>LR738713.1:143686018-143705935 GCA_902687465.1 Secale cereale | reverse complement strand
CGAACAACGGCTATTCGAATAGTTTGATAACCCTGCAGGGGTGTACTTCTTCACACACGCTTCCACCGCTTATCGCCGTTTACTCGGCGTGTACTCGGCAACCTTCAAGCGGAAGCCCAGCGAGGGTGTCGGCCACGACCTGACTAACTACACAAGTCTCTCGTCCAGGTTTATCGCCTATTTGGGTTCCATCCGTGGGGAGATCCGGCCGGGGTGTCGCTCACGGCCCCAAACGATGTGTACAGGGTTCCCGAGTCACCAAACGGGCAACCGGTACACCGTGCCACGTACCTGTCGCATCACAACCCACCCCGAGGGTCAGCGTTGTGCACGACCTCCAGTAAGCTATAAACACCAGAAACTAGTTGCAACTCCTGGACAGAGATCAAGGATAGCTAATAAGTCGAGAGGGTCCATTGGTTTCGGGCCCAATGCATGGTAGTAACTCCAACTTGAACCACACATACAGATCTCGGGTCCTATGTACGGTTCCAATGAAACAACCCACCATGTACTCCTACATGGCCTTTCATCGATACCTTTACCAAGCGTATTCCACACTTCCTTCTCTTTGTCAAAAGATTGTTTCACTCTGATTCATCACCTAGATGAATCAGACCAGACACAACTCTAAGCATAGCAGGCAACATAAACAAATAGCATGGTGGATCACACATCACATGGCTCAATCAACTCCTACACATGCTAGTGGGTTTCAACTATTTACTGTGGCAATGACAGGTCATGCAAGGGAATAGGGTTCAACTACCGCAGCAAGTAGCAGTTCACGCGCTGTTGCCTTAATGCAGTAAAAGAGAGCAGAAGCGAGAAGATCGGGTTTGTATCGGAATGATCAATGATTGCTTGCCTGACAAGGTAGTTGTCGGGTACTGCTCTTCAACTGGATACGCAGCAGTATCCTCGGGAGCAGGACCTAACACAGGAAATACCGACGATACAATCATTAACAAACAAATGCAACAATATGATGCATGTTGATGACATGGCAAGATGCATGTGTGTTGGCTAATGCAACTAAGACCAGAGGGGTTTGAACCTATTTGAATCAAGGATTCAAATTGAAGTTCAAACTAGTATTTAAATAAGTGCATTATCATGTTTTTGATATATACAGCAAGTTAACTTGTTCAAACATGCATGAAACCAGTGCCATTAGATAGATTGGATTTTTCTGATCATTTTTCATATATAAATCTTTTCCATCTGAGCTATGGTTGATTTTATATGATTTTTAGAAGTTTTGGGTATTTTCTGGAATTTCCTGAATTAAATTTATATCTAAAAATCCCAGAAAAACCTTTACTGCGTCAGCATGACATCATGCTGACATCAGCCAGTCAACAGGGCCAGTCCAGGTCAAACCTGACCAGTGGGTCCCTCATGTCAGTGTCACAGCTAATTAACTGAGTTAATTAGAGTTAACTAAAACTAATTAGCTCTCAGTGGGGCCAGGGCCCACATGTCAGTGACTAAACTAATTAACTAATTAATATTAATTTAACACCTAAACTGAGTTTGACTTGCGGGCAGGGCCCACATGTCATTGACCCAGGGGGTCAAACCCGTGGTCAAAACAGGTCAAACTCGCCGGCGTTTAGCCGCCGGCGAGGCCAAACGCGGCGGCGTGCCTCGGAAAACGTCTGTGGTGCACGGTTCGAGCTGTGGTTGGGTGCGTTGGAGACCTCTTGCTCTTCCGCATCGGATGGTGGTGGTCGCCGGACCTGGGGTGGCCGGAGACGACGGCAACAAGCTCGACGGTGGCGACCGGCGTCGGGCGTGTGTGGGGATGCGGCTGCAGGTGCCTAGGCGATGCGTGCGTAGCACCGTTCGCATCTACGCGCTGCGGTGAGTGCGATGGACGGGTGCCGGTGACCAAATGGGCACCGGAGCATCACCGACGACGAGCACGGCGGCGGTGCGTGCGGTGGAGCTACGTGCAGTGGGTTACAGGGCAAGAGGGAGCCAACGGAGAGGGGGAGGAGGTAGCTAGTCTCATAGCGGTTGCAGCGAGCACCGAAGCGAGCTCGGAGGTGGTCGGAGCTGAGCAGCACGGCGAGGGGGATCTCCGCGGCCGGAGTTGGGGAAGAAGAGCTTGGGGGCGTCTCCGGGGCGGGCGAGCGCTCGGGGCTCGGCCTGTCGAAGCAGTCGAGGACGGCGGAGACGAGGGACAACACGGCGGAGCTCGGGGACGACGGTGGACGTGGTTTCTACGACGGTGCGATCACGGCGGCGTCGGCCATGGCGCGGGGAGAGCGGAGGAGAGGAGCCGGGGAGAAACGGAGGTGTCTGAGGGGTCGGGGGAGACGTGGACGCTCGATCCACTCCTCCAGGACGGCGAGGGGGCGAAGCAGGGCGGCGGGCAGCTGCGTGGCGCGCGGCGCGGTCGCCGTCGAGCACCTGCCTGCCTGCCTGGCCGAGCCAAGCAGCTCGCTGGAGCGGCAGCTGGGCTGGGCCGGCAGGTGGGCCGGGTGGGCGCCAGGTAAGTATTCTCTCTCTCTCTCTTTTCTATTTTCTTTTCTGTTTCATTTCTTTTGCAACTTTGTTCATTTAATAAAAATGCCTAAACATTTTTATAAATCATAACACTTGTCATACCTGCTGTATATAATATGAACAGTAGGAAACATTATAGTTTATGATTATTTGAGCATTTAAAATATTTTAAAGCATTTAAATGCCCAAATTCAAATACCATATGATTTAATCCAAAACCCTAGATTGTCCTAGAAAATTGTGCACCATTTTTGGCAGAGGTTTAAGACCAAGGCAGAAATGATGAACATTTTGAAGGGCATTTTGGGTACATTGGAAAATATTTTATCAAACCCTAGTTGTTAGGGGAGGGGTGCTGGGGTTTCTGTTAATCCCATTTTCAAGTTTCTTTGAAAGTAAACATGATGCACACTCTAGTCAGGTCCTAATGCAAGGGTTAACTAGGGATGTGACAACTCACCCCCACTTAAAAGAATCGCGTCCCGAGATTCGGGTTCCTCCGGAAAGAGGGTGGGGTACTCAAGTCGAAGACGATCCTCCCTTTCCCAAGTGGCTTCACTCTCGGAATGATGTGACCATTGAACCTTGAGAAACTTGATATTGTGGCATCGAGTGGTGCGCTCAGTTTGATCAAGAATACGAATGGGGTATTCTCGATATGTGAGATTGTCTCGGAGATCAAGCGTTTCGTGGTCCACTCCACGGATAGGATCCGAGAAGCAACGCCTGAGTTGGGAAACGTGGAAAACATCATGAACTCTGGAGAGGTGCGGAGGTAGTTCCAATTGGTAGGCAACTTCTCCTCGTTTGGCAAGAATGGAAAAAGGACCGATGTAACGAGGGGCCAATTTGCCTTTGATACCGAAGCGATGGGTTCCCTTAAGAGGAGTAACCCGAAGGTAAGCCTTATCACCGACTTCAAAAGTCACAGCCTTATGATGACTATCATATTGGCTCTTTTGGCGAGACTGGGCTGTTTTCAATCTCTCACGAACGATGCGAACTTGTTCCTCCGCTTCCTGAATCATATCCGGGCCAAAGAATTGTCTTTCGCCGGTTTCTGACCAGTTAAGAGGTGTTCGACACCTTCGTCCATATAGAACTTCGAAGGGAGCTTTACCCAGGCTGGCTTGATAACTATTGTTATAAGCGAATTCGGCAAATGGAAGACATTTTTCCCATTCCATACCGAAAGAAATGACAGAGGCTCGAAGCATGTCCTCCAGAATTTGATTGACTCGTTCCACTTGACCACTTGACTGCGGATGGAAGGCAGTACTGAAAGAGAGATGAGTTCCCATAGCATTCTGGAAACTTTCCCAAAATCGTGAAGTAAAAAGACTTCCACGGTCTGAGTTAATCTCCAACGGTACACCATGTAGTGATACTATTCGAGAGATATATAAGTCTGCTAGCTGGCTAGCGGTAATACTCTCCCGAACAGGCAGGAAGTGAGCTACTTTAGAGAGGCGGTCGATAACGACGAAGATAGCATTATTCCCTTTCCTGGACCTGGGAAACCCGGTAATGAAGTCCATACCGACTTTATCCCATTTCCATTCAGGAATAGCTAGAGGTTGAAGGGTGCCAGCAGGCCGTTGATGCTCTGCTTTAACTCGACGACAAACGTCGCAGTTAGCAATGAACTGAGCGATTTCTCTCTTCATCCTAGTCCACCAGAATCTTTGACGTAGGTCTTGATACATTTTGGTACTACCGGGATGAATCGTGAGAGGAGATTCATGAGCCTCCTTGAGAATCAGTTGTCGTAGTTGTGGTTTCTTGGGCACCACCAAGCGGTTCTCAAAGTACACTACACCTCGATCATCCATAGAGAAGCTTCTAGCGAGTCCGCTAGCGATGTTCTCCTTGATCCGAGATATGCCTTTATCATACCGCTGGGCAACTATGATTTGATCCAAAAGGGTAGGTTTTGCCACCAAGGTGGAAAGGAATCCTCGAGGAACAATGTGAAGGTTAAGCTTACGAAATTCCTCGTGAAGAAGTGGTTGACTTTGTTGTAACATTAAATTGTTACAATAAGACTTACGACTTAGTGCATCAGCCATGACATTGGCCTTTCCAGGAGTATAAGTGATTCCTAGATCGTAGTCGGTGAGCAATTCAACCCAACGTCTTTGCCTGAGATTCAAATCCGGTTGGGTGAAGATATACTTCAAGCTTTGGTGATCAGTGAAAATTTCACAGCGATTACCAAGAAGGTAATGTCGCCATGTTTTGAGTGCATGGACTACAGCTGCAAGCTCTAGATCATGAGTAGGATAATTATCCTCATGTGGGCGCAACTGTCGGGATGCGTATGCAATCACTTGACGATCTTGCATGAGAATGCAACCCAGTCCTTGTCGCGAGGCGTCGCAATAGATTATAAAGTCCTTGGATAAATCTGGTGGTACCAGTACAGGTGCAGATGTCAGGCGTCTTTTCAGTTCCTGAAAACTGGACTCGCACTGTGGGGTCCACTCAAACTTTTTATCTTTCTTGAGGAGTTCGGTTAGAGGTTTAGCAACCTTGGAGAAGTTCTCGACGAAACGTCGGCAATAGCTCGCTAAGCCAAGAAAACTCCTAACTTGCTTGACCGATTCAGGGGGAGTCCAATCAAGGACGGCTTGAACTCGCTCGGGATTGACAGCAATACCCTTGCCAGAGATTACATGACCTAGATAGGTTACTTCTGGCAACCAAAATTCACATTTAGAGAATTTGGCATAAAGACGGTGCTCTCGAAGTTTCGTCAATACCAGCCTTAAATGCTCGGCATGATCTTCCTTGTTCTTGGAGAAAATGAGTATATCATCGAGGTATACCACGACGAATTTATCCAGGTACTCCATGAATATAGAATTCATTAACCGAGAAAAGGTAGCTGGGGCATTGGTTAATCCGAAGGACATGACGGTGTACTCGTATTGGCCATAACGAGTAACGAAAGCCGTTTTAGGAATGTCCCCGTTCTTGATTTTGATTTGATGGTAGCCCAACCTCAAATCCATCTTAGAGAAGACTGAGGATCCAGCGAGCTGATCATACAGGTCGTTGATCCTGGGAAGCGGATACTTATTCTTTATGGTGACCAGATTGACAGGTCGGTAATCTACAACCATCCGCTCCGTTCCATCCTTCTTTTTGACGAAGAGGACGGGGCAAGCCCAAGGGGAAGAGCTAGGACGGACGAAACCCTTTTGCAAGGACTCATCGAGTTGTTTCTTTAGCTCAGCTAATTCTAGTGGTGCCATCTTATAAGGTCTCCTAGAGATTGGGACAGTTCCAGGAATAAGATCTATCACGAACTCGACATCTCTGTCAGGTGGAACTCCTGGCAGTTCTTCTGGAAAAACATCCGGAAAGTCACGGACTACCGGGATATCTTCGAGTTCTGGTAGAGGGCTGGCATTAAGAGAGTAGAGCTGACGTTCAGCCATTCGAGTCAAGACATTGACTATCTTGCCGGATGGGTGTGTAAGTTGAACGGTCCTAGTAAAGCAGTCAATTTTGGCGTAATGGGTTGTCATCCAATCCATACCCAAAATGATATTTATGTCCGAGGACTTGAGAGCGATTAAGGATGCAAGGAAAACAAGTCTATCGACAAGGATTTCATTTCCATGGCTTACCCTAGAGGTCTGCCACTTTGAACCAGGAGTTTGAATAACCATGGAAGTAGGCATGTCACAAAAAGTCATGTTGTGCAATCGAGCATAGCTTTCAGATATGAACGAATGGGATGCTCCAGTATCGAAAAGAACAGATGCCGGATGGCAGTTTACGAGAAGCATACCAAGGACGACGTTAGGATCCTCATAGGCTTCTTCAGCAGAAACATAGTTGACATGACCACGTGCAGTGGGGATTGGCTTAACATAGTTCACCTTGCTGGTTGGCTTACCACGGCCAACGGGTTTTCCTAGCTGGTTCTGGGGACAATCACGCATGTAGTGTCCTGGTTCTCCACACTTGAAACATGTCACAGTGGTGGTGCGTGGAGCAAAGTTGGAGGGTGGACCTCCATAGGTCTTAGTAGGTGCAAACTGTTGAGTTGGACGAGGCGCCTCATAGGATGGCCTCGGTGTATACTTGGGTGGCAGAGCAGTGTTAGGAACCCATACACGGCGCTTGTGAGATCCAGAGCCGGATGAGGAACCAAGGTCTCGAGTATGCTTGCGGGTGGCCTCGAAGTCGGTCTGGCCTGTCTCAGCACTGATAGCCTTGTTAACCAACTTCTGGAAAGAGGCACACTCGTGCAGACGTAGATCACGACGAAGTTCAGGGCTGAGTCCCTTGCGGAACCTCGCCTGTTTCTTGGCATCGGTGGATACTTCTTCAGGTGCATAGCGTGCCAGATTACCAAACTCACGACTGTAGCCATCCACAGTCAGACGGCCCTGGGTGAAATTGCAGAATTCCTCCCGCTTGCGATCCATGAGACCTTCCGGAATGTGATGTTCACGGAATGCCTCACTGAACTCAACCCAGGTAGTGACTTGGCCAGCAGGACGCATAGCTTCAAAATTTTCCCACCAAAGACTGGCAGGGCCCTCAAGATGGTAGGCGGCGTAGATAACCTTGTCAGCTTCGGCCACACGGGCAGAGTGTAGCTTGTGGGTGATACTACGTAGCCAGTCATCAGCATCCAGAGGTTCAGTAGAGTGATGGAACTTCGGTGGACACATCTTGATAAAATCGTGGATTGACACCACGTCATTCCTCTGACGGAACCCAGTGTTTTGCTCTATGCGTTCCAGCAGACGGTTGGTCTCTCTCTTGTTCCGTTCTGCTTCAAGCATAACTTCCGCCAAGGAGGGTGGCTGGGGCAGATTTCCATCTCTAGCCCCACTAGCCTCACCCTGCTCCTGAGCAGCAGGAGTGTTGCGAGTGTTGACCATCCTAGGAGAACAAAACAACGGTTTAGACATGGATGGCAAAATTTGACATAGAAGTGCAGAATGTAATGGATGACACAGAATGCAGAGATGTTCATCCGTACGACATGGTAATATAGGAACTGCTATATATACACCAGTGGTCATACACACCATACAAAGTTTAGTACAAGCCAAGGCTAAAGTACAACTGTGGTGAAAGACGATACATCCCATCAGAGGCATTCCAGGCTCCTATACATTATTTAACTACACCTCCGGAATTCAGTACACACTAGTCATATTCCACAAGACATGCAGGACTGTGGAAATACAACTATTACAATACTACTACTACCACGGACTAGCTCAGACATTCGCGTAGTAATCCTCGTAAAGATTACCACCGTAGCCTGGAAGTGGTACAGACGGATCTTGGAACTCGCGAGCACTCGAAGGTTGTGGACCATAAGGGCATGGGTGTGGTCTCGGCCCCGATGCTGGTGGTAACCGACGCCCACGTGGAGGTGTAATACCCCCAACGTCACGCCAATCCATGCGATCAGGCAGACGAGTCCGCACAGGATACAAATCCCGCATGTCCAGATATCCGGCGTGCACAGCAGGTGCAAGCCGTGTCAAAGTAGTCCAGTGAGCGGCTCGGGTGTTATACAGCTCCATTCGGAGGGCACGGACCTCACGGTCCCTATCCTCCAACATCTGAACAGTAGTCTGAAGCAGTGGCTCTTCATGAGCAGCATCAGTATACAGACCAGTGTAGTAGCCTTCTTCTCCGGGGAGTGAAGCTGGCATGTAACAGAACTCAGTGTTCAGCAACAGGGCATGCCTAGCATGGAGAATGGTCATCATCGAATAAGCGGCATCCTGCACTGCCATCTCGATGGTAATCCCGAGTCCATAAGACCAATGGATGGGATCATTAGCTCCGGGATATGAGGGGTATATCCGGACTGTGCATAAATACTGACTTTGATTAAAATCCCGATACTGTTCCTCCACAGTGTATTCAGGATACCAGCGATAACCGGTCTCAGTCATCACACGGACTAGCATGGCCGTGTGACCGGGCACATTAATGCACCGAGTCAAACGAACCACTTGGTGAGGAATGCGGCCAGACATCTGAAACACGAAATAATGCAAGGCATTAGTGTTTCTGGAAGAAATCGGGCAGCATAACAACTGTAAGTGCTCAAACAGAGATTTGAGACATCATACAAATGATAGCATAGCCACTCAACAATTCCATATCAAGGTTCCGGTTCAATAATCATCATACTCAAAAGGATAGAAACTGAACTGGGCTTGAAACCAAAAATCCTAAGAGTCTACGGATTAGTAACACGTGAACCTAGTAAGGATAAGAGGTCTAGTCCTAAATCCCCGTAGAAAGAATAGACAGACTCAGATCAGAAGGGCATAAGGTAAAGGAGTAAAAAGAGCCTTACGTTCCCTTCCACAATCAATTCCCCTACATATAACTAAGAATTTTTCTAGACTCAACATCGACCAGTTTGGCTTGAGAAACCTACAGGCAGTCCAGCTCTGATGCCAACGCTGTCAGGACCCCGATCCTAAGTCACACCGATCTAGCTGTAACACGTCATATCACTTTGCGGCCTCACGCACGGTAACCCCACGGGTGCCACCTTACCTGGCCCGGGACCGTTTGCGCATTTTGGCACACGTATATGACAGTGTCGCTAGCATCCATATGACAGAGAACCCGGGCCGACATGGCTAGTTATAATCCAAAAGTGGCACTAAATTACAGGGACAGGCATCCATGACCCAGCAACGAACGTGTCGGTCATCAACGTATGAACCCAAGTCGTAGCAAGCTACATGGACTTAAAGGAACAACGCGTGACATTTCCCCTAAGGGACAGACACAGGAACGAAGAAGGACACATGCCGGCCAGCCTACGTGTTCCGAGCAGTAGCAAGCTACCAAGGCTCATTGGAATCACTAGGAGGCATTTCCCTGTAAGATAGGCTACCAAAGGAAAACAACTAGGTGTCGGATCCCACACATACCAAGCATTTCAATCATACACGCAATATGCTCAATATGTGCAAATACAACATTGCATCACAACAGAACTATATGACTCAAAGTACTTTATTTAAAAGGCTCCAAGAGCCATACATAACATAGTCATACAGGTAGGGGTCACATGACCCAACACTCAAGTCATACAGTCATACAAGCACAAGTGGAAGCTACATGTCTGAGTACAGACAACTTAGAAAATAAAACAGGCTTGGTGTAGCCTGACTATCTACAAGGCCCTTCATAAGCTCCAGATCACCGTCTGGGTGTCAAGCTACTTGTCGACGTCAACGTCTATGTAGAACCCATCAGCAGGGGCAGGGTTCTCCTCTGCAACAGTTATTAAGCAAACATGAGTACAAAGGTACTCAGCAAGTCTTACCACAGAACCTATCATACATGCAACATTATCAAAGGGGGTAGTGGAGTTTATAGCAGAATGCCAGCTTTGACCTTGGCTAACCTATACTACAACTTCCAACCGATTGCAAGATGTTATTACGAACACGAGTCCTCTAGTCACCACATCAATACACTACCGAGGATCCTCTTCCGTCATCCTATGGAAGGGCCATCCACGGCACTCATGCTTATCTTGAGGCTTTTAGTAGTATCCATCAACTTGTCTATGAACTGTAAGAGTAACCAAGTAGTTCGTACCGCGAACAACGGCTATTTGAATAGTTTGATAACCCTGCAGGGGTGTACTTCTTCACACACGCTTCCATCGCTTATCGCCGTTTACTCGGCGTGTACTCGGCAACCTTCAAGTGGAAGCCCAGCGAGGGTGTCGGCCACGACCTGACTAACTACACAAGTCTCTCGTCCAGGTTTATCGCCTATTTGGGTTCCATCCGTGGGGAGATCCGGCCGGGGTGTCGCTCACGGCCCCAAACGATGTGTACAGGGTTCCCGAGTCACCAAACGGGCAACCGGTACACCGTGCCACGTACCTGTCGCATCACAACCCACCCCGAGGGTCAGCGTTGTGCACGACCTCCAGTAAGCTATAAACACCAGAAACTAGTTGCAACTCCTGGACAGAGATCAAGGATAGCTAATAAGTCGAGAGGGTCCATTGGTTTCGGGCCCAATGCATGGTAGTAACTGCAACTTGAACCACACATACAGATCTCGGGTCCTATGTACGGTTCCAATGAAACAACCCACCATGTACTCCTACATGGCCTTTCATCGATACCTTTACCAAGCGTATTCCACACTTCCTTCTCTTTGTCGAAAGATTGTTTCACTCTGATTCATCACCTAGATGAATCAGACCAGACACAACTCTAAGCATAGCAGGCAACATAAACAAATAGCATGGTGGATCACACATCACATGGCTCAATCAACTCCTACACATGCTAGTGGGTTTCAACTATTTACTGTGGCAATGACAGGTCATGCAAGGGAATAGGGTTCAACTACCGCAGCAAGTAGCAGTTCATGCGCTGTTGCCTTAATGCAGTAAAAGAGAGCAGAAGCGAGAAGATCGGGTTTGTATCGGAATGATCAATGATTGCTTGCCTGACAAGGTAGTTGTCGGGTACTGCTCTTCAACTGGATACGCAGCAGTATCCTCGGGAGCAGGACCTAACACAGGAAATACCGACGATACAATCATTAACAAACAAATGCAACAATATGATGCATGTCGATGACATGGCAAGATGCATGTGTGTTGGCTAATGCAACTAAGACCAGAGGGGTTTGAACCTATTTGAATCAAGGATTCAAATTGAAGTTCAAACTAGTATTTAAATAAGTGCATTATCATGTTTTTGATATATACAGCAAGTTAACTTGTTCAAACATGCATGAAACCAGTGCCATTAGATAGATTGGATTTTTTTGATCATTTTTCATATATAAATCTTTTCCATCTGAGCTATGGTTGATTTTATATGATTTTTAGAAGTTTTGGGTATTTTCTGGAATTTCCTGAATTAAATTTATATCTAAAAATCCCAGAAAAACCTTTACTGCGTCAGCATGACATCATGCTGACGTCAGCCAGTCAACAGGGCCAGTACAGGTCAAACCTGACCAGTGGGTCCCTCATGTCAGTGTCACAGCTAATTAACTGAGTTAATTAGAGTTAACTAAAACTAATTAGCTGCCAGTGGGGCCAGGGCCCACATGTCAGTGACTAAACTAATTAACTAATTAATATTAATTTAACACCTAAACTGAGTTTGACTTGCGGGCAGGGCCCACATGTCATTTACCCAGGGGGTCAAACCCGTGGTCAAAACAGGTCAAACTCGCCGGCGTTTAGCCGCCGGCGAGGCCAAACGCGGCGGCGTGCCTCGGAAAACGTCTGTGGTGCACGGTTCGAGCTGTGGTTGGGTGCGTTGGAGAGCTCTTGCTCTTCCGCATCGGATGGTGGTGGTCGTCGGACCTGGGGTGGCAGGAGACGACGGCAACAAGCTCGACGGCGGCGACCGGCGTCGGGCGTGTGTGGGGATGCGGCTGCAGGTGCCTAGGCGATGCGTGCGTAGCACCGTTCGCATCTACGCGCTGCGGTGAGTGCTATGGACGGGTGCCGGTGACCAAATGGGCACCGGAGCATCACCGGCGATGAGCACGGCGGCGGTGCGTGCGGTGGAGCTACGTGCAGTGGGTTACAGGGCAAGAGGGAGCCAACGGAGAGGGGGAGGAGGTAGCTAGTCTCACAGCGGTTGCAGCGAGCACCGAAGCGAGGTCGGAGGTGGTCGGAGCTGAGCAGCACGGCGAGGGGGATCTCCGCGGCCGGAGTTGGGGAAGAAGAGCTTGGGGGCGTCTCCGGGGCGGGCGAGCGCTCGGGGCTCGGCCTGTCGAAGCAGTCGAGGACGGCGGAGACGAGGGACAACACGGCGGAGCTCGGGGACGACGGTGGACGTGGTTTCTACGACGGTGCGATCACGGTGGCGTCGGCCATGGCGCGGGGAGAGCGGAGGAGAGGAGCCGGGGAGAAACGGAGGTGTCTGAGGGGTCGGGGGAGACGTGGACGCTCGATCCACTCCTCCAGGACGGCGAGGGGGCGAAGCAGGGCGGCGGGCAGCTGCGTGGCGCGCGGCGCGGTCGCCGTCGAGCACCTGCCTGCCTGCCTGGCCGAGCCAAGCAGCTCGCTGGAGCGGCAGCTGGGCTGGGCCGGCAGGTGGGCCGGGTGGGCGCCAGGTAAGTGTTCTCTCTCTCTCCCTTTTCTATTTTATTTTCTGTTTCATTTCTTTTGCAACTTTGTTCATTTAATAAAAATGCCTAAACATTTTTATAAATCATAACACTTGTCATACCTGCTGTATATAATATGAACAGTAGGAAACATTATAGTTTATGATTATTTGAGCATTTAAAATATTTTAAAGCATTTAAATGCCCAAATTCAAATACCATATGATTTAATCCAAAACCCTAGATTGTCCTAGAAAATTGTGCACCATTTTTGGCAGAGGTTTAAGACCAAGGCAGAAATGATGAACATTTTGAAGGGCATTTTGGATACATTGGAAAATATTTTATCAAACCCTAGTTGTTAGGGGAGGGGTGCTGGGGTTTCTGTTAATCCCATTTTCAAGTTTCTTTGAAAGTAAACATGATGCACACTCTAGTCAGGTCCTAATGCAAGGGTTAACTAGGGATGTGACACTTGACCAGGTGCCTATCGCCGAATTCAGCGTTGCAGATATCTTCTGGCACTCACCTTTTGGCGATGTGCTAAATTCGTTAAAATCTCTCACCTTAGCTGGGGACACACAGCCGGATTATATCCGGTTCGAACTGGAGGCTGATGATGGAGACTTTTGCTTTCGACCCACCACCCACTTGTTAGCCATGGTCGAAGATCTAACTGATCTACTTGACTATGCTTCCGAAGACTTCGAAGGGATGGACCTCGAAGCCGAAGTAGATCTAGACCAAAACCGGCCCGTAACCGGGCGATGGACAGCTACGTCTTCGTACGACGTGTATATGGTAGATACAACTAAGGACAAGGAGGGCAACAGCGAAAATGATCCTGCAAAGGACAAGCCTGTCGATGAACCTCCCGGACGTCGGTGTCCGAAGCACCGAACTAAATCATGTAAAGGAAAAGATAGTAACACTGTCACTAACGACGGTGATAGTCCGGAGCAAGCCGAAGACCCCGCAAACCCAGCGATGGAGTAGGACAAGCGAGAGGATGGCGAACATAGTCCGACACCGCTGTTCGATGAAATCGATGCCGAAGACGGCAATTATGAACCTGTCTCCGAAGAGGATGTTAGCCTGGGCGACGACGAATACATTGTCCCAGAAGAACCCTTGGAATAAACGCGCCTCCATCGGAGGCTTATTGCCACCGCAAGGAGCCTGAAAAAGCAGCAGCGACGGCTTCGAGCCGCATAGGACACGATCAATGATAGATGGAATGAAATGCTGGACGCTGTGCAAAAATATGGCAATCGCCAAACCAAAGGCTATCCTAAGTGTAAATTGCTGCCCAAATTTGACGACGAGGCCATTGCGCCTATACCGCCGAATAATAACACCACCGGCAAGCCGGACCGACTAGCTCGTGGACGGGACAGAGTGACTAGCAATGGCGTACACATGCCCGCACCCCCACACCGTAAAGGAAAGGAGAATGCGGCTCAGGCCCGGAAGCACAATCTATGTGAGGACGTGAACAAAAAGGCGGGCAAGACTAGATCCATCTACGGATCCAGGGACCGTGCTCCCGCACGGGACGGCGGTTATCAAGCCAATCATGTCGGTCATATACCAGTTCGGGGTCAATACCGAACATCACAACCGGCGAACATACGCCATGACATAGCAAAATACTGGGGTGCCACACACCCTCTGTGCTTCACTGATGAGCTGCTGGATCACGACTTTCCAGAAGGGTTTAAACCCGTAAATATCGAGGCGTATGATGGAACGACGGATCCTGCTGTCTGGATAGAAGATTTCATTCTTCACATCCACATGGCTCGCAGAGATGATCTCCATGCCATAAATTACTTACCCCTCAAGCTGAAGGACCAGCTCGGCACTGGCTAAACAGCCTCCCAGAGAACTCCATTGGGAGTTGGGAAAAACTTGAGGATGCTTTTTGGGCCAATTTTCAAGGGACCTATGTCTGGCCCCCGGATGCTAACGATCTAAGTCACATCATCCAACAACCTGGGGAGTTAGCCCGCAAGCTTTGGAACCGGTTTCTCACTAAGAAGAATCAAATCGTCCACTGTCCGGACGCCGAAGCCTTAGCGGCCTTCAAGCATAGTGTCCGGGACGAATGGCTAGCTAGACACCTCGGACAGGAAAAGCCGAGGACAATGGCATCCCTAACTACACTGATGACCCGTTTTTGCGCAGGCGAGGACAGCTGGCTAGATCGTAGCAGTACCAGCAACCCTGGAACATCTGAAGCCAGGGACGGATATGGAAAGCCACGACGTAATAAAAACAAACGTCAAAATAATGCTGGAAACCCAGATGATACAACGGTAAACGCCGGATTCAGCGGCTCCAGACCCGATCAATGTAAGATGCCATTCAAAGGCAACAAAGATGGTCCGTCTAGCCTGGACAAAATATTAGATAGGCCCTGCCAGATCTATGGCACCCCAGATAAACCTGCAAACCATACCAACAATAATTGTTGGGTCTTCAAGAAGGCCGGCAAGCTCAATGCCGAACACAAGGGAAAAGGACCTCATAGCGAGGATGAGGATGAACCTCGCCAGCTGAGCAAAGGGGGACAGAAGAAATTTCCACCGAAGATCAAAACAGTGAAAATGATCTATGCCACTCATATCCCAAAGAGGCAGCGCAAGTGCGCACTCCGAGATGTCTATGCCGTCAAGCCTGTTGCCCCAAAATTCAGCCCATGTTCGGCCTGTTCGATCACTTTTGATCGCAGGGATCATCCGACTAGTATCCGTCATTGGGGTTCGGCTTCCCTAGTGTTTGACCCAATAATCGATGGATACCATCTCACTCGAGTCCTTATGGATGGTGGCATCAGTCTCAATCTGATATATCAGGACAATATCAGCAAGATGGGGATCGACCCGTCAAGAATCAAGCCAAGCAGCATGACCTTTAAAGGAGTGATACCAGGCGTAGAAGCGCGCTGCAAGGGCTCTTTAACATTGGAGGTTATATTCGGCTCTCCCAATAACTTTCGAAGCGAGGAGCTAATCTTCAACATAGCTCCGTTCCGAAGTGGCTATCATGCACTACTCGGAAGAACGGCCTTCGCCCGCTTTAATGAAGTCCCGCATTATGCTTATCTAAAGCGTAAAATGCCTGGACACTGCGGCCTTAGCAGCCGAAGTCCAAAATGGCCTATTCAAGCCAGACAACCTATCGGTCGTTAAAACCGCGGACACAGCTAAATGTGTTCGACATACGCCTCAGTGCGGTAGCTCAGATGAACCTGAGCTAGATTAGCAGTTACGCCCCCATCGACTGCCCCATGAGGTGATATCATACGTGCCTCGTGTACATAATTAAGCCCTCAAAATCCCTTGGGCGGCGCTGGGGTCACACTGCATACAAATAGTCCATAGTTCGGCTCGACCATATTCGGACTCTAAAATTATATTTCAAGGTTCACAAAACAAACCGGTTCTGCTCATGGCCACACTGGATTTATATTCTCCAGGTTTTTTGTTTTTTCTCTTCTTTTACAGATGGCCATCACACTCCCCCCTTCAAGGACACATCACAAAGGAGAAAACGGCGCACACGTGCAGCAGGGACCCGCGCTAAGGTTTCTTTTGAGATTAAGACCATGTGTAAACCTTTTTTCTCTTTTTCTTCCATACTTCTCTGGCATGTAGAATGTCCAAGGAAGTAATCGGCATTATTTGTAAGCATACGGCTCGTCGTACTATAATGGGATATTTTAGAAACAGCTTGGCTTATATTATGTTTGGAGTTCTAGTATCTCACCACCTGTGTTCTCTCCCCATGTCAGATTGCCACATGTGCCTTGATAACAGGGTCCATTACCAGGGGCTGTATCCAGCCAGGTATATGTTGAAAAATCTGAACACATATAGGGAGTGTTCGGCGTCCTGGATATTTGCTTTATATGCATTTGTTCTGAATCATGTCTTTGGTCAATAGTTGGGTTGCCTGGCTCCTGTGCTTACCCCTACGTTCCCGATTGTTCGGCTAGGGTGTGAAGGGACAACTACTGCGATTGTACTGCTGGCTCGTCCGGTCGAGTACCTCTGTAGAGAAAGCCAAACACTGACTGTCATGATAAGCGAGAACCTGGTCAGTGATCCGGTGACTTAGTGTTATACTATGGTTGATGGAGATCTACTTCGTGTTATACGAAGGGTTGGTTTTTCGCCCAGCCGCGTATAAATGGATACCTTAATTCGAAAATACAATATTCGCACCAGGGGCTAGGTACTAGTACGTAGCCCCACTTGTCAAACTCCTATGGCTAAGTGAAAGCAATAATGCCGCATAGTCTGGTTGCCTGGTTCGTTCCACATACAGCTCCTACATGGACCAATACGTTGGGTAAAGAGTGTTTATGCATATGGCTGAACACCCCAGTAATATTTACATGGGGGCTGAAGCCGACGACTGGAAACTTTCAGAGCTAAATAAACGGCCGCACATGAGGTAAAAGTCGCTCACATTATAATAGCGCAAAAGTTATATACATCAATTCATAAGTTCAAAAGCCTTTAGAACTGGATACAATTACTCAAAGATAATATCTTTCGAGCACTAGCCTTCTACAAGGCAGGCGCCTTCCATGACGTCCTTGACGTATTTCTCCGGCTTGCAGTGCTCCTTGCCCGCGGGTGGGCCAGCAGTAGCTATATCCTACGCCTTCATCTTTGCCCAGTGCACTTTCACACGGGTGAAGGCCATCCGAGCACCCTCTATACAGGCTGAACGCTTCAACGCGTTGACCCACGGACTCGCTTCGATGAGCCGCTTCACCAATCCGAAGTAGCTACTTGGGATTGACTCAGCGGGCCACAGCCAAACTATCAAGTCCCTCATGGCCGAACCTGCCATGTTGTGCAGCTGACCAGCTGCTTCATCTGGTCGTTGAGGGGCACCAGATGTTTTGGCGCATAGAACTGCGACCAGAACAACTTCTCCATGTTGTTCCCCTCCTGGGCTCGGAAGTACTGGGTGGCGTAGCACTCCTCCTCGGAAGATCAGCAAACACGCCTGGAGAACTCCATAACCGTGTCAGCCCAAGGTACTTCTGACCTCTGAAGATGCTCTGTAAGAGAAAAGTCTTACCATATGCTATCTCCCGTGCCTGCTTGATTTTTTCACAGGCGCTGCGTGACTCGCTTCGCGCATCCTGGGCAGCCTTAACTGCCTCATTCAGCTCGGATGCTTGTTTCGAAGCCTTCAACTCCAACGCCTCACAGTTGCGAATATCATCTTTGAGTTCGTCCTCGGCTTCGGACACCCGAGCCACATGCTGTTGGCACGCGGCCTTTTTGGCATGTAGATCGGCCATCGCTTTGTCAGCCATCGCCCTGCTCGTCTCAGCCTCCTTCTTGGCCTTCGCTAGTTCGCCCTAGAGGGCCTCGAGCTTAGTGGCGCCAACTGTGTAATACAAAATATCATAAAGAGTTTATACTCATACTAAATTACTTAGTCTTCTTGACATCTTAATTTTTTAAATCCGCATACCTTCTGTTTCATCTAAACGCTGGTTGACGCGGTCGAGGTCCGCGTTGGCCAACAAAAGCTTCCTATTTAGTACGGCAACTTCTGCGTCTCGTGCAGTTGCCGCAACAAGTGAAGCATGTTAAAAAACAAAAGCATACACTTCAGCTCTATGATATGCTATAATACGGATATTTCGTCCGATTCTATTCAGAATCACACAAAGCATCAGGTGCTACTGGCTATATATATATAACAAATTAAGTTCCATAAAGAACATTACATTGCTTACCTCAAAGCCTGTTAGCAGGCTATTGAAGGCTTCATTCAGTCCGCCTTTGACGGACTAAATCTTCTTCATCACCGCACCCATCATGGTGCGGTCCTCCTCCATGACGAAATCACTTTGTAGTTCTTCTTCCAGAGGGTCTGGCGCCTCCAGATTGACCCCGGGCGCAGGCGTATCCTCCCCCGCCTTGGGGGTCTAGTCTTCGGACCCCGGAGTTGTGCTAGGCTCCGAATCAGTATTCGGCGGGGCCCCGTATTGTTTGGGCCCCCCGTCTTCGGCCTCCATGGGGACTGTTTCCCCATGGTCAGCGGCGGCCGAGGTGTTACCCTCGGTCGCCCTGTCACTTCCCCATCCTCATCTCCTTGAGCAGAAGACGCGCACTGGGAGGACACTTCAGTGTCCCCGCGGGCCACGGGTGATGGAGCCCGAACCGGTGGGTCACTCTCCGTCTCTCCGGATGGTAAAGAGTCCCCCTCCGATAAGGAGGCGTCGGGGTGTGCTCGGGGAGGGATGTAGTTCAGCAAGTGAGCAATACTTAGTAAGCACTAAAATGCTAAACAAACAAGGTGCGACAATTAATATATCCGAACAAACTTATGTTTCGGTTGGGGGCTTCTCCCTAGGCTTCACCACAAAGCTATGTTTGGACGATGAGTCCGAACGAATGAGGAGGTTCAGCCTCCTCCGGGGTGCGTCCTTGCTTGCATCGATGACGGCCGCCCTTTTCTTCCCCCTACCTTGCGCAGGGTGATCTTCTTCTTCTTCATCATCATCATCCTCCTCTTTGGAGGAGAGGATGTTGATCTCCTCGAACTTCCCGTTCGTAGGGCGGGGGCCGCCCTCTGCCTCCTTGCTCTTCTTCTTGGACTTCTTGTCCGACGCCTTGTACGGCACCGGGACCAACATCGCTGTTAGTGGAGGCGTCTCTGGGTCTTCTGGCAAAGGCGTCGGACACTTAATACAGATTGCCTTCTTCGTCCAGCCATGTATATCACGCAAAAACTCCAATTCCTATTATCATTAAATAAGAAGGGGATATATGTTCAGCACAATCTTTGATTACCTCTTGTGCGATAAACGTAGTGATGTAGCCTGCATCCTCCGTTTCCTTTGGCCACTCCTTCTGGCTCTTGAGAAGATGCTTCCAGATCTCTTTGTGCGTGAAGCCAAAGAGATGCTTCAGGGGCCGGTCTCTGGCCGGGTTGAACTCCCATAGGGAGGAGCCCCGGTGTTTGCAGGGAAGAACAAGTCGGACCAGCATAACCTGAATCGCGGTTGTGAGTTGGTAGCCCTTGGAGATCATGGCAGACACATGGCCTTGGAGTGCCGTCACCTCAGGCTGAGGCCCCGAGCTCGGACCCTTATCGGTCCAAGAGGTTAGCCTCTCCGGGGGTCTAGATCTGAAGGCAGGCGCCACCACCCATTTGGCGTTGCGGGGCTCAGTGATGTAGAACCACTCCTACTGCCAAACCTTGTTTGTTTCCATGAACAACCCCTTTGGCCAAGTTGTATTCGGGAGCTTGCTT
>LR738713.1:143654806-143684066 GCA_902687465.1 Secale cereale | reverse complement strand
TGAGTTTCCTAGGTGACGCCTGCCAAACGCCCCCTTCCCCACAGATCTCCATCCCCATCCCCACCCCCCACTCCAAAGCGTCGCAGCCTAAGCCCGGCTACGCTTCCCGTGGAGCTCCAGGAGCGACAAGGCCAAAAGAGGTGTATAGTCGTCTCTTCGTCCAACGTCGCTGAGGAAGCTGACGACCATTACTGGCGGCAGGCACTCAAGCAATGGACTAGAGTATGAGGGCATGTCTTGTCCGCCGGTTATGACATCGAGGTCATCGACAGCGACACCCTGAGGAGGGCTGTCTCACAGGTTAAGTGGCCCACCCTTAACCCCGCGGGTTCAACCGCCGTCGATCTCATCAATGGCCCTGCCGCTGATCTCCTCTGGCTTGCGGTCAACAATTTGCCATTCTACATCGCCATCGAGGCCCTTTTGTCATTTCTGAAGGATGCGTTCTGCGACGCTAGCTTGGGATCCACATCTTCCAAGTTAGACCTCATAGACGGCGACCACGAGGAGGGCTGCTACTTCTCGAGCTTGCGTTGTATTCCCTCGAAGAGGAAAGGGAGATGCAGCACAGTAGCGTAAGTATTTCCCTCAGTTTTTGAGAACCAAGGTATCAATCCAGTAGGAGACCACACGTGAGTCCCTCGCACCTGCACAAACAAATAAGAACTTCGCAGCCAACGCGATAAGGGGTTGTCAATTCCTTTACGGTCACTTACGAGAGTGAGATCTGATAGAGATGATAGTTTATATTTTTGGTATTTTTGTTTATAAGAACAGAAAGTAAAAGTAGAAAAAGTAAAGTAGATGTAGATTGATATGTTGAGAATAGACCCGGGGGCCATAGAGTTCTCTAGTGGCTTCTCTCATGATAGCGATATTCTACGGCGGGTAAACAAATTACTGTCGAGCAATTGATAGAAAAGTGAATAATTATGAGACTATCTAGGCATGAACATTGTATATAGGCATCACGTCCGAGACAAGTAGACCGACTCTTGCCTGCATCTACTACTATTACTCCACACATCGACCACTATCCAGCATGCATCTAGTGTATTGAGTTCATAAGAACAGAGTAACGCCTTAAGAAGATGACATGATGTAGAGGGATAAACTCAAGCAATATGATATAAACCCCATCTTTTTATCCTCGATGGCAACAATACAATACGTGCCTTGCTGCCCCTACTGTCACTGGGAAAGGACACCGCAAGATTGAACCCAATGCCAAGCACTTGTCCCATTGCAAGAACTATAGATCTAGTAGGCCAAACCAAACCAATAATCCGAAGAGACTTGCAAGGATATTATGATCACACGTAAAAAGTTCAGAGAAGAACCAAATATTTCTCGTAAATAATCTTGGTCATAAACCCACAATTCATCGGATCTCGACAAACACACCGCAAAAAGAGATTACATCGAATAGATCTCCTCGAAGACTGAGGATAACTTTGTATTGAGATCCAGAGAGAGAGAAGAAGCCATCTAGATACTAGCTATGGACCCGAAGGTCTGTGGTAAACTACTCATAACTCATGATGAGGGCGATGATGATGATGATGAAGAACTCCGTGATGGATCCCCCTCCGGTTGAGCTCCGGAACAGGCTCCAAGATGGGATCTCACAGGAACAGAAGGTTACGGTGGTGAAATTAGGGTTTTCTCTCTGGTGTCAAAGGTTTCGGGGTAGGTAGACTTATATAGGAGAAAGGAGGACCCCGGGGGGTGCTCGAGGGGTCCACGAGGCAGGTGGCGCGCCCCCCACCCTCGTGGACACGCCGAGGCTCCCCTGATGTGGTTCTCAAGTCCCCTGTGCGTGATTTTCTCCAAAAATATCTCTCGCAAAGGTTTCATTCCGTTTGGACTCCGTTTGATATTCTTTTTCTGCAAAACCATGAAACAGGCAAAAAACAGCAATCTGGACTGGGCCTTTGGGTTAGTAGGTTAGTCCCAAAAATGATATAAAAGTGTATGATAAAGCCCATTAAACATCCAAGACTTCATAAATAATAGCATGGAACAATGAAAAATTATAGATACGTTGGAGACGTATCAAGCATCCCCAAGCTTAATTCCTGCTCGTCCTCGAGCAGGTAAATGATAAATAAAGAATTTTTGATGTGGAATGCTAACCAATATAGTTTCTCAATGTAATTCTCTTAATTGTGGCATGAATGTTCAGATCTGGAAGATTCAAGGTAAAAGTCTATATTGACATAAGAAATAATAATACTTCAAGCATACTAACAAAGCAATCATGTCTTCTCAAAATACTATGGCTAAAGAAAGTTATCCCTACAAAATCATATAGTCTGGTTATGCTCCCTCTTCATCACACAAAATATTCAGACCTTTCAACTTTCACGCAATACATGAGCGTGGGCCATGGACATAGAACTATGGGTGGAATAGAGGTGGTTGTGGAGAAGACAAATGGGAGGAAGATAGTCTCAAATCAACTAGGCGTATCAACGGGCTATGGAGATGCCCATCAATAGATATCAATGTGAGTGAGTAGGGATTGCCATGCAACGGATGCACTAGACCTAAGTATGTATGAAAGCTCAACAAAAGAAACTAGTGGGTGTGCATCCAACTTGCTTGCTTACGAAGCCCTAGGGAATTTGAGGAAGCCCATCGTTGGAATATACAAGCCAAGTTCTATAATGAAAATTCCCACTAGTATATGAAAGTGACTAAACATGAGACTCTTTATCATGAAGAACATGGTGCTACTTTGAAGCACAAGTGTGGTAAAAGATAGTAGCAATTGTCCCTTCTCTATTTTCTCTCTTTTTTTTGGAGGGGCTTTCTCTTTTTTTTATTAGCCCCTCTCTATATTTTTTTAGGCCATTTATTTTTTTATTGGCCTTTCCTCACATGGGACAATGCTCTAATAATGATGATCATCACAGTTTTATTACAACTCGAAATGACAACTCGATACTACAACAAGTATGACTCTACATGAATGCCTCCGGCGGTGTACCGAGATGTGCAATGAATCAAGAGTGGCATGTATGAAAAATTATGCATGGTGGCTTTGCCACAAATACGAATTCAACTACATGATCATGCATGGCAATATGACAATATGATGCGTGTCATATGAACGGAATGGTGGAAAGTTGCATGGCAATATATCTCGGAATGGCTATGGAAATGCCATTATAGGTAGGTATGGTCATTGTTTTGAGGAATAATATGGTGGCTGTTTTGAGGAAGGATATATAGTAGGTTCATGGCACCGGCGAAAGTTGCGCGGTACAAGAGAGGCTAGCAATGGTGGAAGGGTGAGAGTGCGGATAATCCATGGAATCAACATTAATCATAAGAACTCATATACTTATTGCAAAAATCTATGAGTCATCAAAACAAAGTAGTCAACGCATGCTCCTAGGGGGGAGGTTGGTAGGAGTTAACCATCGCGCGCCCCCGACCTCCACACAAAGGTTGGCACTCTACAAATACCTCATGCTCTAACTTCGTCACATAGCGGTTCACTATACGTGCATGATACGGGAATCACTAAACTTAGCACAAGTATTTCTCAATTTCATAATAACTCCACTAGCATGACTCTAGTATCACTATCCTCATATCTCAAAACAATTATCAAGCATCCAACATCTCATCATATTCAAAGCACTTAGTGTGAATTTTATTATATCATGTGAAGACTAGTTTTATTAGCCTAAGCACAATCCCATGCTGTTTTAATAGACTCTCAAATAGATATAAGTGAAGCTTGAGAGTTCAACAATTTCTACAAAATATTACCACCACCGTGCTCTAAAAGATATAAGTGAAGCACTAGAGCAAAAACTATTCAACTCAAAAGATATAAGTGAAGCACATAGAGTGTTCTAACAATTCCTAGGCCATATTTAACTGTCTCAAATAGGTGTGTCCAGCAAGGATGATTGTGACAAACTAACAAGCAAATACTCAAATTATACAAGACGCTCCAAGCAAAACACATATCATGTCGTGAATAAAAATATAGCTCCAAGTATAGTTACCGATGGATGAAGACGAAAGAGGGGATGCCTTCCCGGGGCATCCCCAAGCTTAGGCTTTTGATTATCCTTGAATTCCTTGGGGTGCCATGGTCATCCCCAAGCATAGTCCTTTGCTACTCCTTGTTCCATAGTCCATCAAAGCAATACTCAAAACTTGAAAACTTCACAACACAAAACTTAGACAAAAGGTCTCGTGAGCTCCGTTAGTATAAGAAAACAAATCACTACTCAAAGGTACTGCAATGAATTCATTCTTTGTTCATATTGGTGTTACACCTACTGTATTCTAACTTCTCTATGGTTCATACCTCCAAATATTACTCATAGATGCATTGAAATAAGCAAACAACACACGAAAAACAGAATCTGTCAAAAACAGAACAGTCTGTAGTAATCTGCAGGTTTCGCATACTTCTGTAACTCAGAAAAATTCAAACTAAATTGGTACATTTGAGGAATTTGTCTATTAATAATCTGCAAAAATAATCAACTAAATAGCACGCTCCAGTAAAATCTCACGACCATTCTAGTGAGCGCTAACGATTCTGTTTTTCACAGCAAGATCACATAAACTTCACACACATCTTCCCAAAGGTTCTACTTGGCACAAACACTAAACAAAACAAGAAACCACATCTAATAAGAGGCTAGAAGCAATATTTATTCCCTAACAGCAACAAAAACAAAAAATATAAAATTGGGTTGCTTCCCAACAAGCGCTATCGTTTTACGCCCCTAGCTAGGCACGATACAAGATAAATCTAGGTATTGCCATCTTTGGAAGGCAATCCATAAGTGGCTCTCATGATAGATTCATATGGTAATTTGATTTTGTTTCTAGGAAAGTGTTCCATGCCTTTCCTTAATAGAAATTGGAATCTAATATTTCCTTCCTTCATATCAATAATTGCACCTATCGTTCTAAGGAAAGGTCTACCAAGAATAATAGGACATGAAGGATTGCAATCTAAATCAAAAACAATGAAATCTACAGGCACATAATTCATATTGCAACAATAAGAACATCATTAATCCTTCCCATAGGTTTCTTAATAGTGGAGTCCGCAAGATGCAAATTTAAAGAACAGTCATCAAGCTCATGGAAACCTATCAAATCACTCAAATCAACAAAGTTGTTTTGATGGGTAGCGGCATCTTCACTTGGAAGGCCGGAGAATTGATCTTTCATGACAAGATTCAATAAAGCAGCATTGACCTCACAAGATTCAGCAAGGTAATAGGAGCAATCGGAGTGCTAATAAAATCATCGTTGTTGGTATTGGAGAAGTCACACAATTTGGTATTTTTCTGAGCCATAGTGACAAGCAAGCAATCCAACACACACAAGCGAATAAGAAGCAAGCGAACGATAAACACACGACGGAAGAAGGGCAAATAAAACGGCAAGGGTGAAGTGGGGGAGAGGAAAACGAGAGGCAAATAAATGTAATGAGAAGGATAAGGGTTTGTGATAGATACTTGGTATATGACTTTTGCGTAAGTGTCCCCGGTAATGGCGCCAGAAATTCTTCTTGCTACTTCTCGAGCTTGCATTGTATTCCCTCGAAGAGGAAAGGGAGATGCAGCATAGTAGCGTAAGTATTTCCCTCGGTTTTTGAGAACCAAGGTATCAATCCAGTTGAAGACCACGCGCGAGTCCCTCGCACGTGCACAAACAAATAAGAACTTCGCAGCCAACGCGATAAGGGGTTGTCAATCCCTTTACGGTCACTTACGAGAGTGAGATATGATAGAGATGATAGTTTATATTTTTGGTATTTTTGTTTATACGAACAGAAAGTAAAAGAAGAAAAAGTAAAGTAGATGTAGATTGATATGTTGAGAATAGACTCGGGGGCCATAGTTTTCTATAGTGGCTTCTCTCATGATAGCGATATTCTACGGTGGGTAAACAAATTACTGTCGAGCAATTGATAGAAAAGCGAATAATTATGAGACTATCTAGGCATGATCATTGTATATAGGCATCACGTCCGAGACAAGTAGACCGACTCCTGCCTGCATCTACTACTATTACTCCACACATTGACCGCTATCCAGCATGCATCTAGTGTATTGAGTTCCTAAGAATAGAGTAACGCCTTAAGAAAGATGACATGATGTAGAGGGATAAACTCAAGCAATATGATATAAACCCCATATTTTTATCCTCGATGGCAACAATACAATACGTGCCTTGCTGCCCCTACTGTCACTGGGAAAGGACACCGCAAGATTGAACCCAAAGCCAAGAACTTCTCCCATTCCAAGAACTATAGATCTAGTAGGCAAAACCAAACCAATAATTCGAAAAGATTTGCAAGGATATTATGAGCAGACATAAAAAGTTCAGAGAAGAACCAAATATTTCTTGTAAATAATCTTGATCATAAACCCACAATTCATCGGATCTCGACAAACACATCACAAAAAGAGATTACATCGAATAGATCTCCTCGAAGACCGAGGAGAACTTTGTATTGAGATCCAGAGAGTGAGAAGAAGCCATCTAGATACTAGCTATGGACCCGAAGATCTATGGTAAACTACTCACAACTCATGGTGAGGGCGATGATGATGATGATGAAGAACTACGTGATGGATTCCCCTCCGGTGGAGCTCCGAAACAGGCTCCAAGATGGGATCTCACGGGAACAGAAGGTTACAGCGGTGGAATTAGGGTTTTCTCTCTGTTGTCGAAGGTTTCGGGGTACGTAGACTTATATAGGAGAAAGGAGGACCCCGGGGGGGGTGCTCGAGGGGCCCACGAGGCAAGGGGTGTGCTCTACGAAGGGGGGCGCGCCCCCACACTCGTGGACACCCCGAGGCTCCCCTGACGTGGTTCTCAAGTCCCTGTTCGTTATTTTGTCCAAAAATATCTATCGCAAAGGTTTCATTCCGTTTGGACTCCGTTTGATATTCTTTTTCTTCAAAACCCTGAAACAGGCAAAAAACAACAATCTGGACTAGGCCTTTGGGTTAGTAGGTTAGTCCCAAAAATGATATAAAAGTGTGTGATAAAGCCCATTAAACATCCAAGACTTCATAAATAATAGCATGGAACAATCAAAATTTATAGATACGTTGGAGACGTATCAAGGGCACCCACTCCGGCTCTTCCAAGGGGAAAGAGCACATTTGCTCTTCCAAGGGGAAAGCGCCCATCTGCTCTTCCAAGGGGAAAGCGCTCGTCTGCGACATCAGGGAGGGCACCCTACAACCGTGCTCTTCCAAGGGGAAGGAGCCCATCTGCGACAACATGGAGCGCATCCAGGGTTCGTGCTCTTCCCACGGGAACGAGCCCATCCGTGACAAGTGAGGAAACACATGAGTTGTTTTGCCGTGGCTCTTCACAAGGGGAAACCCAATATTTGTTTTGTTGAGTCCCTTCTGTAGTGTAGTGAGAATATGTCCAATTTTAATTGCTATATCTGGTTGTTTGCAGTATGCCTTATTTATTTCAGTTGTTCACAATGTGATGCTCTATATTTGCAATTATTTACTGTGCAGTACATTTCATCAATCCAGTTTTAAACATACCTATAGGAATGCATATATTTGCTTGTTGTTAAGCCTGTTATAGCTTCATATGCCTCTTTTAAAGTTTTTTGATTGTTCGGTTGTTTGTAGTTAGCATATGTTCGGTTTCAAATGCTATCTTTGGTTGTTCGTAGTATGCCTTGTTTATTCCAGTTATTCATAACGTGATGTTCTATATGTGCAACTATGAACTGTGCAGTTCAATTTCATCCGTACCAGTTTCAACGATACCACTATGAATGACTACATTTGGTTGTTGCATCTTGTAGTTAACACGCCTTTCCATTTTTATTTAACCATAACCAGTTTACTCAGACCGGCACAATACCAGTTTGAATGACCATGTTTGCTTGTTGTTAAATGTTTGGCCTGTTGCAGTTAGCACACCTTTCCACTTGTTTTGCTTTATTAGCGTGCTTAAACCTGCACACTGAAGCTATCTTTTGGAGATTATTTTGGAAGCCATGTGTAATTTTGGTTGATGTTTAGCCTGTTGTGCTTAACATGCTTCTTGATGTACCTACACAGGACAATTTTGGGAACGACTGTTGCTTTCCATCGAGGTTAGTTTCATCCCATCGCTTATATCTGCTCACTGTACAGGATGTCGGTAGTTGGTACCATATAGGCCGGTGGCTGATAAGGGACTAATCGGTGAATCAGGCTTTTAACTGAATATAACTGCAACCCATTTTTTCTTAGGTTAACTAGGGCCATATGTCATATATGTGAGCCTACATAGCAACATGTACTGTACTTATGTCCAAATATGCAATCCTAGGCTACATAGCAACAAGGAAGACTGTTACATTAATGATCTAATGTTGTATAGATATACCTAGAAGAGCAGCAGCAGCAACAGCAACAACACGGCCCTATTTGGATAATCAACTAAGCTAGAGGTTAGAGTTAGTTTCTAGCTCATTACTAACCCTGAACTAACTCCATCCAAAGAGTTGTTTGGATGGCAGGGTTAGATTGACAATAAATGCACTAGGAGAACTTGCTCCAATTAGCACCTCTTGGGTTGGATACTAGTTTTTTGGGTGGGTTATAGATACAACTAGATCAAACTATCCCTCTTGTTTAGATATACTTTAGGGCTATTTGAGCCCGAACTAGCTCAAACTAACTGTAACATGTGGATACAGCAGCAGATAATTTGTAAGAATTAACTAAATTCCTTCCGGCCCATAATATAAGATGTTAATTCATCTAATTTATGAGTATATTGGATGTTATAAGATACTCCCTCCGTTCCTAAATATTTGTCTTTTTAGAGACTTCAAATGGACTACCACATACGGATGTATATAGACATATTATAAAAGAGTGTTGTACTACATCATTGTGCAATTGTTGTTTAGCTTGTACTATTAACTTGGTGCTTTTAGGTACATATGTCATTGGTAAAGATCTGCGTTTCGACCCTTTCTGCGTATGGGGCAATGAGATATCGATGAACCAGCATCAAGTGAGGAAGATGATAAAGATTGTTAGTAAAATGGGTCCAAAGATGGCAATTAAACTATTTGTTTACACTTTATCCAATACAACATCGAACTGCGGGATGGTAAGTAAGAACTCTGTAGCCTTCTTTTTACCGCCCATAATGAGTTGTGTTAGATAACAATGTCCGAATATTTTTCCTTTGCAGTGGTTGCCAAAGTAGTTTACTCAAGATTACCTCTCAAACTACATGATTGGTGGGCATGCAAAGATTAAAGTATTTCTTCCAGAACACGATGATTATCTAGATGTTTTCATGAAGACCATGAAGGATGGGCGGTCGGCCATCACAAGGGGTTGGACTAGAGTCGTGCGTGCCTTCTGCATGGATGAGGGCACAATATGGGCATTCCGCTTCACCTTGTTCAGCAACCAGAATATATTTCGCCTCTTTCTTTACCGTCTTTAATAGTACAAGTATACAACTGTGGTTCATCATTATTTATTTGGTTCTTATGTAATTCTTGAACATATGTACCTATGAATCAAATAATGCATTGGTTGTTCGAACCTGATGGATATGAATAAAGCTATAGCATACATTCAGATTCAAATCCAAATCCGGTACAATTTGGAAAAGCAGCAATTGAATTACGGTGAAATTACACTCTCCAGGTTGTTACGGCACACACAGTTGGTAAAACACAAACGTTTGTGATATGCACCATAATCGGAGACGGTTCACAGAGAGGAAACGTGTGCAAGCATGCACACAGTTGTCGTTTCCAAAGGGTGTGCGATGTCAGAAATGGTGTGGGAAAACAAAACATTTGTGTTAATTGCCTTATCGTACACGATTTGCAACCATGAACTATTTCTGATGAAGTATGCATCGTAAACGTTGCACCACAGAATAGCGTGTGCGATAGTTGTCGTGTACGAAGATGTTACGGTGGTCTGACGTTTCGTAATCCTGTCCGACACTCGTACGACAAATAGCTAATCTTCTTAACGGTGAACCGTTTGTGATGGGCTGCGCATCATACACGTTCTATAATAGGGAACCGTTTGTGATGGGTCGTGCATCGTAAACATAGCACCACAGAATACTGACTACGATAGCAATGTGAGCAAAAACGAGTAGGAGTACTGTAGGGGCCCTATACCCGACGGTTTCTAGGTCGTGTGGGAAGGACCCCCCTATCGCCCACACTCACTTGGCGACGGTTCCAAATGCCATCGCGGAAAGGGGTTTTCAACCATTTGTTTAGGACCGACGCACACCAGTGTTTGTTCACTATATTTGCACTGGTGGCAAACTTTGATGCCGAGTGGAGGGGGAGAAACATCATAAGATCCAACTATAGTATCAAAGCTCGCAATACATCAAGATCGTGCCATCTCAAGAACACGAGAGAGAGAGAGAGAGAGAGAGAGAGAGATCAAACACATAGCTACTGGTACATACCCTCAGCCCCGAGGATGAACTACTCCATCCTCATCATGGAGGGCGCTGGGATGATGAAGATGGCTACCGAAGAGGGATTCCCCCTCCGGCAAGGTGCTGGAACAAGGTCTAGATTGGTTTTCGGTGGCAACAGAGGCTTTCGGCGGCGGAACTCCCGATCTAGGATATTTTCTGAAGGTTTCCGTATATATAGGAGCTGTTGGAGTCAGGGACAAGTAAAGAGGACCTCTGGGCTGTCCACGAGGTATAGGGCGCGCCCAGGGGGGGCGCCCCCTGCCCTCATGGGCAGCCCAGGAACCTTCTTGTGATGCCCGAAGACTGACGTCCCAGAAGATTCCAGATGTTCCGGGTTCTCCCGTGTGTTTCATTTGTGCTTGTGTTATTTATTTTTGCATTTGCATCATGTCATCATGCCATCATGTCATTAATCTTGGCATCTCAACTAAATAAATTGCATAGATCTTTTGATCTATTTAAATCGAGGGAAGAGTGACTTCTCTTTATAACATATCCTCCTAATATATGGAGCTATATAAATATTCCATTGTTGGAAGCAACCATCACACACTTGCATAATTTTCCCCATGTTTGTTTCACTCCAAGTTTTGACTCCCACAACCTTGCTTGATCATCTTCTTCTCCTTCTTCGTTAGTCCATTTAAATTGTGGCATTCTATTTTTCCTGCACCAATTTAATGTTCATTCTTTTCCTATCAATTCTCAACCATGCCTTCAACATCCTTGCCAATTTTTAGTTCCTTTGGACTTGTTTTGGTTGGGTTAAAAAATGGCTCAATTTTGAATTTAATTCAAACTTGAATTATTTTATATCGTTAAAAATGCCCAAACTCTACTCCTAACCCCCTCTTTCTTTTCTTTTAATTCTCTGGTTTTTTTTCCTTTTCTCTCTTATTATTAGGAGAGGACCCAGCCCAACTCCCTCCTAGGCCCAGTCTCTGGCGCCCTTAACCCTAGCCCGCACCTCTCCGCTCCCGTCGTCCGATTCCCTCACCTCTTCCTCGTCCTTCCAAGGCGCCGCCAGGATGCCCGCTCGATCTCCTTCCTCTCGTCCCTCTCCCTCTCGTCTACTCCCACCCGGAGAGACAGTGAGAGGAATGAGACCCCCCTCAAGCCGTCCTCTCCTCCGCGTCGACGCCTCCATGGCCGCCGCGCCCCGCTGCCGGGCCTCGTTCCTTTGCCTCGCCATGGCTCTCCGCCAAGCGCAGCCGCCTGCGCCTCTGCGTTGCAGCGCACGGTGTCGGTGTACAAAAAGAGGGGTACACTTTTTGTACCCCTATGATTGTGCACAGGCAGTCTGAGCCACGGTGCCATCACACCAAGCACGACAAGGGAGGCAAGCCGGGGCAAGACTGAAGCTTGATGAAGACTGGAGCGACGCCAAGAACAAGACCACGAAGAGCAAGGGGACGAAGCTGTAGGATCGAAAGTATGTCTAGAGGGGGGGGTGATTAGACTACTTGTAAATATAAAAATTCCGCCTTTTGATCATGAACAGTTTTTGGCAGATTTACAATTATGATCAAGACAAGTATCACCCTACACATGCAATTCTAGAGTATAAGCAGCGGAAAGTAAATTGCACATGTAGTAAAGAGAGGTGGAGAAGAGCAAACGCAATTTGGAGACGCGGTGATTTTTCCCGTGGTTCCGATAGGTGGTGCTATCGTACATCCACGTTGATGGAGACTTCAACCCACGGAGGGTAACGGTTGCGCGAGTCCACGGAGGGCTCCACCCACGAAGGGTCCACGAAGAAGCAACCTTGTCTATTCCATCATGGCCTACGCCCACGGAGGGCTAGCCTTACTCGGGGTAGATCTTCACGAAGTAGGCGATCTCCTTGCCCTTACAAACTTCTTGGTTCAACTCCACATCTCGAAGACGGAGGCTCCCAAGCGACACCTAACCAATCTAGGAGGCACCACCCTCCAAAAGGTAATAGATGTTGTAGATGATGATGAACTCCTTGCTCTTGTGCTTCAATTGATAATCTCCCCAACACTCAACTCTCCTCACCGATATGGCTGTGGTGGAAGAAAGGATTGAGTGGAAAGCAAGTTGGGAAGGTTAGAAATCAAGTTTCATATGGTAGGAATGGAGCAACTTGATCTCAACACAAGGGTAGGTAGTTCTCTTCTCAGAAAGTGTAAGGTAGGAGTGGTAGTTCTTTCTGATGGCTCTCTCCACGAATGAAGAGGGGGTGGAGGGGTATATATAGCCTCCACACAAAATCCAACCGTTACACACATAATTGAGCAATCTCGGTGAGACCGAAGTGGAAACTCGGTCAGACCGAAAGTTCAAATATAGTGAACGTTGGGGTTTTCGGTGGGACCGAAAATACCATCTCGGTTTGTCCGATTTGAGTCAAAGATAGGAACTTGCCAGTTTCGGTGAGACCGAAATTATCAACTCGGATATTCCGAAATGATGTCAAACGGTTACAGAAGGTTGGCAGCCCGTGTTTCGGTGAGACCGAACTCAAACTCGGATTGACCGATTTTTCTAGGGTTTGGCTTATGGCTGAGGTGGTTCATCTCGGTGGGACTGAGTTTGGAAAATCGGTTTGTTCGAGATTACTTATGAGTGTGTATAGTAGTGAAAGTTGCTGATAGTTGAAGGAGATATATCACTAAGAACTTGAGCAACCAGATCATCAACACAACCTCATCCCCTTTTAATAGTATTGGCTTTTCCTATGGACTCAATGTGATCTTTGATCACTAAACCAAAAATGGAGTCTTGAGCTTTTGCCAATGCTTGCCTTAGCATTTTGAGGGGTCCACTTCTTCAGACATTGCCATACCCATATCACTGAACTTCTCTGAAATGATTCTCAAGTAAATATTAGTTCAATGATATATATGTTGTTATCAATTGCCAAAACCACCCGGGGATTAGTTGCACTTTCAATCTCCCCCTTTTTGGTAATTTATGACAACATATAGATCAAAGCTTCGACAAGGGATATAATCAATGAATAATATCGTCGCTTTGAGAAGTATGTGATAAGCAAGAGCTCCCCCTAAATTCGTGCATTATTTAAAATTTGCGTTTGAATGCAAATGCACAATCAATTAGGATCATGGGTCACTCTTCCATGTCACATACATCTTGGTGGAGCGCACAAAATGATAAGAATGAATAACATGCACCCAATCACCAAGACATGAGTAAATAGCAATACAAAAAGGAATAGCATATGATAAGCATTAAGCACACATTAAAGCATAGTATGACTAAGCACTCATTAAGGTAGCATCAAACGTAGTATCAAGCACACTGAAAGTTTCAAGAACCAAAAGAACCAAATGTATCTCAAAGAAAACCGGCAAAAGAACGAAAGAGCACTCTCTCTCTCGAAGCCCTATGATCTATACCATTTCTCCCCCTTTGGCAACAAGTTACCAAAAAGTTTGAAAAAGCATAGAGCTAAGCGTCACTGTGGGCTCTGCTGGCGGCTCCCGTCTGGGTAGATGTCGGAGTAGATATGACGGCATCGGCGAAGACTTCAGCTGATGTCTGCACGGGAGGAGTGGATACTGGAGCTGTGGCTGGAGTAACTGCTGGAGCTGTAGGAGGTGCTGAAGTGGTAGCCCTGGAGTCAGTCACAGGAATACCAGCTGATCGGGATCCTCTTGGAACCTGAGCAGTCTGGCGATGAGAGTCCTGGACTAGGTCATCCTGCATGAGCTCTGCCCTGTCCTGCCTAGCTTCCTCCATGTCTGCCTCAAGCTTGTTGACAGTCACCTGAAGTTCAGTCAGCTTCACGTCCAGAGCGTGGATCTTGTTGTGAACAATCCTCTCTAGGCTTTCCTGAGATTGTTCAATGCTGGCCAGGCGTTGTTCAATCCTCTGGGTAGCTTCAAGAATCTGCTCTCCGAAGCTCTTTGGTTTAGCTGCAGCTGCTGCTGCCTCTTTATCAGCTTTGGCTTTCTTAGCAGCTTCAATCTTGGCTTGACCTTCAACTGAAGTTGGATCCTCTTCATCCATCACAACAACGTTATCTTCATGCTCTGGCTGCAGTCGTAAGTGCTTCCTATCCAACATGAATTTGCCCGTGCCAAACTTGGCATTGATAAGCATCTGAATCTGTGGGGCAAATCCACATGACCTCTTCTGGTCAGCTGCAGTCCTCTTAATGGTCTCTACCATTAAGTCCATCACCTTGAAAGGTGCCTTCTCATCAAGTATGTGCAGCATGTTGATAGAATAGCCTCGGATCATGCGATGGTCTCCAGACTTGGGCATCAAAGTATGCCTCAGAATAGTGTTTGTGGTAGGTAGACCTGCCTGGAGATAGTACACTGAGCCAAGCTTCCACCCTTCCAAATCTGCTGCGGGGATCTCCTTGTACATGTTCTTCATGGAATCATGGTTCTTCTTAGGAATCCCATAGACATCAATGTCGTCCTCTCTTTGCACTGGAGCATTCAGAAGTTCTGCCCATTCTTCAACAGACGAAGAAAACCTTTGACCTTCAGTCATCCAGGTGATCTTCCCAGCAGGATAAAAGTGGGTTGTGGCGTAGAACTGCATAATCATCTCGTCGTTCCAGTCTGTCAGTTTCTGACCCACGAACTCATCAACTCCACATGCAGTGAAGCTCTCATGCACATGGGGAAAGAAGTCTCGGTGGTCTTCACTGTCAATGTACTCCCAGTCAACGTATCTGGTATCTGCAACAATAGGCTTCTTGTCCATCAACACAGTCTCATAGAAGTCCTGCTGCTCTCTGGTGTGAAATCTGGGGTCCACAGCAGTCCTTCTCCTCACGGCATATGGATCTGACTGTCTCCATAGCCTGAGACCTCGATCCTTCCTTGCCTTCATATCCTCGGCTTGAGGATGAGCATCGTTGTGGAGCGGCAGTTTTGGACGGAGCTTCAGCAACACATGTTCTTCTTTAGACTCAGACGGTGGCATATCACCTTTGTTCTTCTCAGAGGCTGGGATGTTCCTGGTAGTCCTTTTGGGCTTGGCAGTAGGCTTTGCTGGAGCTGCCTTGGCTTGATCAGGCTTCTTGGGCTTAGAAGTGGCTTGAGCCCTAATTGCATCACCCATGAGTTTCTGCTTCTGAGGAGCTGGCTGGGGTGCTTCTTCTTCTTCTTCCTCAACTGCTGCATCAACATGAGGTTCATCATACACTACCCTCTTCCTCTTGGAAGTTTTCTTCACTTTACTTGGAGCTGGCTCTTCCAAGTTCAGCTTCTTGGCAACAGCTGACTGCTTGACCTTGCTGGTACCTTTCTTCGACTGATGCCCTTGGTGCTCTTTGGCAACAACTTTTCTCTTGGGCTTGGAGGTTACTTCCTCAGCAATGAAGTCAGAGTCCTCATCATCAGAATTTCTCTGCTTTCTGGTTCTGGTGGCTGTAGGAGGCAAACCACTAGGGGTACTCCTCTCACCATCATCACTAGGACTACTAGCCTCAGGACTAGTATCTGCCTCAGGAATCTCTGCAAAAGGTGATTCTGACCTGTTCTGACTGTCACTGGCATCTAACATGGCTGACAACCTGTGAATAGATAAGGTATAGGCAAAGTAGAAGAGTTATCACAAACTGCAGAGGTTTTTGCAAAAAAAAAATGAGTTCAAATCTTAGTTTTGAGTTTTCACAGAATGCATTTCGGTCAAACCGATTTTCAGTTTCGGTGAATCCGAAGTGTATAACAGAAACTTACACACCACTTTCGGTCAGACCGAAATGGGTTTCGGTCCTGCCGATAAACTAGGGTTTCACTAAAGCTAAACTTCGGTCACACCGATTTGCACGACTCGGTTAGACCGAAAGGTGCAGTGCAATGGCCAGAGGCCAAATCGGTCACACCGAAAATTTAAATTCGGTTTCACCGAGATGTGTTCCGTGGAAACCTAAACCTAGGAATTTTGCTCGAAACTAGAACGATCTGATGGAACGGAAGTTTTTCAATCATGGCTAGATGCAGGGCAAACCAATCGTGCAATGAGTCAGATGGGGAGCACGAGAGGGATCGAGACTCACCCTAACTTGGTAGAGTCCCTCTATGGCGGCAACGGCGCGGAGAAGAAAACCGTTGACGGCGGCGGAGACCTGCGGCGAGGGCGCACAGGCGACGACGGCGACGATCCAGAGATCAGGGCGACGGCAGCAGGGGACTTGGGGGCGAAACAGTTTGAAGGAATAATCGCGCGCTGCCCTCAGTATTTATATCCCCTTGCTGTCGGTGGGACCGAGTTGAAAAACTCGGTGACACCAAAATGGATAACTGCTGTGCAGTTACGCATATCGGTCACGCCGAGATTTAGAACTCGGTTTCACCGAGATGAAACCAAGATCAGTCTAAGCGTTTCGGTTGGACCGAGTGGGAGAAGTTGGTCTGACCGAAATTGACTTAGAAGGTTTTGGAAGTCAGCCTTAGACGGATCGGTGGCTCCGAGTGCTCCTCACTCGGAGGGTCCGAAAATGACTTGTTCAAAGTTGTGATATAAGCATGAATAGAATTTGAGACAAGAAAGCATAGATAGCTAGGGAAGGTGCTTAGGCATTCTTGTCCATCCATTTGGCCAGAAAGATCAAAACAACCAAAACAACAAATGGATGTCCTCGAATGGATAAAATCATGCATTCAACATGCTCACACAATAAGATAGCAAATGAAATATGTGTCAAACATGCACAACCAAAACTCTAGCTACTAGCACACAATTTGTCGATGACTAGGTCATCTATATATGAGTATTTTGACTTAGGAGCCAAATGAGAACATTTGATCATAGGTCATACTCATCGTTTAAGCACAAGTGGGGTTACCACTTTTACATAAAGCATTGATGTGTTCACATCATTTGAAGATGCTTTAGCTCAATTTTTAGAGCAAAGCTCCCCCTAGATGTGAGAACCCCTTTTAAAGGGTCAAACTAACCTTGGGTTGTCGTAGAAGACTTCATGTAGATGTTGAAGATGTGGATGCTCAATGTTGATGTAGATCATCAAGAGTTTGGAGCTATCCTTTGGATTAGGGCACTTTCAATACCTACATGGGTTAGTCCCACAAGGAACAAACAAGGATATCCATAGACATAGATTGAAGTTCAAAAAAGATTATGTCCATGAAAGCAATGATTACCTTGTCCCTTGACTTACCAACAAGAGGGTTTGTGACTCCATGAACTAGTGCATGATGTGGAAGTTGTTTGCACAAGTTGCCAAAATGAATGTGAGTGAAGTATGTTGGCGGAGTCACCCTCAAGAACCTTCTAGTTCTTCTTCTTCGGAATCCACATCATCTTGATGGGAATCCTTGGGGTTGTAGTTGAGCTTGACGAAGTAGAACTTGACGTGTCCTTGGGAACCCACTTGACCATGGCTTGAGGTGCTTCAATGAATGCATCAATCTCCTCTTGAAGCTTGTCCTTGGCTTTTAGCTTGTGGTCTTGTGGTGGAAGGTCATCTTGAGCTTGTTCCACATTGGAAGAAGTAGGATCATACTTCCGGTGTTGAACTGTGGAGTAGGGTATTGACCTTCTTCCCACTCAACACCTTCGGTGTTGAACTTTCGCTCAAAACCAATCCCTTGATTCTTCCGGTGCCTTCCTTGTTTGCGAACAATTTCCTCAAAGTTCTTGCTTCCGGCAAGACTCTTGTAGACACCTTTCTCTATGATTTCCTTCAATAAGCTATTTTCTTGCTCAAGTGTAACTTGGCTTGAAACATTGTTAGTGGAATCAAGAGAACTACTAGAAGCAACAATATTGGATTTAATGTGGTTATTGTTACTACTAGAGGAAGAATTTTTCTTATGATTGTCATGCTTAGTCTTAATAGGTGGCAAGAAATTAGACAAGAGAAGTCGTTTGGCAAGATATGAAGAACTCTTCTTTCGAAGATCGTCATTGATCGCTTTTAGAAACTCATGTTCTTGCTCTAGAGTGAGCTTCTCGAAGCGTAGCTTCTCATGAGATCTTAGGAGCTCTCTATGATCTTCTTGAGTTGTTTCATGAGCTAACTTAAGAGTGTTTAGTTCTTTAGTTAGACGCTCAATCTCCTTCATAGCATTGTCATTCGACTCTTCTCGACTATAAAGACTACTAGCATTTTCATCGTTACTAAGCTCACTAGATTTATCATGCAAGAGCTCATCTTCACCAAGCAAGTCATCCTCATCACTATCAAAGTCAATGAATTCGGGGTGTGTTACCTTGGGGCCTTTAGCCATGAAGCATCTTCCAATTCCCTCATTGGGTGAATCAAATAAGTCGTAGGAGTTGGAATTGGAGGATACGAGTGCAAGACCGGCAACACCTTCATCTTGACTGTAGTCGGAGTCGGAGTGATAGCTTCCATCGGATTGATTGTCGGAGTCGGAGCCGGAGACCCATTCACCTACATGAGCTTGATGTCTTCTTCTTGTGTAGCTCCTTGATGACTTGTCTTTCCTCTCCAAATCCTTGCTTCTCCGAGAGGGTCTTCGTTCATAACGATCATCTCTACTCCTTCTCTCTCTCCGAGGTGACTCATCTCTTGCTCTTCTTCTTGGAGATTCTTCTCTTCTCTTGTGGGGAGCCGTACACTCATTTGAGAAGTGTCCGGGTCTTCCACAATTGTAGCAGTTTCGATCACGACTAGAAGATCTCTTTTCACCATATGATCTAGACTTTGAGCTTCTTTCTTTGCCTCTATTCTTGTAGAATTTGTTGAAGTTCTTAACCATTAGGCTTATCTCTTCATTGGAAATTAGCTTGTCACTTGAGGTTGTGGGAGCATCACTTGTAGCTTTGTAAGCACCACTTGACTTGTTGTGAAGCTCTTCCTTATCCTTAAGTGTTATCTCATGAGCAACAATTCTTCCAATGACTTCAGTTGGCTTGAGAGTCTTGTAGTTTCGCATCATTTGGATCAAAGTGCACACGGTGTCATACTTTCCATCCAAAGCTCTGAGAATCTTCTTAATGATGAATCGGTCGGTCATTTCTTCGCTTCCTAAGCCGGCAATCTCATTTGTGATGAGAGCAAGCCTAGAGTACATTTCAGCGACTCCTTCACCATCCTTCATCTTGAACTTGTCAAGTTGACCTTGAAGAATATCTAGCTTTGATTCCTTCACAGACTCGGTACCTTCGTGCATTTCAACCAAAGTATCCCAAATCTCTTTAGCATTCTCAAGACGACTGATTTTGTTGAACTCCTCGGGACACAAAGCATTGAAGAGAATGTCACAAGCTTGAGCATTGTTTTGCAACATCCGCAACTCTTCCGGTGTAGCTTCGCGATCCGGAACTTTTCCTTCCTCGAAGAATTCACCTTGCATACCAACACAAATAATGCCCCATGCGGCTGGGTTATGACCAAGAATATGCATTTTCATTTTATGCTTCCAACTAGCAAAATTTGTAACATCAAAGTAAGGACCTCTACGATAATTACCATCACTAGACGCCATACTCTCCTAGGTTGTGAAACCAAGCTTATGGAGTCCAATGCAATGGAAACCAAAACAATGGAGACCAAAGCTCTGATACCACTTGTAGGATCGAAAGTATGTCTAGAGGGGGGGTGATTAGACTACTTGTAAATATAAAAATTCTGCCTTTTGATCATGAACAGTTTTTGGCAGATTTACAATTATGATCAAGACAAGTATCACCCTACACATGCAATTCTAGAGTATAAGCAGCGGAAAGTAAATTGCACATGTAGTAAAGAGAGGTGGAGAAGAGCAAATGCTATTTGGAGACGCGGTGATTTTTCCCGTGGTTCCGATAGTTGGTGCTATCGTACATCCACGTTGATGGAGACTTCAACCCATGGAGGGTAACGGCTGCGCGAGTCCACGGAGGGCTCCACCCACGAAGGGTCCACGAAGAAGCAACCTTGTCTATTCCATCATGGCCTACGCCCACGGAGGGCTAGCCTTACTCGGGGTAGATCTTCACGAAGTAGGCGATCTCCTTGCCCTTACAAACTTCTTGGTTCAACTCCACATCTCGATGACGGAGGCTCCCAAGCGACACCTAACCAATCTAGGAGGCACCACCCTCCAAAAGGTAATAGATGTTGTAGATGATGATGAACTCCTTGCTCTTGTGCTTCAAATGATAATCTCCCCAACACTCAACTCTCCTCACTGATATGGCTGTGGTGGAAGAAAGGATTGAGTGGAAAGCAACTTGGGAAGGTTAGAAATCAAGTTTCATATGGTAGGAATGGAGCAACTTGATCTCAACACAAGGGTAGGTAGTTCTCTTCTCAGAAACTGTAAGGTAGGAGTGGTAGTTCTTTCTGATGGCTCTCTCCACGAATGAAGAGGGGGTGGAGGGGTATATATAGCCTCCACACAAAATCCAACCGTTACACACATAATTGAGCAATCTCGGTGAGACCGAAGTGGAAACTCGGTCAGACCGAAAGTTCAAATATAGTGAACGTTGGGGTTTTCGGTGGGACCGAAAATACCATCTCGGTTTGTCCGATTTGAGTCAAAGATAGGAACTTGCCAGTTTCGGTGAGACCGAAATTATCAACTCGGATATTCCGAAATGATGTCAAACGGTTACAGAAGGTTGGCAGCCCGTGTTTCGGTGAGACCGAACTCAAACTCGGATTGACCGATTTTTCTAGGGTTTGGCTTATGGCTGAGGTGGTTCATCTCGGTGGGACTGAGTTTGGAAAATCGGTTTGTCCGAGATTACTTATGAGTGTGTATAGTAGTGAAAGTTGCTGATATTTGAAGGAGATATATCACTAAGCACTTGAGCAACCAGATCATCAACACAACCTCATCCCCTTTTAATAGTATTGGCTTTTCCTATGGACTCAATGTGATCTTTGATCACTAAACCAAAAATGGAGTCTTGAGCTTCTGCCAATGCTTGCCTTAGCATTTTGAGGGGTCCACTTCTTCACACATTGCCATACCCATATCACTGAACTTCTCTGAAATGATTCTCAAGTAACTATTAGTTCAATGATATATATGTTGTTATCAATTGCCAAAACCACCCGGGGATTAGTTGCACTTTCAGAAGCGGTTTCCCCCGGCAAGGATCCTTGCCGGGGCCGGCTCTGGCAGCCCCGGCAAGACCCTTGTCGCGGCAGCTCGCCCCCCCTGCCTACTGAGCGAATCACCCTTGAGTCCGCCACCCCCATGGGGGGAGGATTCGGGAGATGTCCCCGTGGTGGCATGCAGATCTTTGTGAAGAGCTTCAAGATCAGATACAAGGTAAGAAGACGACGACCCTTGGCGGGATCCCAGCCAAGGGGATCCACAAGGCCCCCGGCAAGCACCTTGCCGGGGATGACAGTAGGCGCCGCGGCAAGGCCCTTGCCGAGAACACCCACGGGGCCACCGCCAGGCCCGCGCCAACTGGGTCTCCACCGACCCACGCAGCTGCCGACCCAACCAGCTGGACAGGCTCCTGCGTGGCAACCCACAGATCTTCATGGAGGCCCGCCGTTGCGCCACCTCAGCTGCCTGTCTGCCTACATGGCACCTCAGGCATCGCTGGCCAGGGCGCGTGTCAACACGAAGAGGAGCGGCGACGGACAAGATGGGCGTCTCCCCTCGTCCCCGATAAAGCAAGGACACCTAAGTAGGGCGCATTAAATGCACCTTGTCCTGTAATGCGAGGGATAGCCTCGCATCACTATACCCTTTCCACCTCCTGTGTGCCACTGTGGCGACCCCTTTTCCCTATAAAAGGAGGCCCGAGGCGACCAGGAGGAGGATTCGGCTTTTCGAAACCCCTCACGACTCTTTTGGAGCTCCTCGTTAGCTGAAGAACACCAACATATAATCCACCAAAGCAGGAGTAAAGTTTTACGCACCTTTGCGGCCCGAACCTGGGTAAAGGAACCGTGTCCCAATCGTTAGATCCGCTCTTCTCTCAACCCCGCGCCCCGCAACCGTAGTAGGGATTCTTGTGATCCCATAGGTGTCGATCCAAATACACCGACATATGGCCTCGTCCCCGAGCCGTCCGTCGCGCCCTCAAGGTCCAGCGCCGCCGGTGGCCTCGATGCCCATCCTCGCTGTCCCGAGCACTATCCTCCTCGACGTCGGCCCCGCCGCCGAGCGCTGCCCTGTCTCCTTCCGCGCCGAGTGGCCGCGTGCTATGACCGCCGTCGCCGACGAGCTCCAGGAGCTCGCATCCCTTGCTCCGCCGGTCCTCCTGGCTCCGCGCTGAGTCTCTGCCGGCCTCGCGTTGAGCTCTTCCGCGGACCTCCTCTGCTACTCCTGTTCGTCTCGGGCGCAAGTGCCCACTCGACTTCGCGCTACCACCTGCCTTGCAGCATCGCAGGCTTTCGCTGTGTGGGCTGCATCTTCCCAAGACCCGCTCCCCCGCAAGATGACCTCACCAGCGCTGCCTTGACCGTTGTCATTTTGTTACATCTCCATGAAGACTGAGACCGCAAGCACTAGGATGCTCCAAGTCCCTCTCCAACCCTACCTTCGTCGTGGATTCGCCAAGACCGAGTACCTCTACATGATGCGACACCAAGTCCGACTACGACAAATGTCTACATGACGAGATGCCAAGTACCACTATGCCCAGAGCACTCGGAACCCTCAAGTTCATCTACGAAAAACGCGTCCAACTACCGTCGCCGAAGACACCGAACATCTACGAAACATGAATGTCTACTTCCACGACATCCGAGAACGACTACTTCCTCTACGACATGTGAACCACTACTTCCTCTACGACCTCGAACCGCCCCGAAACGAACGCTTCGAAGGTATACCGCCGAGACGACCCCGTGGATGAGTGCATGTGAATGTGTCTTGTATGAGATGAATTGAATGTTTGCATCGTGTCCGTTGTACCCTCGTTTGCCTTGGTGGCAACCCGTGGGAACCCGGTGACGGGATCACCCCACCTTTCATCTTGATCGACTCGCTCACGCCACCTTTCTTTTGCACCGGTCTCTCAACGAGTTACCGGAACCGATATGTTGCGTGGCATCATTTTCGGATTCGCCGTCGTTGCCCCTTTCATTCCACCACGGTGACAAATACTCCTTATCATGTTCATGTTAACTTTTACTAAAAATTGCATATAACTTGATCATGTCATCCGCATCATGTTAACAACATTAAAATGTGTGAATTGTTGTTTGCTTAAATTGCTAAATTTTGCATAGGGGGATTTTCCGGAATTGTTGTTGTTATTTCCGGCCTATTTTAAAATGACTAGATAGTGTAGTTTGCACTTGCATCACCTTGCCATGTATTGCATCATACCTTGCCATGTATTGCATCATATATAGACTTGTGTTGTTTTTCTGTGCTTCCTACCTTGCCATGTATTGCTTCCTATATAGACTTGTCTTGCATCATGCCTTGCCATGTATTGCATCATATATAGACTTGTGTTGTTTTTCTGTGCTTCCTACCTTGCCATGTTTTGCTTCCTGTATAGACTTGTCATGCATCATACCTTGCCATGTATTGCAACATAAAGACTTGTGTTGTTTTCTGTGCTTCCTACCTTGCCATGTTTTGCTTCCTGTACAGACTTGTTGTGCATCATACGTAGACTTGTTTTGCATCATACTTGGTTGAGCATATTGGCGTGTCTCGTGTTGTGTGTTTACCGTATTGCTTGCTTCTTCTTGTTAGTGCTTGTTCCGTTGCGATCGTGAGGATTCGTTCGACTTCCCGTGGTTCTTCTTCAAGGCTTCTTCTTCGTCTTCTTCATGGACCCATTCTTCTCCCTTGCGGAATCCCAGGCAAGATGACCATACCCTTGGATACCTTTACTACCATTGCCATGCTTAGTTGTCTCGATGCTATCGTTATATGTCGCGCTACCCATCATTTATGTCAGCCTCTCCTTGTTGCCATGAAACCTCTAACCTTTGACCCCTTCCGAGCAAACCATTGTTTGGCTATGTTACCCGCTTGCTCAGCCCCTCTTATTGCGTTGTTAGTTTACAGGTGAAGATGAAGATTGTTCCAGGTGGGAACTTATTGTTGGAATATCACAATATCTATTATTATTATTAACACACCTATATACTGGGCATGGGTGGAAGGCTTGGCCTTTTGCTCGGTGTTTTGTTCCACTCATGCCACCTTAGGCGCCAATAAACCGGCATTGTGTTCCTTGATTTTGCGTTCCTTACACGGTTGGGTATATGGGGACCCCTTGACAGTTCATCTTTGAATAAAACTCCTCCAGCAAGGCCCAACATTGGATTTAATTTTTCTCATAATAACAACTTAATTAATTAACTAAATTGCATAGGGGGTCGCGCCCTCGGGTACTCTTTTCTACATAGCAGGGGGGGCCAGTGCTGATGGTGTTGGTCCCAAACGAGGAGCCTGCGGGGCCACCTCGGGGAAACTCGAGGGCTGGTTTTACCTGTAGCATCACCCATCCGGACGTGGCCTGAGACGAGATACACGAGGCTACTATCAGGGTGTCGGCACGCCGGGAGGTCTTGCTGGACTTGCTTTACCATTGTCGAAATGTCTTGTGCACCGGGATGCCGAGCCTGATCGGATTTCCCTAAGATAAGGGGTGATGATATTATATTTATCACTTCAGCTGATCATGAGAGCTTGTGATGGGCTAAGTTGGGACACCCCTGCAGGATTATGATCTTTCGAAAGTCGTGCCCGCGGTTATGTGGCAGATTGGAATATGTTAATGTCCGGTTGTAGAAAACTTGACAAAGGATCCGAAGTAAAACACACAACTGTGTGAGTAACCGTGACTGTCTCTTTTCACTTTGAAAAGAGAACACGGTGGGGTTATGTTTGACTCGTAGGTAGTTCAGGATCTTTAGCGATCACTACTAGTTTGCGATCGTTTGCGTAGATTCTCATCTTACTCTTGTACTCGTAAGGTAGCCACCATATATTGCTTAGCTGCTGCTGCAACCTCACCACTTTACCCTCTTCCATACCCAAAAAGCTTTGCTAGTCTTGGTACCCATGGTTATGGGCTTGCTAAGTCCTCGTGGCTCACAGATACTACAACACCAGATGCAGGTTCAGCCGAGAATGATGCAGGAGCTGGTTCAAGAACTTCCGGGAGTTCCATGAAGAGTGTGGCCGTATGCTTGTGACGTTTTCGACGATCAGTAGTGGTTTCTACTAGGGCGATTCGGACCTGTGGCTTTATGTATATGGCATCTTTCTTTTGGATCTTCGCCCGTAGTCGGGTTGTGATGCTTTGAATGTTATTTTGCTTATGTAATGTATTGTATGACGTGGCGAGTGTAAGCCAACTATCCTTTTGCAATTTCATCCCTATTTTTACATGAGTCGTGCAAAGATACCGAACTTGAGATCATTCCAGAATGGGCTTATACCTTTAAGTCGTGCGTCGACACGTAGGAGGTATAGTCCCATCCTGGGCATTACAAGTTGGTATCAGAGCCTTCTCCGACCTAGAAGCCCCCACTGATTGATCGAATTGTTGACGGTTGAGTCTAGGCACACACTTGAAAATGTTTTGAGTCCTATATATATATATATATATATATATATATATATATATATATATATATATATATATATATATCAGAGAGTAGGATTTCTTTTTACTCCTCATCTCTTTTCACTCTGGTGAGGACTCCTGGCGATTACTTGTCTCTTCTACTGTCAAAAATTCACCAATTTTTTTAGGATCACACGAGTATTGTTTGGATTGTTCCGATGTCTTTGTGACGAGAACATTGTTCTCGATGCCTCCTGTCATTTAGGGGTTGTGGCAGTGTCCCGGGGAGTTGAGCTCCGAGGTGTTGTCGTCACAAATATATCGCATCAGTTCTGGAATACTTAAGACGACCGACATCGAAAACTCTCCTATGTGGTTAGTGGCAAGATAACCCCGACATCATCCAGTACTGGGGAGGTAGTTCGGGAGTATTGCCATAGCTTGTATAGCAGATGCGTTTCGAAGGTCCGAGGTAAACGGTTTTCGGAAATAACTGGTTATGTTATGAAGGATGGATACAGCTGGATGTAGGATTAGAGTTGAGTGCGCGATACTTCCCCTATATCCCCAACACCTGATTGCATAACTGGAATCTTTTGGAAATTAATAGGTGGGTTCTTCTAGTAGCTCGTAGGCATTCTTCCAACGGATGCATGATATGGAGTTTGGGGTTCTACATTGAGTGAAGTGGTTTTATGGGCGTTTGTTCCAATCGGGAGTTGCATCTTAAAGGGTCATTGGCTATGCTGATCCGGGGATTGCAAAACCTTTTTGTAACACGTTCCATGAGCTTTCAGCACAAATATGTGGAACGAAGCTTCTATCTTGTATTTGTTCTATCTGCTCCTTGTTGTTTTTTATTTACCTTTTGTTCTCCCAAGTGGCTTCTCGACAAGTTGATGTACCTACGGAAGTCATTCGTTCAATTCTCCGTTCGAATGATATTGTGAAGATTATGTTGCAACTTATCTATCCTTTGTTTTTGTTTTGATTCCAGTATTCGAGTTGCTTCGATGTCAAATGTTGATTCCACACCTTTCCTAAGCGGTGTTCTCATATTTCTATGGGATTGCTAATTCTTCTTGACCATCGAGATCTTCATGTTAATCCTTTTCAACCGGTGTGCCTTCTCTTCAAGTTATTCCATACGGATGCCATTGAGAAATCTGACGATTTGTCTGTTTCATTCATCCCAAGTTGTCTTTGTTTTACCCACCCTCCCACCCTTCTTATTCTCGGAGCCAGAATTCTTAATCAAGTATCCATTTTATTCATGTGATGTTTATCATTCTTTTCCTTCAATGTTCTTATCCGGTGAATTATCGTGAAGATGCTCAGGAGCTTCAAGTTCATCATTCTCTGTTCTCGTTTCTTCTCCAATGGATTTAATCCAAGCTTCGATGTTGATCATATCGGTTCCTTTTGTTTCGTATGTTTTCCGTGTTGGAATTCTTATCCATGACTCACTTATTTCTTCACATCTCTTTATTCTTATCCAGAGTGTACAACTACAAGGTATCTCAGAAGATTCGTGTCGGGGGAAACTGTCCTCCCACGAGCACCTATGGGACCGGAGCCCCTTTCTACGTTGCGGTAAGGGAGCGGAGGGAGCACGGAGAGCAGATCGAGGAGCACACGCGGGCAGTTTACCCAGGTTCGGGCCGCGCGGACGCGTAAAACCCTACTCCTGCCTTAGGTTGTATTGAGTTCTTGAACTCGGGAGCTTGAAGAGCTACAGTACTGGCTACACCGAGCGAGAGAGTTGTCTAGGTTTCGAACCCTTTCTACATTGTGCATGGGCCTCCTTTTATAGCTCAAGGGGTCACCGACAGGTGTCAACGTAGAGGAGGGTAAAAGTGTAATTCTGGTGGTAGTTGTAACAGTGCGTGAACAGTGGATGAACAGTGGTCTTCACCTAATCTTGACAGTGGGGGACAAGGGCCTTAAATGCCCGTCGCCGTCGACCCCAAAAGTGTACGCCCATGCTTCTCCGTTCGCCACGGCGGTAGCCTCGTCACCGTGGCTTGCCACCGTGTGCCCCAAGCTGCACAGCCATCTGCCACGTGCCCCTGTAAGGGTCCCAGGGCGACCCGTGGGCCGATGAGCTGGAGCGCGGGCACGCAGCGTAGGTCTCCCCGGCAAGCACCTTGCCGGGGTAGCGATCTTGCCGGGCCCGGAAGCTTGTCGCTCTCCGGACCCTGCCGGGGCGCAAGATGCGCCGAGGCATCTCTTGAGGTATGTGTTCCTTGGCCTTCCTGGCAAGCTCCTCTTGCCAGGGTCTTGTGCTAAAGTGATAATCTTGAGCCTGGTGCGGCCTTCCCGGCAAGCTCCTCTTGCCGGGGCCTTGATCCTCTATCTTGTATACTTTGTTTTTGAATGGCTTTATAGGGACCAGAAAGGTTTCCGGCAAGCACGTGGTAAGCCCAGCCGCGGGAAGCTGCTACTGCCCGTGCACTAGTTGGGGTACTAAGGTACCCCTATCTTAGAACACCGACAGGAGCCCCCGGGCCTGGGCCACACACGGTGCCGAGCGCTGTTGGGCCAGGCCCAAGACAGTGCACGGGCACGCGCGGCCCACGTCAAGCCGTATCCCCTTCCGCATCCGCCGCATCCCTCCCTAACGGCACGCGTCGATTGCGGCGTCGTGGGAGTGATCGTGGCCTGTTTCTTTAATGGGAAATGCGGAACGTCCCCCACTCCCCCCTTAAAAGCAGAGGAAGCAGGGGCAGTTCCCCTCCATCGTCTTCATTGCACCTTGATTCTCCAGAAAACTTCCGCTGCTTCTTGCCTCCGCCCCTCCTCCGCCGTCTTCCGCATCCGCGGCGCCGTCGAGCTCCTCGCCTCTTCCCTCGCCGCCTCCGCCATGGCTCCGAAGAGCGACAAGGCGAAAAGCGACAAGGCCAAGAACGACAAGGCCAAGAAGGAGAAGTCCGAGCAGGCGGCGAAGCTGGCCGCCCTGCGGAAGAGGAGCGTGGTCTTCGCGCCGAGGCTTGACGCGAGGGAGCTGCGGAACAAATATTATTTGTTCTGGGCAAGGGAGACCAAAGCTCATCCCCGCACCAGAGCCTTCCCCGCCGTCGCCAAAGACATGTTCCCCGGCGGGTACTTCTTCTTCGCTGCATTTTTCCACTGTGGTATGTGCCCTCCATTCTCGGAGTTCTTTTGTGATATCATGAACACATATGGCCTCCACCTCCTAGATTTCACCCCCAACGCCATCCTTACGATGGCCGTTTTCGTACATCTGTGCGAAAACTATGTTGGGATTCATCCAAACGTAGCCCTTTTCCGCCACTTCTTCATGCCTAGAGTAGAGGCTGGCGCTCCC
>LR738713.1:143624232-143654796 GCA_902687465.1 Secale cereale | reverse complement strand
TCGCCAAAGACATGTTCCCCGGCGGGTACTTCTTCTTCGCTGCATTTTTCCACTGTGGTCTGTGCCCTCCGTTCTCGGAGTTCTTTTGTGATATCATGAACACATATGGCCTCCACCTCCTAGATTTCACCCCCAACGCCATCCTTACGATGGCCGTTTTCGTACATCTGTGCGAAAACTATGTTGGGATTCATCCAAACGTAGCCCTTTTCCGCCACTTCTTCATGCCTAGAGTAGAGGCTGGCGCTCCCCTCTCCGGTGGCATCTCCTGGATCTTCAGGCTGAACAAGAAGGACTCGTACCTGAAGGGAGAGCTCCGCGGCAAGTGGGAGGAATGGAGAGCCGATTGGTGTTGGGTGGTGGAGGATAAGCCGGAGCCTTTCACCGCGTCGCGCACAACTGCCATAGTGCGCGGCAGGGATTGGAGCGAATTGGCCCCGGAGGACAACAAGCTTAGCATCGCCCTCATCAGGATTATTCGTCTCCGGGTCGCCAATCTGACTATCGGAGAGGTTGGGGCAGATTTCCTACGCCGACGCATCGCCCCCTTACAAGAAAGGAAAAGGGCCGCCTGGGAATTCGGCAATGCGGCGGATATCATGAGGCTACGCCCTGGATTAAACTATAACTTCACTGCCTTGGAGTTGAAGGGGATGGTCCGAGAGCTTTTCAAGCATGACCCGGCCCACCCGGAGTGGTTCAAACCTTCCCGGGGAGTGGTGCCGCTGTGCAACAGCACTGCCCGAGATTCCTTGCGCGCGATGATGCCTGCGTGCGACTCCCATGGCGTCGTCCCTACTTGGATAGAGCCTCCACCGGATACTGTGCTGAGCTTCTTTGACAACTTGGTCGAGACGCCCCGCAACGCCGAGGAGAACAGGGGCCTCACCCGGGCCACTACGGCACGGGATATAGCTTACATCGCCACCAGGATGGAGGAGGCCGCCACAGCTGCGGCGGCGGGTAACTTTGGGTATACTGTGGAAGAGGCACAGACCGCGGATGCAGTGAGCCAAGCAGAGGAGGCGGAAATCCTCAAGCTGCTGAAACTTGCGCCCGAGGAGTTTGCCGGGGAGCCTTCTGTGCAGTTTGCCGGGACGAGCGAGGTCGCCGGGGGAAGTGAGGTCGCCGGAGGGAGCGAGGCCGCTGGGCATGGTGCTGAGTCCAGCGGGCCTGCCGCGGAGTAGGAGGACGTCGAGGCTGACGAAGACTCTAGTGGATCTCTGAATCTCGATGACGACGCCTCCTCATCTTCAGAGAACTCCCCGCCTCCGGCAAGCCCTACGCAACAACCGAGGACGTGCCTCCGCAAGGCGGCTACGGCAACGAGGCCGCAGGCGCCTCGACAGCAGCCGGCGCCCCGGGCGACGCGCGCCACCAGGACGAGCGAAGTCGTCAAGGAGGCGCCCCGTGCCCGTGCGTCAAGCGGGGGAGGATCTTCCCGGAGTGGAACGGGTGTTCCGTCTGCTCCTCGGGCCCCGGCGACGACGGGGGCTGGGTCTTCGCAGCCCACAGCCCCGGAGCCCACCAAGCGCCCGAGGGAACCTTCCCCTCCAGCTCCTCGCGCGGGAGCAAACCAGGCGGAGTTTGACTTCTCCGCCCTCAGCTCCGACGACGAGGAAGAGGAGTAAGTACTTGCACTTCTTTTAGTTTCTTCGATTTTGTCTTGATTTTCCTTGTTGATTCTGACCTTGTTTTTGTTTTGCTTTCAGGACCTTGACCCAGCGGATGGCGAAGAGGGCCAAGATCCCTGTGGTCGAGGTTGAAGACGACTCGCCCGCCGCGGCGACCGGAGACGTGCCAGCGGCAAGCTTGCCGGATCAACCTGCTGCTCCGAGGAGCAGCCCCCAGCGCAGCCCCCAGCGTAAGTCTGGTTTTTATCCTTCTGCTTGACGGGCGCGCTTGAGATTGTTGCTTGTACTGATATCTTGATGCCTTGTTGCCTTGTGCAGAAGTGGAGCCGCAGCCGCAGGGGCACCAGGAGGTCGTGCCCGACGAGCCACTTGCTCCACCCTCCCCGCCAAGGGTGAACTCCCCGGCAAGGGAGAATGCTCCGCCAAGGACGGGCACTCCGCCAAGGGCGAGTACCCCGCCAAGGGTGAGCAGCCCGACGAGGGTGAGCACCCCGCCAAGGGAGGGCGCGGGCGGCCCTCCGCCAGCAGGGGCCACCACTCCGCCGCCAAGGGTGGATTCCCCGGCGAGGGAGCCTGTCGTTGAAGAAGTCCACAAAGGTAAATCTTGTAGCTTCTTCTTCTTGGACTTGTCTTTTTGGATATTTGCTTGACTTTTTCTTTTCTTTTTCTTCCGCTAGATCCTCCTGCACCGGAGCGGATGGAAACGGAGGCCACCGGCGAGGAGGGCGCGCACGGCGACGGCGGCAACGCCACTGCTCCCGAGGGAGGGGCTGGAGCCGACGAGCCTGCCGCTGAAGAGACCGCCCCGCCCGCAGACGCCGCGACTGGGGAAGGGACCGGCGACCACACTGCTGGCCCGGAGGCAGCAGGAGCGTCAAGCGCTGCACCGGCCGCCGACCCTTCCGCCTCTGCGGCTGGGCAGGGCGTCTACCTGGAGGCCCCCAACGGGGTTTTCATACAAGTCCCGTGGGGGTCCTCGTCTCGAGCCCCCGTGGAGGGAGAGACCTTTGACGGAGAGGTCCTCGCCTCGGCGGGGTTGAAGGTTGTTGAAGCGCCTGGCGGTAGCGACGAGCCCGAAGAGGAGAAGCTCCTTCGCCGGCTTCTGGCTCTGTACTGGGCCAGGCAGGCGAAGTTGGAGTCTCGGGAAGCTCTCACCGCCAAGGCTGGAGCTGACTTGGAGAAGCGCGCCGCGGAGCTCCGCGCCGCCCACCAGGCGGCCCTCCGCAACTTGGCGGAGGAGCGCGAAGGGCTTGCCGAGGAGCAGCTAGCATTCCTCCTTGAGAAAGCTGAGGCCGAGGAGCAGCAGCGACTGGCTGCCGAGGAGCTGTCCCGGCGAGAAGGAGCACTCAACCAGCGGAAGGTCGACCTCGACGCCCACGAGGACGACCTCACCGCCCGGGAGCAGGCCATTGGTGGGGCTCTGAAGGAGGCGAGGAGCGCTGCAGCTGCCGCAGAGACCGCTAAGAAAGATCTGGAGGCCAAGGTGGAGCAGCTGGAGCTGTACCTGAAGGTGAGCGAGGACAGAGTCACTGCGCTCAATGTGGAGCGGGAGAAAGATGCCCACACCAACTCTGACTTGCAGGTACGTCTCTCCAGGAAAGGCGACGAGCTCACTGCCGCCAAGGATTCCATTGCTGACTTAGAGTTGAAGGTCTCCACTCTGACTGATTCGCTCGACGCCGCCCGGGACCGCGAGACGAAGCTGAAGGACGAGCTCCGCAAGGAACGAGGCCTGGTGGAGAGCGCCGCCGTCTCGGCGAACCAGTTCAGCCGGGCAGTGGAGCAGTGGACTGATGAGCTGGTCACCTCCGCCGCCAATATTGACGCGGAGATGATGGCGCTAAAAGCGGAGCATCTCGTTTACTCTCCAGACGAGAATCTCCCCCACAGCACCAAGTTGAGCCTGTTTTTCTGGGGAATTGCGCTGGCGCTTGCGCGGCTGCAGGAGAAGATCTCCGCGCAGCTGGCCGACGAGGCGCGTCGGCTCTGCATGGGCACTCTGGAGCGTGTCTTGTCGAAGATCGTCTACCGCAACCCCGGCATCAACCTCGTCAACGTCCTCCGCAACTTGCCGCCCGAAGCTGACCAGGAGGCGTTGAAGGCGCAGGTTGCCCACATTGTCGCCAAGGTGAGCAAGATCACGAGGCGTGAAGGCGATCGCGTAGACTAGATTCCTTTGCTTCTTCTTCCTTTGCCGCTGCCAATTAAGTCATAGGCAGTAGTTGATTAGAACAGCGGCAAGCTATCTCTGTAATATACAATCTTATTTTGAACAATCAATGCAGTGCTATCTCCCTTGCTTTTGGTCCTCCACTTTGTATGCTTTTTACCCTACGCTTTTAGGGGACTTGCCGACAAGGGGCCCTTGCCGCGAGCGCTGAGTGCTGGACTCTTAGCAGCCTGCTGGCAAAGACCTTGTCGGCAAGCAACCTTGCCGCAGCTAGTCGCAGCACAATTAGACTGCTGAGCGAACTCGAAAACGAAGTAAGGGCGCGACACTTGTCGCAGCTCACTTAGGCCGTTGAGCGTGCTCGAAACAGAATAAGGGCGCGGCTAGCCACGGGTAGGTTCCTCCGCGCACAGGTTTTCCATACAAAGTGTGGTTTTTCAAGAAAGATAACTAAAATTTAAAAAATTTGAATTACTCAAACTTTGGTAACTTAGCTTTCATAAATCGCTTGTTCTCCGACAAGGCTTCTCTTTCTTGAACAGCACTTGGTTCATCCTCCATCTCCTCCCCCCCGGCAAACTTGTGCGCGAGGAATATACCTTCTGCTTAAGAGGGAAAGAAAAAGAGGAGGAAAAACAAGTATTGGGCCATATGGCTTGCTAATGCTTACCGGGGATGTGCGTTGCACAAGGTGCCAAACAATGCATGCAAATAACAAAGAAAGGCATGGAAATGGCAAATAGTGCGAAGCACAAAAGCTTTACTGATGCACGGGGTCTGTGCCCGGCTTTGTACAAAGGTTTATATGTATCAGCGACAAGACTCGTACAAAAGGTGGTTGCCGGAGCGGATCACGGCAACCGCGCCTTACGGGTGAAACTTGCGAAGATGCTCTATGTTCCAGGAGTTGCTCACCGGTAAGCCTTCTTCGGTCTCAAGGCGGACAGCGCCGGGCCTTGTGACTTGTCTCACCCGATAAGGGCCTTCCCACTTCGGCGTCAACTTGTTGGAATTCTTGGCGGACTGAACACGCCGAAGAACAAGGTCGCCTTCCTCGAGACTCCTGGCCTTGACCTTGCGGCTATGATAGCGACGCAAGGCTTGCTGGTATCGAGCAGCTCATACAGCAGCCTGGAGACGTTCCTCCTCAAGGAGCAATGCATCATCTTATCGCAGTTGCTCTTGCTCGAGCTCATCATAAGCGAGCACTCGAGGAGATCCGTATACTAGTTCCGTGGGGAGAACTGCCTCTGCTCCATAGACAAGAGCAAAGGGTGTCTGTCCGGTTGCTCGATTTGGTGTCGTCCAGATTGACCAAAGAGCCGCCGGCAACTCCTCTATCCAGTTTATTCCGCACTTGTGCAGCCTGTCAAAGGTTCTTGTCTTGAGTCCGCGCAGCACTTCAGCATTGGCCCTCTCCGCTTGACCATTGCTCCTCGGGTGAGCAATAGAAGCGAAGCAGACCTTGGCGCCAAGGTCTTGGATGTACTGCATGAAGGTGCGACTTGTAAATTGTGTGTCGTTGTCGGTGATAATCCTGTTAGGGATTCCGAAACGGCAAACAATCGCTCTGAAGAACCTGACTGCTGACTGTGCTGTCACCTTTCTCACTGGTTCCACTTCTGGCCACTTTGTGAACTTGTCGATTGCTACGTACAAGTACTCAAAGCCCCCGACAGCACGGGGGAAGGGGCCGAGGATATCGAGCCCCCAGACCGAAAAGGGCCAGGACAAAGGAATCGTCTGGAGAGCTTGAGCTGGCTGGTGAATTTGCTTGGCATGGAACTGGCACGCTTCACACTTGGTTACTTGTGCAGTTGCATCTTGGAGGGCTTCTTGCCAGAAGAACCCTTGCCGGAACGCCTTCCCGGCAAGTGCCCTTGCGCCAATGTGGTGGCCACATATGCCTCCATGTATCTCTGCCAACAGCTTCTGTCCATCTTCCCTGGAAATGCACTTCAACCTGACACCGTTGAGTCTTCTTCTGTACAATTCATTGTCAACGAACTGGTACATACTTGACTGTCTGGTTATCTTCTCTATCTCTTCTGGCTCATCGGGAAGTTCTCCAGTTTGCAGAAAACGGACGATCTGTTGTGCCCATGCTGGAGCTCGAGGCTCAATGGCAAGGACTAAAGGTATGAGGGCTGCTGCGGGAACCTCAGCTTCTACGGCAAGAACCTGCGGCTCTGCCGGAGCTGATGGTCCCCCGACAAGCCTGCCGGGGCAAGGCTCGTCGGGAACGCTTGCTTCAACTGTACAGATCCTTGGATCTGCAGGAGCAAACTGTTCCTCAGCATCTTGGCTGTTGATCTTGGAGACCTTGGCGGCGGCTTCGGGAAGATCCGCCGGCAAGTAGTCGCCGGAGACCAACTTTCTCTTCTTGTTTTGCCCAATTATAGTGTAACGGATGGCTGAGTTAACTTGAGTAGGAAGGTCCCTGGTTCCACAGGTAACTTCATTGCAGCACACTTTGAGAGGCCATCTGCAATATCATTCTGAGCTCTTGGGACGTGCTCCATTTGCAGACCTTCAAAGTGTTCTTCAAGCTTCCTTACTTCATCAACATAAGCTTCCATCAAAGGGCTCTGGTAACTCTTATTCACTTGTCGGACCACCAACTGTGAATCTCCCCGCACAATCAACTTCTTGATCCCAAGCTCGGCTGCAATTCTGAGGCCGGCAAGCAACCCTTCATACTCAGCAGTATTGTTTGTCGCTTGTTCCCTAGGAATGTGCATCTGGATAACATACTTGAGGTGCTCTCCGGTGGGCGCTATGAGTACCACGCCGGCACCGGCGCCTTGCAGCGAGAAAGCACCATCGAAGTACATCATCCATTCTTTGCTTGCTTCTTCGACGGGGACGCTTGTCTCTTGGACTTCTTCATCTGGCGTTGGGGTCCATTCTGCTATGAATTCTGCCAAAGCTCTGCTCTGTATGGTTGAAGTACTCTCAAACTTGAGACCAAAGCTTGACAGTTCCAGTGCCCACTCGACGATCCTACCTGTTGCCTCCGGATTCTGCAATATCCTCTTCAACGGAAAGCGAGTGACCACTGTTATCTCGTGTGCTTGGAAGTAATGGCGCAGCTTTCTTGAGGCCATGAGGAGGCCGAACAGCAACTTCTGCACCCAGAGTATCTTGATCTAGCCCCCTGCAAGAGGGAACTTACAAAATACACTGGGCGCTGCACCACCTTCTTTCGGACTTCTCCTTGTTCCTGCACAGACTTGTCCTTGTCGGGGCCAGAGCTTGTCGGAGTAGCCCCCTGCTTGTCGCTGGATTCGCTTGCCGGAGGTGTGGGTTCCTCATCCGCCTCCCTCTCCGCTACCAACGCAGCACTAACCACTTGGTTGGTTGCCGCTAGATACAGCAGCAACTTCTCTTGTGGCCTAGGTGCGACAAGTATCGGAGTGGAGGACAGGTATCCTTTCAAGTCTTGCAGCGCTCCCTCCACTTCCGGAGTCCATTTCATAGGACCTGCCTTTTTCAAGATTTTGAAGAAAGGCAGGGCGCGTTCTGCAGACTTTGAAATGAACCTGCTGAGGGCAGCCACACAACCAGCAAGTCTCCTGACGTCCTTGACGCGCTTCGGGGCTTCAATCTGCTCGATGGCTTTTATCTTGTCGGGATTGGCTTCAATCCCCCTCTGGGACACAAAGAACCCGAGAAGCTTGCCGGAGGGGACTCCGAAGACGCACTTCTCGGGGTTCAACTTGAGCTAGATCTTGCGCAGGTTCGCAAATGTTTCTTCCAAGTCTTGGATCAGGGTATCCTTGCTCTTACTCTTGACCACTATATCATCCATGTAGGCTTCTACATTTCTGTGTATCTGTGGCTCAAAAGCAGTGTGCACCACCATTGCAAATGTCGAGCCTGCATTCTTCAATCCAAAGGGCATGCGTATGAAGCAATATGTGCCGCATGGAGTAATGAATGCAGTCTTCTCTTCATCTTCCTTGGCCATGAATATCTGGTGATAACCTGAGTATGCATCAAGGAAAGAAAGCAGCTCACATCCAGCGGTGGAGTCAACAATCTGGTCAATACGCGGCAAGGGAAATGGATCCTTGGGACATGCTTTATTCACATCAGTGAAGTCTATACAAAGTCTCCACTTCCCATTGGCCTTGCGTACGACAACTGGATTGGCCAACCACGTAGGATGGATTACGCCTCTAACTAGGCCTGCTGCCTCCAACTTCTTTATCTCTTCGCCGATGAATTCTTGGCGCTCCACAGCTTGCTTTCTGACCTTTTGCTTGACGGGCCGCGCATGAGGACAAACAGCAAGCTTGTGCTCAATTACCTTCCTGGGAACGCCGGGAATGTCAGATGGTTGCCACGCAAACACATCGACATTTGCCCGCAGGAAGGCAACGAGCGCGCTTTCCTATTTGTTGTCGAGCGTAGCACTGATGGTGAAGGTACCACCAGTGCCGTCCTCCTTGGCGGACACCTTCTTGGTCGCCGGTGGAGCTGCCATACCTTTCTTGCACTTGCCGGTGGAGCTCGATGGTGCGTCTTCGACGGCAGCGGAGCACTCCGAAGAGGTGCGTTTGCCGGAGTGGGCCCCAAAACTCTTGCCGGACTTGGTCTTGGTCTTCCCCTCGGGAGCTTCAGCGGCAAGTGTGTTGCTTTCTGTTGCGGCTGCTGCATCCCGGTAGATCTTGTCGGCGCAGATAAGCGCGTCCTTCTTGTCGCCAGGGACAGAAATGACGCTTATCGGCCTCGGCATCTTGAGTATATTATAGGCATAGTGGGAAGCTGCCATGAACTTGGCGAGGGCGGGACGTCCAAGTATCCCATTGTATGGCAATGGGATATCGGCAACATCAAACGTGATCCTCTCCGTCCTGAAGTTAAGTTCCCCACCAAAGGTCACTGGCAGAGTGATCTTGCCCTTCGGCTTGCTCCTTCCCGGGTTGATCCCTTGGAACGACCCGGTTTCTTCGAGCTCGCCGTCTGGGATCTGTAGCTTCTTGATCACAGCTGAGGAGATCAAGTTCAGGCCGGCCCCGCCGTCAACCAACATCTTGGTGACCTTGAGGTTGCGGATAGTTGGTGAGACCAACATCGGCAAGCACCCGACCGCCGTGGTGCGGTCAGGGTGGTCCTCAAGCTCAAAGATAATGGGCATGCCGGACCACTTTAGCAGCCTGCGTGACTCGACGGGCGGCTCTGCTGCGTTCACTTCTCGCACCCACCGCTTGAGCTGGCGGTGGGAAGTGTGTAGAGAGGTGCCTCCGTCGACACACAGAACCTCTGTGGCCTTCTGGAACTCCTGCTCGCTGTTGTCTCCTTCTTCCATGTCATCATCGTCATCTTCTTCCTCATCGTTGTCGCGGCCCCGGGGAGGTCTATCACCTTGCCGCTGCTTGGCCTTGCCGCGGCGTCCTCCCCGGCCATTGAACGGCCGCTTCTTGCTGGGCTCTCCTCCGCCTCCTTGGGCCTTCTCCTTGTCGCGACGCTCGTATTCAGCCTTCTGCTGCTCTACGAGGTACTCGACCCGCTTGCAGTTCTGAAGATCGTGGCCCTTGGTACGGTGGATCTTGCAGTACTGCTTGTCGGAGCCGTCCTGCTTGTCGGCTGCCGCTACAGGGGCAGGCTCCTTGCCGGAACCGCCAGCCTGTGCCTTCTTGGCGGGAGCATCCTTGCCGGACTGCTCGACAATCAGCACCTCCTTGTTCTTCTTCTTTCTGTTGTTCCGCCGCCGGCTCTTCTTTGCCGGGGCGGCATCCTCGCTGTCGCTTCCTCCTGCGCCAGTATCCTCTCCGGGGAGTTTCCTCCCTTCTTCGGCACGCGCGCACTTGTCAGCCAGAGCGTAGAGCTTGCTGACATCCCGGATTTTGGTCATGGCCATCTCCTCCCTCATGCGGCGGTTACGCACGTTCTGGTGGAACGCGCTGATAACCGCGGCAGGGTGGACGTCGGGAATGTTGTGTTGCACGCGGCTGAACCTCTGAATGTACTTGCACAGGGATTCTCCCTCCTTCTGGGCTAGGATGTGGAGATCACTCTCCTGGCCGTGGGGTTTGTGGCCGCCCGTGAAGGCGCCAACAAACTGGTGGCACAGATCCGCCCACGAAGAAATGGAGTTCTCCGGCAAGTGCATAAGCCAAGAGCGGACGTTTGGCTTAAGCACTAGCGGGAAGTAGTTAGCTAGTATCTTCTCGTCGCGTCCCCTGGCAGCCTGCACCGCGATGGTGTAGATGCTGAGGAACTCCGAGGGGTGTGTCTTGCCGTCGTACTTCTCGGGTATGTCGGGCTTGAAGTTTTTCATGCTGGGCCACTGGACTTGCCGCAGCTCACGGGTGAACGCAGGGCAACCTGCCGCGTACGGCAAGTCCCCTGGTCCACCGGGCGCGTGCGCGTCGGCAGCGGTCCCAGCGCGCTGATCTGACTGCCGTCGGGCTTCTCGTCGACGCTCGATGCGAGTCCGAGCGTCTTCTTGCCGCCTGTCGTCTAGGACTTGGCGCTGATCGTGGCGAGCCCGCGGATCCGACGACGCCGTGGAGTCGTCGTCGACGTTGATCCGGCGGGGCGGCGATTTCTGTTTCCGCGGCGGGGAGTGCACGGTAGTTGCACCCCCGGCGGTCTTGTCGCCATCGGCCTTCGCTTGATTGACTTGCCGCGGCCGTGAGGTTGCCGGCTGCTGTGGCGCGTCGTTGTTGGCAAAGGCGATGAGGCTCTGGATCGTCGCCCTCCAGTCTTCGGCCTTGTCTGCCGCTGGAGGGAAATCGAGGAGCAGCTGTGCTCTTGCTAGAGCCTCTGCTGGAGAAGAGGGGAACGGCGGCGAGCGGTGCGAGGAGCGGGACACGCTCGGACTTCTAAGAGCGTTAGAAGGAGCATGTTCCCGTCCCGGCGACCGCGCCTTGCTCATGCCAGCACGCTGGCCTTGAGCATCCCGCGATCCTCCGGCTTGGCTTCGTCCCAGCAAGCGTATGGTACCTCCTGTACCACGCCGCTGTGGGTCTTGCACCTCCCGAGAGAGACGTGGCGCGTACACGGACACCGAGGCCTTGGAATTCGCCCGGTCGTCCGTCTTGTCTTTGGACTTGGTGGCGCCGTGAGTTTCCTCGCCGGTGACCACCCTTCCGCCGGCGTCTCCTCCACCAACCGTTGGTTCTGGTGGCGGTGGAATCGACGTAGACAGGCCTCCGACCTCCGAAGCCTTCTTCTTCGGAGGCATGTCGTTGTTGCTGATGAAGTCGATGAAGCTGGAGAGGTTGATGAGGAATGCGCCCGCGTGAGCGCCGGATCAGGTTCGCACAACCTCGACGCCCCCTACACTGGCGCGCCAAAGATGTCGGGGGAAACTGTCCTCCCACGAGCACCTATGGGACCGGAGCCCCTTTCTACGTTGCGGTAAGGGAGCGGAGGGAGCACGGAGAGCAGATCGAGGAGCACACGCGGGCAGTTTACCCAGGTTCGGGCCGTGCGGACGCGTAAAACCCTACTCCTACCTTAGGTTGTATTGAGTTCTTGAACTCGGGAGCTTGAAGAGCTACAGTACTGGCTACACCGAGCGAGAGAGTTGTCTAGGTTTCGAACCCTTTCTACGTTGTGCATGGGCCTCCTTTTATAGCTCAAGGGGTCACCGACAGGTGTCAACGTAGAGGAGGGTAAAAGTGTAATTCTGGTGGTAGTTGTAACAGTGCGTGAACGGTGGATGAACAGTGGTCTTCACCTAATCTTGACAGTGGGGGACAAGGGCCTTAAATGCCCGTCGCCGTCGACCCCAAAAGTGTACGCCCATGCTTCTCCGTTCGCCACGGCGGTAGCCTCGTCACCGTGGCTTGCCACCGTGTGCCCCAAGCTGCACAGCCATCTGCCACGTGCCCCTGGAAGGGTCCCAGGGTGACGCGTGGGCCGATGAGCTGGAGCGCGGGCACACAGCGTAGGTCTCCCCGGCAAGCACCTTGCCGGGGTAGCGATCTTGCCGGGCCCGGAAGCTTCTCGCTCTCCGGACCCTGCCGGGGCGCAAGATGCACCGAGGCATCTCTTGAGGTATGTGTTCTTTGGCCTTCCTGGCAAGCTCCTCTTGCCAGGGTCTTGTGCTAAAGTGATAATCTTCAGCCTGGTGCGGCCTTCCCGGCAAGCTCCTCTTGCCGGGGCCTTGATCCTCTATCTTGTATACTTTGTTTTTGAATGGATTTATAGGGACCAGAAAGGTTTCCGGCAAGCACGTGGTAAGCCCAGCCGCGGGAAGCTGCTACTGCCCGTGCACTAGTTGGGGTACTAAGGTACCCCTATCTTAGTACACCGACAATTCGTGTTTCCATTCTTAATCCGTTCAAGCTATTTTGAGGATTGTCATCTTATTCAAGCCATTTAATTCAACCAGTGCAATATCTCTTAAGCAATCTTTTTCAACGGTGATTTCTTTAGTGGGCCCTAACCCACAGGTCTTTTTCCAGGATCTTACCTGACTCTTCTAATTTTTCTGGAGTTATACTCAAATTCTTTTCAAAGTGTGACGTAAGTATGGATTCCATCAGTCATATGCCTTCTCCCAGACCGTTTTCAAATTCTTTTCATGATTGGTTAAACCTTCCATCTTTTTATTCTTCCGGAGTATCTCGCAATTCTTCAAGGTGTTTCTCCTTGTCATTCTCAATATTTAAAGACCGGAGAAGCGTTTCTCTTAAATCCTGGCTCGTTCTCTTGAAGATTTGTGGTTCTAGCTTAATGCCATCCTCATTATTGTTCCGTTTGTGACGAATTCTTTTTATACCCATCTGAAGCATTTCATGAATTCTTTCCATTGTGATCCTTCGAAGGCCATCATTTCAGAATATTTCTTCGTTCTCAGTTGCAACTTCGTCCTCCAAATATTCTTCATCGATGCCTCTTCGTTCGTCTCCATATTCTTCCGGTGCTTTGTTCAAGTATTCTTTACAGTCCGCGATCTCTTCGTTCTCTTGTATCTAAATTTCCTCAAGTGCTTATTCTTCCCAGTGGATTATTCTCTTTCATCACCCGGTTTCAATTCTTACGGTGGTACGTTCAAGATTACTCTTCCTTGTTATCGTATTAATTCATTTGTTCTTTTCATAATCCTACCGGTGTTTCGTTGAATATTTATCCAAGGTTGTGCTAGATCTCTCTTTAATTCTTTGCAACGAGAATAAGTAGAATGCCAAATCCGTTGCTTGTCATCAATTTAATTTGGTGAAGGATAAGCATACAATAAATCTTATTCTTATTTCCCCAAAGTGATTAATCTCTTTTTCCAGAGCTTGTTCGTCATATCATATCCTTGGTTCTAAGTTGCTCATCTTGTTTTCCCGGAGCTCCAAGTTATTTAATTATATCATTTCAAAGCTCCATCTAATTCATCGCAGGCCTTGAATCTTATTCTTTTCATCTTTCACTTCTCATGCTTTCATTACCAGAGTTCTCATGGTGGTTCATCATGTTTTAATTCATCCTCGAAGTTTTCATCAAGATTCTTGTTGGAGCTCAAGCATTCTTCATCATGCTTTCCAAGTGCATTCTTTCTATCTTATTGTTTGAGAGGGTGGTATGCCATTTTTGACAATTTCCCTTCATGTTTCATGATTCACAAGTTGTCAGGAATGAGATATTTAAACCCATCATTTTCTTTGTTCAGAAGATCTTTCCAACCATTCAATTTATTTCTTGGAGTAATCTTGGGTTGTATTTCACCTAAAAGCTTTCCCTAAGGATTGTTGCTATTTATGGTGCTTATAAATGACCCAGTTTCCTCCTTGTTGATCTCAATCCAATCAAATGTTTTCGTCAGTGGCTGGTTGTCACCGTATATTTTTGAGATGTTTTCCATAAGCCCACAATGAGCTTATTCTTTTCGTTGTTGATTTTCCAACAACTCCGTTCAACCCTTCTTCGTAAGGACGATTTGCAATTCATTCGTGGGAAAAGTTGTCATATTTTATCCATTCATTTCTTTCATGGATCTATATTCTATTCTTTCATTCCGGAGGCATTGTGATATTGCTCTCTTTCACCATCTTCTCGTTTTCATCAAGAGCATATCATTTCATTTGCTTATCCATTTAACTGGAGTGTTGTGTTCTCCATTTAAATTCAATCATCTTATCTAATTTTTCCGCTGTTTTCAACCAGAGTGCTGTCCAAATTATATCATTCTTATTCCTTGGCTATACCGTTGCAGTTTCATATTCTTTTGGTTCGAATAAGCTCTTGTTTCATGTCTTCAACCTTCAAGGTTCTCATAATGTTCCTCTTTCCTAACGAAGTATCTTCATCTTCATTCATCTCTATTGTATTCTTTATTCAACTTGTTTAACCTCTCAAGGTTCGTGGTTTCACTCGTCTGTCAAAGAAGCAACTTTGTTTACCTCTTCTTTTTCGTTTCTACCCAGTGCCATCTCTAGGATCTCGGGTCGAGATCCTCTATTAGTGTGGGAGAGTTGTGACGCCCGAAGACCGACGTCCCAGAAGATTCCAGATGTTCCGGCTTCTCCCGTGTGTTTCATTTGTGCTTGTGTTATTTATTTTTGCATTGCATCATGTCATCATGCCATCATGTCATTAATCTTGGCATCTAAACTAAATAAATTGCATAGATCTTTTGATCTGTTTAAATCGAGGGAAGAGTGACTTCTCTTTATAACATATCCTCTTAATATATGGAGCTATATAAATATTCCATTGTTGGTAGCAACCATCACACACTTGCATAATTTTCCCCATGTCTGTTTCCTTCCAAGTTTTGACTCCCACAACCTTGCTTGATCATCTTCTTCTCCTTCTTCGTTAGTCCATTTAAATTGTGGCATTCTATTTTTCCTGCACCAATTTAATGTTCATTCTTTTCCTATCAATTCTCAACCATGCCTTCAACATCCTTGCCAATTTTTAGTTCCTTTGGACTTGTTTTGGTTGGGTTAAAAAATGGCTCAAGTTTGAATTTAATTCAAACTTGAATTATTTTTATATCCTTAAAAATGCCCAAACTCTACTCCTAACCCCCTCTTTCTTTTCTTTTAATTCTCTGGGTTTTTTTCCCTTTCTCTCTTATTATTAGGAGAGGACCCAGCCCAACTCCCTCCTAGGCCCAGTCTCTGGCGCCCTTAACCGTAGCCTGCACCTCTCCGCTCCCGTCACCCGATTCCCTCACCTCGTCCTCGTCCTTCCCCAGCGCCGCCAGGACGCCCACTCGATCTCCCTCCTCTCGTCCCTCTCCCTCTCGTCTGCTCCCACTCGTAGAGACAGTGAGAGGAACGAGACCCTCCTCAAGCCGTCCTCTCCTCTGCATCGACGCCTCCATGGCCGCCATGCCCCGCTGCCGGGCCTCGTTCCTTCGCCTCGCCATGGCTCTCCGCCAAGCGCAGCCGCCCGCACCTCCGCGTCGCAGCGCACGTCCTCCTCCCCGAGCCGTCCGTCGCGCCCTCAAGGCCCAGCGCCGCTGGTGGTCTCGACGGCCATCCTCGCCGTCCCGAGCGCTATCCTCCTCGATGTCAGCCCCGCCGCCGAGCGCTGCCCTGTCTCCTTCCACGCCGAGCGGCCGCGTGCTATGACCGCCGTCGCCGACGAGCTCCAGGAGCTCGCATCCCCTGCTCCACCGGTCCTCCTGGCTCCACGCCGAGTCTCTGCCGACCTCGCGTTGAGCACTTCCGCGGACCTCCTCTGCTCCTGCTGCTCGTCTCGGGCGCAAGTGCCCGCTCGACTTCGCGCTACCTCCTGCCTTGCAGCATCGCCGGCTTTCGCTGTGTGGGTTGCATCTTCCCAAGACCCGCTCCCCCGCAAGATGACCTCACCAGCACTGCCTTGACCGTTGTCGTTTTGGTACATCTCCCTGAAGACTGAGACCGCAAGCACTAGGATGCTCCAAGTCCCTCTCCAACCCTACCTTCGTCGTGGATTCGCCAAGACCGAGTACCTCTACATGATGCGACACCAAGTCCGACTACGACAAATGTCTACATGATGAGATGCCAAGTACCACTATGCCGAGAGCACTCGGAACCCTCAAGTTCATCTACGAAAAACGCGTCCAACTACCATCGCCGAAGACACCGAACATCTACGAAACATGAATGTCTACTTCCACGACATCCGAGAACGAATACTTCCTCTACGACATGTGAACCACTACTTCCTCTACGACCTCGAACCGCCCCGAAACGAACGCTTCGAAGGTATACCGCCGAGACGACCCCGTGGATGAGTGCATGTGAATGTGTCTTGTATGAGATGAATTGAATGTTTGCATCGTGTCCGTTGTACCCTCGTTTGCCTTGGTGGCAACCCGTGGGAACCCGGTGACGGGATCACCCCACCTTTCATCTTGATCGACTCGCTCACGCCACCTTTCTTTTGCACCGGTCTCTCAACGAGTTACCGGAACCGATATGTTGCGTGCAACATTTTCGGATTCGCCGCCGTGGCCCCTTTCATTCCAGCACGGTGACAAATACTCCTTATCATATTCATGTTAACTTTTACTAAAAATTGCATAAAACTTGATCATGTCATCCGCATCATGTTAACAACATTAAAATGTGTGAATTTTTGTTTGCTTAAATTGCTAAATTTTGCATAGGCGGGTTTTCTGGAATTGTTGTTGTTATTTCCGGCCTCTTTTAAAATGACTAGATAGTGTAGTTTGCACTTGCTTCACTTTGCCATGTATTGCATCATACCTTGCCATGTATTACATCATATATAGACTTGTGTTGTTTTTCTGTGCTTCCTACCTTGCCATGTATTGCTTCCTATATAGACTTGTCTTGCATCATGCCTTGCCATGTATTGTATCATATATAGACTTGTGTTGTTTTTCTGTGCTTCCTACCTTGCCATGTTTTGCTTCCTGTATAGACTTGTCATGCATCATACCTTGCCATGTATTGCAACATATAGACTTGTGTTGTTTTCTGTGCTTCCTACCTTGCCATGTTTTGCTTCCTGTACAGACTTGTTGTGCATCATACGTAGACTTGTTTTGCATCATACTTGGTTGAGCATATTGTCGTGTCTCGTGTTGTGTGTTTACCATATTGCTTGCTTCTTCTCGTTAGTGCTTGTTCCGTTGCGATCGTGAGGATTCCTTTGACTTCCCGTGGTTCTTCTTCAAGGCTTCTTCTTCGTCTTCTTCATGGACCCGTTCTTCTCCCTTGCGGAATCCCAGGCAAGATGACCATACCCTTGGATACCTTTACTACCATTGCCATGCTTAGTTGTCTCGATGCTATCGTTATATGTCGCGCTACCCATCATTTATGTCAGCCTCTCCTTGTTGCCATGAAACCTCTAACCTTTGACCCCTTCCGAGCAAACCATTGTTTGGCTATGTCACCCGCTTGCTCAGCCCCTCTTATTGCGTTATTAGCTGCAGGTGAAGATGAAGATCGTTCCAGGTGGGAACTTGTTTTTGGAATATCACAATATCTATTATTATTATTAACACACCTATGTACTGGGCATGGGTGGAAGGCTTGGCCTTTTGCTCGGTGTTTTGTTCCACTCATGCCACCTTAGGCGCCGATAAACCGGCATTATGTTCCTTGATTTTGCGTTCCTTACACGGTTGGGTATATGGGGACCCCTTGACAATTCGTCTTTGAATAAAACTCCTCCAGCAAGGCCCAACATTGGTTTTAATTTGCCTCATAATAACAACTTAATTAATTAATTAAATTGCATAGGGGGTCGTGCCCTCGGGTACTCTTTTCTACATAGCAGGGGGGGCCAGTGCTGATGGTGTTGGTCCCAAACGGGGAGCCTGCGGGGCCACCTCGGGGAAACTCGAGGGCTGATTTTACCTGTAGCATCACCCATCCAGACGTGGCCTGAGACGATATACGCGCGGCTACTATCAGGGTGTCGGCACGCCGGGAGGTCTTGCTTGACTTGTTTTACCATTGTCGAAATGTCTTGTGCACCGGGATGCCGAGCCTGATCGGATTTCCCTAAGATAAGGGGTGATGATATTATATTTATCACTTCAACTGATCGTGAGAGCTTGTGATGGGCTAAGTTGGGACACCCCTGCAGGGTTATGATCTTTCGAAAGCCATGCCCGCGGTTATGTGGCAGATTGGAATTTGTTAATGTCCGGTTGTAGAAAACTTGACAGAGGATCTGAAGTAAAACACACAACTGTGTGAGTAACCGTGACTGTCTCTTTTCACTTTGAGAAGAGAACACGGTGGGGTTATGTTTGACTCGTAGGTAGTTCAGGATCTTTAGCGATCACTACTAGTTTGCTACCGTTTGCGTAGATGCTCATCTTACTCTTGTACTCGTAAGGTAGCCACCATATATTGCTTAGCTGCTGCTGCAACCTCACCACTTTACCCTCTTCCATACTCAAAAAGCTTTGCTAGTCTTGATACCCATGGTTATGGGATTGCTGAGTCCTCGTGGCTCACAGATACTACAACACCAGATGCAAGTTCAGCCGAGAATGATGCAGGAGCTGGTTCAAGAACTTCCGGGAGTTCCATGAAGAGCGTGGCCATATGCTTGTGACGTTTTCGACGATCAGTAGTGGTTTCTACTAGGGGCGATTCGGACCTATGGCTTTATGTATTTGGTATGTTTCTTTTGGATCTTCGCCCATAGTCGGGTTCTGATGCTTTGAATGCTGTTTTGCTTATGTAATGTATTGTGTGACGTGGCGAGTGTAAGCCAACTATCCTTTTGCAATTTCATCCCTATTTTTACATGAGAGGTGCAATGATACCGAACTTGAGATCATTCCAGAATGGGCTTATACCTTTAAGTCGTGCCTCGACACGTAGGAGGTATAGTCCCATCCTGGGCATTACACTTCTGGTCCCCCTCCGGCACTTCCTGGGCTTCTTCTGGCCCAAAAATAACCTCCGTTGAGTTTCAGGTCAATTGGGACCCCTTTGATATTCCTTTTCTGTGATACTCTAAAACAAGAGAAAAATAGGAACTGGCACTGGGCTCTGGGTTAATAGGTTAGTCCCAGAAATCATATAAAAGTGTATATAAAAGCCCGTAAAACATCCTAGAAGGATAATATGATAGCATGGAACTATCAAAAATTATAGACACGTTGGAGACGTATCAAGCATCCCCAAGCTTAATTCCTACTTGTCCTCGAGTAGGTAAATGATAAAAACGGAATTTTTTATGTGGAATGCTACCTAACATAATTCTCAATGTAATCCTTTATTGTGGCATGAATGTTCAGATCCGAAAGATTCAAGACAAAAGTTTAATACTGACATAAGAATAATAATACTTCAAGCATACTAACAAAGCAATTATGTCTTCTCAAAATAACATGGCCAAAGAAACTTCATCCCTACAAAATCATATAGTTCGGCTATGCTCCATTTTCGTCACACAAAATATTCAAACAATGCACAACCCCAGTTTCAGCCAAGCAATTGTTTCATATTTTATTTTTTTCAAACTTTTTCAACTTTCACGCAATACATGAGCGTGAGCCATGGATATAGCACTATAGGTGGAATAGAGTCGTGGTTGTGGAGAAGACAAAAAGGAGGAAGATGGTCTCACATCAACTAGGCGTATTAATGGGCTATGGAGATGCCCATCAATAGATATCAATGTGAGTGAGTAGGGATTGCCATGCAACGGATGCACTAGAGCTATAAATGTATGAAAGCTCAACAAAAGAAACTAAGTGGGTGTGCATCCAACATGCTTGCCCACGAAGACCTGGGTCATTTTGAGGAAGCCCATCGTTGGAATCTACAAGCCAAGTTCTATAATGAAAATTCCCACTAGTATATGAAAGTGACAAAACAAAAGACTCACTATCATGAAGATCATGGTGCTACTTTGAAGCACAAGTGTGGAAAAAGATAGTAGCATTGTCCCTTCTTTTCTTTTTTATCTTTTTTTTCTTTTTGTCCTTTTTTGGGCCTTCCTTTTTTTTCCTTTGGCCTTTCTTCTTTTTTTTTCTTTTTTTTCTTTGGGACAATGCTCTAATAATGATGATCATCACACTTTATTTACTTATAACTCAAGGATTATGTCACATCCCTAGTTTAGTACTTGCATTAGGACTAGCTAGAGTGTGCATCATGTTTACCTATCAAAGAAACTTGAAATGGGAATGACAGAAACCCCAGCACCCCTCTTCTAACAACTAGGGTTTGATAAAATCTTTCCCAATGTACCCAAAATGCCCTTCAAAAATGTCCATCATTTCTGCCTTGGTCTTAAACCTCTGCCAAAAATGGTGCACAATTTTCTAGGACATCCAAGGTCTCTGGATTAAATCATATGGTATTTGCATTTGGGCATTTAAATGCTATAAAATATTTTAAATGCTCAAATAATCATAAACTATAATGTTCCATGCTGTTCATATTATATATAGTGGGCATGACAAGTTTATGAGTTATAAAAATGTTCTGGCATTTTTATTAATTAAACAAAGTTGCAAAAGAAATGAAATAGAAAAGAAATAGGAAAAAGGAGAGAGAAAAGTAGTTACCTGGCGCCCCACCCGGCCCACCTGCCGGCCCAGCCCAGCTGCCGCTCCAGCGAGCTGCTTGGCTCGGCCAGGCAGGCAGGCAGGTGCTCGACGGCGGCCGCAGCGCGCGCCACACAGCTGCCCGCCGCCCTGCTTCCTCCCCTCGCCGCCCTGGAGGCCTGGATCGGTCGTCCACCTCGCCCCCGACCTCGCAGACACTCCCCACTCTCCCCAGCTCCTCTCCTTCGCCCTCCCCGGACCATGGCCGACGCCGCCGTGCTCGCACCGTCGTAGTAGCCGCGCCCACCATCGTCCCTGAGCCCCGTCGCCGTGTCCGTCGTCTCCGCCGTCCTCGACTACTTCGAGCAGGCCAAGCCCAAAGCGCTCGCCCACCCTGGAGACGCCCCTGACCCCTTCTTCCCCAACTCCGGCCGCGGAGATCCCCCTCATCGTCCCGCTCAGCTCCGACCACCCCCAAGCTCGCTCCGGCGTCTGCTGCAACCCCTATGAGCCCAGCTTCGTCCTCCCCCTCTCCGTTGGCTCTCTACTACCCAGGAACGCACCGCACGAAGCTCACCTGCACGCACCGCCGCGGAGCTCGTCGCCGACGAGGCTCCGGCCATCCAATGGTCCGGCCACCATGCCTATCAGCTTCACCGTCACACGTAGGTGCTGTAGGACCACTCCACGCTCCTCTACGAGCACCGCACTGTCGTCTTCGACGTTGCCGAAATCCGGCAGCCGCTGGACTCGTCGTCGGCGTCATCTCCGGCGACCCCGAGGCCAGCCACCACCTCCATTCGATGCGGTTTGCCTTCAGCTACCCGTAGGTGTGCTCCGCCGTCGTTTTGGCAGCCGGAGCACGAAACCCGCACCTCACCGCCGTGTTTGGCCTCGCTGGCGGCTAAATGCCGGCGAGTTGGACCTGTTTGACCACGGGTTTGACCCCCCTGGGTCACTGACATGTGGGCCCTGCCTGCTAGTCAAACCTAGTTTAGGTGTTAATTTAATTCTAATTAGTTAATTAGTTAACTGTGACACTGACCAGTGGGTCCCACTGGTCAGGTTTGACTTGGGCCGCCCTGTTGACTGACTGACGTCAGCCTAATGTCATGCTGATGCAGTAAAGGATTTTATGGGATTTTTAGATTTAAAAATAATTCAGGAAATTCCAGAAAATGCCTAAACTTCAAAAAATCAAATAAATTCAATAGTAGCTCGGATGGAAAAGATTTATATATGAAAAATGATCAGAAAAATCCAATCTTTCCAATGGCACTGGTTTCATGCATGTTTGAGCAAGTTAACCTTGCTGTATACATTAAAACATGATAATGCACTTATTTAAATAATAGCTAAAGTGCCAATTTGAATCTTTGATTCAAATAGGCTCAAACCCTTCTGGTTATAGTTGCATTAGCCCAACACACATGCATCTTGCCATGTCATGAGCATGCATCATATTGTTGCATTTGTTGTTTAATGATTGTATCATCGGTATTCTCTGTGTTAGGTCCTTCTCCCGAGGATACTGCTGCGTATCCAGTTGAAGAGTAGTACCCGACAACCACTTTGTCAGGCAAGCAATCATTGATCATTCCGATACAAACCCAATCTTCTCGCTCCTGCTCTCTTTTACTGCATTAAGGCAACAGCGTGTGAACTGCTACTTGGTGCGGTAGTTGAACCCTATTCCCTTGCATGACCTGTCATTGCCACAGTAAATAGTTGAAACCCACTAGCATGTGTAGGAGTTGATTGAGCCATGTGATGTGTGATCCACCATGCTATTTGCTTATGTTGCCTGCTATGCTTAGAGTTGTGTCTGGTCTGGTTCATCTGGGTGATGGATCAGAGTGAAACAATATTTTCGATAAAGAGAAAGAAGTGTGGAACACGTTTGGTTAAGGTATCGATGAAAGGCCATGTAGGAGTACGTGGTGGGTTGTTTCATTGGAACCGTACATAGGACCCGAGATCTGTATGTGTGGTTCAAGTTCTAGCTACTACCATGCATTGGTCCCGAAACCAATGGACCCTCTCGACTTATTAATTACCCTCGATCTCTGTCCAGGAGTTGCAACTAGTTTCTGGTGTTTATAGTTTACTGGAGGTCGTGCACAGCGCTGACCCTCGGGGTGGGTTGTGATGCGACAGGTACGTGGCACGGTGTACCGGTTGCCCGTTTGGTGACTCGGGAACCCTGTACACATCGTTTGGGGCTGTGAGCGACACCCAGTCCGGATCTCCCCACGGATGGAACCCAAATAGGCGATAAACCTGGACGAGAGACTTGAGTAGTTAGTCAGGTCGTGGCCGACACCCTCGCTGGGCTTCCACTTGAAGGTTGCCGAATACATGTCGAGTAAACGGCGATAAGTGGTGAAAGCGTGTGTGAAGAAGTACACCCCTGCAGGGTTATCAATCTATTCGAATAGCCGTTGTTCGCGGTACGGACTACTTGGTTACTCTTACAGTTCATAGACAAGTTGATGGATACTACTAAAAGCCTCAAGATAAGTGTGAGTGCCGTGGATGGCCCTTCCGTAGGATGACGGAAGAGGATCCTCGGTAGTGTATTGTTGTGGTGAGTAGAGGACTCGTGTTTGTAATAACATCTTGCAATCCGTTGAGAGTTGTAGTATAGGTTAGCCAAGAGTTAAAGCTGGCTTTTTGCTATGAACTCCACTACCCCCTTTGATAATGTTGCATGTATGATAGGTTCTGTGGTAAGACTTGCTGAGTACCTTTGTACTCATGTTTGCTTAATAACTGTTGTAGAGGAGAACCATGCCCCTGCTGATGGGTTCTACATAGACATTGACGTCGACGAGTAGCTTGACACCCAGACGGAGATCTGGAGCTTCTGAAGGGCCTTGTAGATAGTCAGGCTACACCAAGCCTGTTTTATTTTCTATGTTGTCTGTACTCAGACATGTAGCTTCCGCTTGTGCTTGTATGACTGTATGACTTGAGTGTTGGGTCATGTGACCCCTACCTGTATGGATATGTTATGTATGGCTCTTGGAGCCTCTTAAATAAAGTACTTTGAGTCATAGAGTTCTGTTGTGATGCAATGTTGTATTTGCACATATTGAGCATATTGTGTGTATGGTTGAAATGCTTGGTATGTGTGGGATCCGACACCTAGTTGTTTTCCTTTGGTAGCCTACCTTACAGGGAAATGCCTCCTAGTGATTCCAATGAGCCTTGGTAGCTTGCTACTGCTCGGAATACGTAGGCTGGCCGGCATGTGTTCTTCTTCGTTCCGGGGTCTGTCCCTTAGGGGAAATGTCACGCGTTGTTCCTTTAAGTCCATGTAGCTTGCTACGACTTGGGTTCATACGTTGATGACCGACACGTTCGTTGCTGGGTCATGGATGCCTGTCTCTGTAATCTAGTGCCACTTTTGGTTTATAACTAGCCATGTCGGCCCGGGTTCTCTGTCATATGGATGCTAGCGACACTGTCATATATGTGTGCCAAAATGCGCAAACGGTCCCGGGCCAGGTAAGGTGGCACCCGTGGGGTTACCGTGCGTGAGGCCGCAAAGTGATATGACGTGTTACAGCTAGATCAGTGTGACTTAGGATCGGGGTCCTGACAGCGTTGGCATCAGAGCTGGACTGCCTGTAGGATTCTCAAGCTAAACTGGTCGATGTTGAGTCTAGAAAAATTCTTAGTTATATGTAGGGGAATTGATTGTGGAAGGGAACGTAAGGCTCTTTTTACTCCTTTACCTTATGCCCTTCTGATCTGAGTCAGTCTATTCTTTCTACGAGGATTTAGGACTAGGCCTCTTATCCTTACTAGGTGCACGTGTTACTAATCCGTAGACTCTTAGGATTGTTGGTTTCAAGCCTCAGTTCAGTTTCTATCCTTTTTAGTATGATGATTGTTGGACCCGGAACCTTGATATGGAAATGTTGAGTGGTTATGCTATCATTTGTATGATGTCTCAAATCTTTGTTTGAGCATTTGTAGTTGTTATGCTGCCCGATTTCTTCCAGAAACACTAATGCCTTAGCATTACTTCGTGTTTCAGATGTCTGGCCGCACCCCTCACCAAGTGGTTCGTTTGACTCGGTGCATTAATGTGCCCGGTCACACGGCCATGCTAGTCCGTGTTCCGACTAAGACCGGTTATCGCTGGTATCCTGAGTACACCGTGGAGGAACAGTACCGGGATTTCAATCAAAGTCAGTATTTCTGCATAGTCCGGATATACCCCTCTTATCCCGGAGCTAACGACCCCATCCATTGGTCTTATGGACTCGGGGTTACAATCGAGATGGCAGTGCAGGATGCCGCCTATTCGATGATGACCATTCTCCGGGCTAGGCATGCCCTGTTGCTGAACACTGAGTTCTGTTACATGCCAGCCTCACTTCCCGGAGAGGAAGGCTACTACACTAGTCTGTATACTGATTCTGCTCATGAAGAGCCACTGCTTCAGACTACTGTTCAGATGCTGGAGGATAGGGACCGTGAGGTCCGTGCCCTCCGAATGGAGCTGTATAACACTCGAGCCGCCCACTGGACTACTTTGACACGGCTTGCACCTGCTGTGCACGCCGGATATCTGGACATGCGGGATTTGTACCCCGTGCGGACTCGTCTGCCTGATCACATGGATTGGTGTGACGTTGGGGGTATTACACCTCCACGTGGGCGTCAGTTACCACCAGCATCGGGACCAAGGCCACATCCATGTCCCTATGGTCCACAGCCTTCGAGTGCTCGCGAGTTTCAAGATCCGTCTGTTCCACTTCCAGGCTACGGTGGTAATCTTTACGAAGATTACTACGGAAATGTCTGAGCTAGACCATGGTAGTAGTAGTATTGTAGTAGTTGTATTCCCACAGTCCTGCGCGTCTTGTGAAATATGACTTAGTGTGTACTGAGTTCCGGAGGTGTAGTTAAATAATGTATAGGAGCTTGGAATGCCTCTGATGGGATGTATCGTCTTTCACCGCAGTTGTACTTTAGCCTTGGCTTGTACTAAACTATGTACGGTGTGTATGACCACTTGTGTATATATAGCAGTTTCTATATTACCATGTCGTACGGATGAACATCTCTGCATTCCGTGTCATCCATTACATTCTGCACTTCTATGTCAAATTTTTGCCATCCTTGTCTAAACCGTTGTTTTGTTTTCCTAGGATGGTCAACACTCGCAACACTCCTGCTGCTCAGGAGCAGGGTGAGGCTAGTGGGGCTAGAGATGGGAATCTGCCCCAGCCACCCTCCTTGGCGGAAGTTATGCTCGAGGCAGAACGGAACAAGAGAGAGACCAACCGTCTGCTGGAACGCATAGAGCAGAACACTGGGTTCCGTCAGAGGAATGACGTGGTGTCAATCAATGACTTTATCAAGATGTGCCCACCGAAGTTCCATCACTCCACTGAACCTCTGGATGCGGATGACTGGCTACGTAGTATCACGCATAAGCTACACTCTACCCGTGTGGCCAAAGCTGACAAGGTTACTTACGCCGCCTACCATCTTGAGGGCCCTGCCAGTCTTTGGTGGGAAAACTTTGAAGCTATGCGTCCTGCTGGCCAAATCACTACTTGGGTTGAGTTCAGTGAGGCATTCCGTGAACATCACATTCCGGAAGGTCTCATGGATCGCAAGCGGGAGGAATTCTGCAACTTCACCCAGGGCCGGTTAACTGTGGATGGCTATAGTCGCGAGTTTGGCAACTTGGCACGTTACGCACCTGAGGAAGTATCCACCGATGCCAAGAAGCAGGCGAGGTTCCGCAAGGGACTCAGCCCTGAACTCCGTCGAGATCTATGTCTGCACGAGTGCACTTCCTTCCAGAAGTTGGTAAACAAGACTATCAGTGCTGAAACGGGCCAGACCGACTTCGAGGCCACACGCAAGCATACTCGAGACTTTGGTTCCTCATCCGGCTTTGGCTCTCACAAGTGCCGTGTGTGGGTTCCTAACACTGCTCTGCCACCCATGTACACACCGAGGCCATCCTATGAGGCGCCTCGCCCAACTCAACAGTATGCACCTGCTAAGACCTATGGAGGACCACCTTCCAACTTTGCTCCACGCACTAGCTCTGTGACATGTTTCAAGTGTGGAGAACCGGGACACTACATGCGTGAGTGTCCCCAGAACCAACCAGGAAAACCCGTTGGCCGTGGTAAGCCAACCGGCAAGGTGAATTATGTCAAGCCAATCCCCACTGCACGTGTTCATGTCAACTATGTCTCTGCTGAGGAAGCTTATGAGGATCCTAACGTCGTTCTTGGTACGCTTCTCGTCCATCCGGCATTTGTTCTTTTCGATACTGGAGCATCCCATTCGTTCATATCTGAGAGCTATGCTCGAATGCACAACATGACTTTTTGTGACATGCCTACTTCCATGGTTATTCAAACTCCTGGTTCAAAGTGGCAAACCTCTAGGGTAAGCCATGGAAATGAAATCCTTGTCGATAGACTTGTTTTCCTATCATCTCTAATCACTCTCAAGTCCTCGGACATAAACATCATTTTGGGTATGGATTGGATGACAACTCATTACGCCAAGATTGATTGCTATACTAGGACCTTTCAACTTACACACCCATCCGGCAAGATAGTCAATGTCTTGACCCGAATGGCTGAGCGTCAGCTCTACTCTCTTAATGACAGCCCTCTACCCAAACTCGAAGAGATCCCGGTAGTCCGTAACTTTCTGGATGTTTTTCCAGAAGAACTGCCAGGAATTCCACCTGACAGAGATGTCGAGTTCGTGATAGATCTTATCCCTGGAACTGTCCCAATCTCTATGAACCTTATAAGATGGCACCCCTAGAATTAGCTGAGCTTAAGAAACAACTCGATGAGTCCTTGCAAAAAGGTTTCATCCGTCCTAGTTCCTCCCCTTGGGCTTGTCCCGTCCTCTTCGTCAAGAAGAAGGATGGAACAGAGCGGATGGTTGTAGATTACCGACCTGTCAATCTGGCCACCATAAGGAACAAGTATCCGCTCCCCAGGATCAACGACCTGTATAATCAGCTCGCTGGATCCTCAGTCTTCTCTAAGATGGATTTGAGGTTGGGTTACCATCAAATCAAAATCAAGAACGGAGACATTCCTAAAACGGCTTTTGTTACTCGTTATGGCCAATATGAGTACACCGTCATGTCCTTCGGGTTAACCAATGCCCTAGCCACCTTCTCCCGGCTAATGAATTCTATATTCATGGAGTACTTGGATAAATTCGTTGTGGTATACCTCGATGATATACTCATCTATTCCAAGAACAAGGAAGTTCATGCCGAGCATTTAAGGCTGGTATTGACGAAACTTCGAGAGCACCGCCTTTATGCCAAATTCTCTAAATGTGAATTTTGGTTGCCAGAAGTAACCTATCTAGGTCATGTGATCTCTAGCAAGGGTATTGCTGTCAATCCCGAGCGAGTTCAAGCCGTCCTTGATTGGACTCCCCCTGAATCGGTCAAGCAAGTTAGGAGTTTTCTTGGCTTAGCGAGCTATTGCCGACGCTTCGTCGAGAATTTCTCCAAGGTTGCTAAACCTCTAACTGAACTCCTCAAGAAAGATAAAAAGTTTGAGTTGACCCCACAGTGCGAGTCCAGTTTTCAGGAACTGAAAAGACGCCTGACATCTGCACCTGTACTGGTACCACCAGACTTTTCCAAGGATTTTATAATCTACTGCGACGCGTCACGACAAGGACTAGATTGCATACTCATGCAAGATCGTCAAGTGATTGCATACGCATCTCGACAGTTGCGTCCACATGAGGATAACTATCCTACTCATGATCTAGAGCTTGCAGCTGTAGTCCATGCACTCAAAACATGGTGACATTACCTCCTTGGTAATCGCTGTGAAATTTTCACTGATCATCAAAGTTTGAAGTATATCTTCACCCAACCGGATCTAAATCTCAGGCAAATACGTTGGGTCGAGTTGCTCATAGATTACGACTTAGGAATCACTTACACCCCTGGAAAGGCCAATGTCATGGCTAATGCGCTAAGTCGTAAGTCTTATTGTAACAACTTAATGTTACAACAAGGGCAACCACTTCTCCACGAGGAATTCCGTAAGCTTAACCTTCACATTGTTCCTCGAGGATTCCTTTCCACCTTGGTGGCGAAACCTACCCTTATGGATCAAATCATAGTTGCCCAGCGGTATGATAAAGGCATATCTCGGATCAAGGAGAACATTGCTAGCGGAGCTTCTAGAAGTTTCTCTATGAATGATCGAGGTGTTGTGTACTTCGAGAACCGCTTGGTGGTACCCAAGAAACAACAACTATGACAAATGATTCTTAAGGAGGCTCATGAATCTCCTCTCACGATTCATCCTGGCAGTACCAAAATGTATCAGGACCTACGTCAGAGATTCTGGTGGACTAGGATGAAGAGAGAAATCGCTCAATTCATTGCTAACTGCGACGTTTGTCGTCGAGTCAAAGCAAAGCATCAACGGCCTGCTGGCACCCTTCAACCTTTAGCTATTCCTGAATGGAAATGGGACAAAGTCGGTATGGACTTCATTACCGGGTTTCCCAGGACCAGAAAAGGGAATAATGCTATCTTCGTCATTATCGACCGCTTCTCTAAAGTAGCTCATTTCCTGCCTGTTCGAGAGAGTATTACCGCTAGCCAGCTAGCAGACTTGTATGTCTCTCGGATAGTATCACTTCATGGTGTGCCGTTGGAGATTAACTCAGACCGTGGAAGTCTTTTCACTTCACGATTTTGGGAAAGTTTCCAGAGTGCTATGGGAACTCATCTCTCTTTCAGTACTGCCTTCCATCCCCAGTCAAGTGGTCAAGTGGAACGAGTCAATCAAATTCTGGAAGACATGCTTCGAGCCTCTGTCATCTCTTTCGTTATGGATTGGGAGAAGTGTCTTCCATTTGCCGAATTCGCTTATAACAATAGTTATCAAGCCAGCCTGGGTAAAGCCCCCTTCGAAGTTCTATATGGACGAAGGTGTCGAACACCTCTTAACTGGTCAGAAACCGGGGAAAGAGAATTCTTTGGCCCGGATATGATCCAGGAAGCAGAAGAGCAAGTTCGCATCGTTCGTGAGAAATTGAAAACAGCCCAGTCTCGCCAGAAGAGCCAATATGATAGTCATCATAAGGCTGTGACTTTTGAAGTCGGCGATAAGGCTTACCTTCGGGTTACTCCTCTTAAGGGAACCCATCGTTTCGGTATCAAAGGCAAATTGGCCCCTCGTTACATCGGTCCTTTTCGCATTCTTGCCAAACGAGGAGAAGTTGCCTACCAATTGGAACTACCTCCGCACCTCTCCAGAGTTCATGACGTGTTCCATGTTTCTCAACTCAGGCGTTGCTTCTCGGATCCTATCCGCGGAGTGGACCACGAAACGCTTGATCTCCAGGATAATCTCACATATCGAGAATACCCCGTTCGTATTCTTGATCAAACCGAGCGCACCACTCGACGCCACAATATCAAGTTTCTCAAGGTTCGATGGTCACATCATTCCGAGAGTGAAGCTACTTGGGAAAGGGAGGATCGTCTTTGACTTGAGTACCGCACCCTCTTTCCGGAGGAACCCGAATCTCGGGACGCGATTCTTTTAAGTGGGGGTGAGTTGTCACATCCCTAGTTTAGTACTTGCATTAGGACTAGCTAGAGTGTGCATCATGTTTACCTATCAAAGAAACTTGAAATGGGAATGACAGAAACCCTAGCACCCCTCTTCTAACAACTAGGGTTTGATAAAATCTTTTCCAATGTACCCAAAATGCCCTTCAAAAATGTCCATCATTTGTGCCTTGGTCTTTAACCTCAGCCAAAAATGGTGCACAATTTTCTAGGACATCCAAGGTCTCTGGATTAAATCATATGGTATTTGCATTTGGGCATTTAATGCTATAAAATATTTTAAATGCTCAAATAATCATAAACTATAATGTTCCATGCTATTCATATTATATACAGTGGGCATGACAAGTTTTATGAGTTATAAAAATGTTCTGGCATTTTTATTAATTAAACAAAGTTGCAAAAGAAATGAAACAGAAAAGAAATAGGAAAAAGGAGAGAGAAGAGGAGTTACCCGGCGCCCCACCCGGCCCACCTGCCGGCCCAGCCCAGCTGCCGCTCCAGCGAGCTGCTTGGCTCGGCCAGGCAGGCAGGGAGGTGCTCGACGGCGGCCGCAGCGCGCGCCACGCAGCTGCCTGCCGCCCTGCTCCCTCCCCTCGCCGCCCTGGAGGCCTGGATCGGTCGTCCACCTCGCCCCCGACCACGCAGACACTCCCCACTCTCCCCAGCTCCTCTCCTTCGCCCTCCCCGCACCATGGCCGAC
>LR738713.1:143598362-143624222 GCA_902687465.1 Secale cereale | reverse complement strand
CGGCCGCGGAGATCCCCCTTGCCGTCCCGCTCAGCTCCGACCACCCCCAAGCTCGCTCCGGCGTCTGCTGCAACCCCTGTGAGCCCAGCTTCATCCTCCCCCTCTCCGTTGGCTCTCTACTACCCTGGCACGCACCACACGAAGCTCACCTGCATGCACCGCCGCGGAGCTCGTCGCCGACGAGGCTCCGGTCATCCAATGGTCCGGCCACCGTGCCTATCAGCTTCACCGTCTCGCGTAGGTGCTGTAGGACCACTCCACGCTCCTCTACGAGCACAGCACCATCGTCTTCGACTTCGCCGAACTCCGGCAGCCGCTGGACTCATCGTCGGCGTCATCTTCGGCGACCCCGAGGCCAGCCACCACCTCCATTCGATGCGGTTTGCCTTCAGCTACCCGTAGGTGTGCTCCGCCGTCGTTTTGGCAACCGAAGCACGAAACCCGCACCTCACCGCCATGTTTTGCCTCGCTGGCGGCTAAACGCCGGCGAGTTGGACCTCTTTGACCACGGGTTTGACCCCCCTGGGTCACTGACATGTGGGCCCTGCCTGCTAGTCAAACCTAGTTTAGGTGTTAATTTAATTGTAATTAGTTAATTAGTTAACTGTGACACTGACCAGTGGGTCCCACTGGTCAGGTTTGACTTGGGCCGCCCTGTTGACTGACTGATGTCAGCATGTTGTCATGCTGACGCAGTAAAGGATTTTCTGGGATTTTTAGATTTAAAAATAATTCAGGAAATTCCAGAAAATGCCTAAACTTCAAAAAATCATATAAATTCAACAGTGGCTCAGATGGAAAAGATTTATATATGAAAAATGATCAGAAAAATCCAATCTTTCCAATGGCACTGGTTTCATGCATGTTTGAGCAAGTTAACCTTGTTGTATACATTAAAACAAGATAATGCACTTATTTAAATAATAGCTAAAGTGCCAATTTGAATCTTTGATTCAAATAGGCTCAAACCCTTCTGGTTATAGTTGCATTAGCCCAACACACATGCATCTTGCCATGTCATGAGCATGCATCATATTGTTGCATTTGTTGTTTAATGATTGTATCGCCGGTATTCTTTGTGTTAGGTCCTGCTCCCGAGGATACTGCTGCGTATCCAGTTGAAGAGCAGTACCCGACAACCACTTTGTCAGGCAAGCAATCATTGATTACTCCGATACAAACCCAATCTTCTCGCTCCTGCTCTCTTTTACTGCATTAAGGCAACAGCGTGTGAACTGCTACTTGCTGTGGTAGTTGAACCCTATTCCCTTGCATGACCTGTCATTGCCACAGTAAATAGTTGAAACCCACTAGCATGTGTAGGAGTTGATTGAGCCATGTGATGTGTGATCCACCATGCTATTTGCTTATGTTGCCTGCTATGCTTAGAGTTGTGTCTGGTCTGGTTCATCTGGGTGATGGATCAGAGTGAAACAATCATTTCGATAAAGAGAAAGAAGTGTGGAACACGTTTGGTTAAGGTATCGATGAAAGGCCATGTAGGAGTACGTGATGGGTTGTTTCATTAGAACCGTACATAGGACCCGAGATTTGTATGTGTGGTTCAAGTTCCAGCTACTACCATGCATTGGGCCCGAAACCAATGGACCCTCTCAACTTATTAATTACCCTCGATCTCTGTCCAGGAGTTGCAACTAGTTTTTGGTGTTTATAGTTTACTGGAGGTCGTGCATAGCGCTGACCCTCGGGGTGGGTTGTGATGCGACAGGTACGTGGCACGGTGTACCGGTTGCCCGTTTGGTGACTCGGGGACCCTGTACACATCGTTTGGGGCCGTGAGCGACACCCCGGCCGGATCTCCCCACGGATGGAACCCAAATAGGCGATAAACCTGGACGAGAGACTTGAGTAGTTAGTCAGGTCTTGGCCGACACCCTCGCTGGGCTTCCGCTTGAAGGTTGCCGAGTACATGTCGAGTAAACGACGATAAGTGGTGAAAGCGTGTGTGAAGAAGTACACCCCTGCAGGGTTATCAATCTATTCGAATAGCCTTTGTTCGCGGTACGGACTACTTGGTTACTCTTATAGTTCATAGACAGGTTGATGGATACTACTAAAAGCCTCAAGATAAGTGTGAGTGCCGTGGATGGCCCTTCCGTAGGATGACGGAAGAGGATCCTCGGTAGTGTATTGTTGTGGTGAGTAGAGGACTCGTGTTCGTAATAACATCTTGCAATCCGTTGAGAGTTGTAGTATAGGTTAGCCAAGAGTCAAAGCTGGCTTTCTGCTATGAACTCCACTACCCCCTTTGATAATGTTGCATGTATGATAGGTTCTGTGGTAAGACTTGCTCAGTACCTTTGTACTCATGTTTGCTTAATAACTGTTGCAGAGGAGAACCCTGCCCCTGCTGATGGGTTCTACATAGACGTTGACGTCGACGAGTAGCTTGACACCCAGACGGAGATCTGGAGCTTGTGAAGGCATTGTAGATAGTCAGGCTACACCAAGCCTGTTTTATTTTCTAAGTTGTCTGTACTCAGACATGTAGCTTCCGCTTGTGCTTGTATGACTGTATGACTTGAGTGTTGGGTCATGTGACCCCTACTTGTATGGATATGTTATGTATGGCTCTTGGAGCCTCTTAAATAAAGTACTTTGAGTAATAGAATTCTGTTGTGATGCAATGGTGTATTTGCACATATTGAGCATATTGTGTGTATGGTTGAAATGCTTGGTATGTGTGGGATCCGACACCTAGTTGTTTTCCTTTGGTAGCCTACCTTACAAGGAAATGCCTCCTAGTGATTCCAATGAGCCTTGGTAGCTTGCTACTGCTCGGAACACGTACGCTGGCCGGCATGTGTCCTTCTTCGTTCATGTGTCTGTCCCTTAGGGGAAATGTCACGCGTTGTTCCTTTAAGTCCATGTAGCTTGCTACGACTTGGGTTCATACGTTGATGACCGACATGTTCGTTGCTGGGTCATGGATGCCTGTCTCTGTAATCTAGTGCCACTTTTGGTTTATAACTAGCCATGTCGGCCCGGGTTCTCTGTCATATGGATGCTAGCGACACTGTCATATACATGTGCCAAAATGCGCAAATGGTCCCGGGCCAGGTAAGGTGGCACCCGTGGGGTTACCGTCCGTGAGGCCGCAAAGTGATATGACGTGTTACAGCTAGATCGGTGTGACTTAGGATCGGGGTCCTGACAGATTACAACTCGATACTAGAACAAAATGTGACTCTATATGGATGCCTCCGGCGGTGTACCAGGATGTGCAATGAATCAAGAGTGACATGTATGAAAAATTATGCATCGTGGCCTTGCCAGAAATACGATGTCAACTACATGATCATCCATGGCAATATGACAATGATGAAGCGTGTCATATGAACGGAACGATGGAAAGTTGCATGGCAATATATCTTGGAATGGCTATGGAAATGCCATGATAGGTAGGTATGGTGGCTGTTTTGAGGAATGTATATGGTGGGTGTATGGTACCGGCGAAAGTTGCGCGGTACAAGAGAGGCTAGCAATGGTGGAAGGGTGAGAGTGTGTATAATCCATGGACTCAGCATTAGTCATAAAGAACTCACATACTTATTGCAAAAATCTACAAGTCATCAAAACAAAGTAATACATGCATGCTCCTAGGGGAAGGGTTGGTAGGAGTTAACCATCACGCGATCCCGACCTCCACACAAAGGATGACAATCAAAGAAATACCTCATGCTTGAAAATTGTCACACAACGGTTACCATACTTGCATGCTACGGGACTTGCAAACCTCAACACAAGTATTACTAAAAGTCAAAACTACTCTACTAGCATGACTCTAATATCACCATCCACATATCTCAAAACGATCATCAAGTATCAAACTTCTCATAGTATTCAATGCACTTTATATGAAAGTTCTTATTATATCGTTCTTGGATGCACATCATATTAGGACTAAATTCATAACCTAAGCAAATTACCATACTGTTATAAAAGACTCTCAAAATAATATAAGTGAAGCACTGAGAGTTCATCTATTTGTTCAAAATAAAACCACCGTCGTGCTCTAAAAAGATATAAGTGAAGCACTAGAGCAAACGACGAACAAATCCAAAAGATATAAGTGAAGATCAATGAGTAGTTGAATAATTATGTAACTATGTGAAGACTCTCTAACACTTAAAAATTTCAGATATTGGGATATTATTCAAACAGCAATCAAAACAGAATAAAATAAATTGACGCTCCAAGCAAAACACATATCATGTGGTGAATAAAAATATAGCCTCAAGTAAAGTTACTAATAGACGAAGACGAAAGAGGGGGTGCCTTCCTGGGGCATCCCCAAGCTTAGGATCTTGGTTGTCCTTGAATATTACCTTGGGGTGCCTTGGGTATCCCCAAGCTTAGGCTCTTGCCACTCCTTATTCTAGAGACCATCGAATATTTACCCAAAACTTGAAAACTTCACAACGCAAAACTCAACAGAAAACTCGTAAGCTCCGTTAGTATAAGAAAATAAAACCACCACTTAGGTACTGTTGTGAACTCATTCTAATTCATATTGGTGTAATATCTACATTATTCCAACTTCTCTATGGTTCATACCCTCCGATACTACTCATAGATTCATCAAAATAAGCAAACAACACATAGAAATCAGAATCTGTCAAAAACAGAACAGTCTAGAGAAATCTGTAACTTTCGAATACTTATGTAACTCTAAAAATTCTGAAATAAATTGGTGGACGTGAGGAATTTATCTATGAATCTTCTGCAAAAAGAATCAACTTAAAAGCACTTTTCTGTAAAATATGGCAACGAATCTCATGAGCGCTAAAGTTTTTATTTTTTTACACCATGATCACATAAACTTTGCACAAGTCTTCCCAAAGGTTCTACTTGGAACAAACACTAATTAAAACACAAAACCACATCAAAATAGAAGCTAGATGCAATATTTATTCCTATACAGAAGCAAAAGCAAATAAAATTGGGTTGTCTCCCAACAAGCGCTTTTCTTCAATGCCTTTTAGCTAGGCATGATGATTTTAATGATGCTCGCATAAAAGATAAGAATAGAAACAAAAGGAGAGCATCATGAAAAATATAAGTAACACATTTAAGCCTAACCCACTTCTTATGCATAGGGATTTTGTGAGCAAACAACATATGGGAACAATAATCAACTAGCAGAGGAAGGCAAAACAAGCACAACTTCAAAACTTTAAGCACATAGAGAGGAAACTTGATATTATTGCAATTCCTACAAGCATATGATTCTCTCTCATAATAATTTTCAGTAGCATCATGAATCAATTCAACAATATAGCCATCACATAAAGCATTCCTTTAAAGATCACCAAGCACATAAATTTTATTACTCTCCACATAAGCAAAATTCTTCTCATTCAGAATAGTGGGAGTATCATAAGAGACTTGAATACTATAGATTGTTTCCACATTAAAAGAGTAATGTTCAGAAAAAGGGTAATCATAATCATGACAAGTTCGATAAATATAATCATCACTACTTTTTATCGCATAAGTGTCATCACAATAATCATCATAAATAGGAGGCATGCTTTCATCATAATAAATTTGCTCACCAAAACTTGGTGGACTAAAATATCATCTTCATCAAACGCAGCATCCCAAAGCTTGGGTCAAACATTAATTGCAGCAAATAAATTCTCAAACATGTCATTCTCATCAAACATATCATCCCCAAGCTTGGGCCTTTTCATATCATAAGCATAATCACTCTCATCATTAATAGTATGGACAACACCGACAATATAGCAATTATCATCATCATAATGAGTAATAGGAGCAACATCATTTGGAAGGGATACCTTTTTATCTTTGCTTCTCCGTATTTTCTTTTTCTTCTTCACATGACGTATGGGTTTAATCCTCTTTTTGCAGCTCCTTATTAATGAGATTGGCCGAATAGAATGCTCCTCCTCTTTACCTGATTCATCATAAGAAAGAATAGGAGGATATTGGGAAATCTCTTCCCTTTCATTAGCATTCTCTTCATCTCCTATTTGTTTTCTTGTCTTTAGGTAATTGGCAATATAAGGATTTTCAATGCAATGCACTGCACAATACATATAAATTTCCTCTAGATCAAAATCAAGAAGTTTATCAAGGGCAAATTTTGGAAGATTCTTAGTTCTACGTTTGATTTGTTCAAAACCCAAAAGCAAGCTAAGTTCATTATGATGTGCAAGGGAAATCAAGTCATCACAATTTTCGACACGATTCGATCATGAAACAATTTGCATTAGAGATTTAAATGACCATGTTCATTGTAAAGTTCACAAGTACGGCTAAGACAATTTAAATTTTGAGCACAAACATCTAGCCTTTCTTGCAACCATTTAGTTTCCAAATACTTATACCGCTTGCAAAATCTATCTTCCCTATTTGGTATGTACTTGCAAACTCTATGCACTCCACAAAAATTGACATGCTTATATGTAATTCCCAGGATGCGGCTATGTCTCCTACGTGTCGAGGCACGACTTGAAGACATAAGCGAATTCTGGAATGATCTCAAGTATGGTATCTTTGCACATCTCATGTAAAAGTTCAGGGATGAAATTGTAAAAGATAGTTGGCTTACACTCGCCACGTCACACAATGAATACAATAACATACAATCATCCAAATAACGCAGGGTACAACTACAGACGAAATCCAAATGAGAAAGATACCATAAACACAATCTCGGATCCTCCTAGTAAGAACCACTACTGATCGTCGGGATACGAAACATAGTAACAACCACGCTCTTTATCGAACTCCCAGTGAAGTTCTGATCCATCTCCTGCATCGTACTCGGCGGTACCTGCATTTGGTGTGTGTTTTAATCTGTGAGCCACAAGGACACAGCAATCCCGTTCCCGGGTATCGAAACTACCAAAACCTTAGGTCTGGAAAGGCTATTAAAGTGTTTGCAGCAAGCACTAAGTAACTAGCTGACGAGATTAGAGCGAGATGAGAGTATGTGCCAACGGTCGCCAAGTTAATCAAGAAGTGATCATAGCTACTCGCGATCAAACATAACCCCACCGTGTTCACTTCCCGAAGCCATTCGGAAAGAGACCATCACGGTTACTCACACTGGTAGTTTATTCTTATTGATATGGTGTCAAGTTATCTACAACCGGATATTAACAAATTTTCATCTGCCACATAACCGTGGGCACGGCTTTCGAAAGATCAAACCATGCAGGGGTTTCCTAATTTAGCCCATCACAAGCTCACGATCTGCGGAGTCGCAACTCCAAGGTGGGCAGACCCGAGTATTCTCGGAATCCCGTGCTCAAGATATTTCGACAAAGGTAAAACTAATCCAGCAAGACCTCCCGGTGTGCCGACACCCTGATAGTAGCCGCGCGTATCTCATCTCAGGCCACGACCGGATGGGAAAAGCTACGGTAGCAGAACCTTGAGTTGCGTCAAGTTGGCCCTGCAGGCTGCCCAGTTTGGACCAACACTCATGAGGAGCACTAGTCGGGATTGTTGATTAAGAACTCGGGTTTGCAACACCCTATGCAAGTTTTAGTTATTAGGCAAAAGTAAAACCAATGTTGGGTCCTGCTGGAAAAGCTTTAAGCATTGTGAATTATCAAGGGGGCCCATAAACCCCAACCATGTTAGGAACGCAAAATCAAGGAACATAAAACCGGTTTATCGGGTCCTAAGGTGGCATGAGTGGAACAAAACACCAAGCAGAAGGCCAAACCTTCCACCCATTGCTAATATATATGTGCATTAGTATTAAACAGATATATATTGTGTTATCCCAATAAACAAGTCCGAACGTGGAGCAATCTTCAAACTTCACCTGCAACTAACAATGCTATAAGAGGGGCTGAGGAAAAGCGTACTTAGCCAATCAACGGTTTCTAGGAAGGCGGTTAGAGTGTTTCATGGCAACAATAGGAGGCTGACCAGCAGGAATAGGCATCGAGGCATAGCTAAAGAACGATACAGCTAGCATAGGCAAAGATAGAGGTGATATCTGGGAACGGTCATCTTGCTTGGTAAGTCATCGGTGGGATGGTAAGACGGCTCCTCAATATCAGTCTCGACAAGATCCTCGAACTCGGTATCGGCTCCCGGCTCTACCCAATACAAGAGCACAACAACGGCACAATATCAAATATGGTGAAATGCACAATCAACATGATGCAAGACATGTCACGGGATGCAAGTGTGATGTGCGTATGCATGAGGATGCTCTCGAGCCTAAGGAGAAGGCGATGGAAATGGCCTTATCTTAGGTAACCAAGCAAGCCAATGGATAGAATGGAAGATTTCGGTCGAAATCGATATAAGATCATGGAAAACGGATGCACGATTTGCAAATGGCAAGCAAAAAAGATGCAATGCAAAACTGCAGTTAGCAGCAACATGGCATCTTTGGAGCAAGATATAATTATGCTACAGCACCCAAACATGAATACAAACGGCATGGATGTGAAATAGACATGATACTTAACAAGCATGAACATAGAGCACACCCAAAAACTTACTGGGACACAGTTAAAAAAGCAAGGCAAGATTCAATAAGTTTACAGATTTCTCAGACTTAGTGAAAATTACAAGACATGGCAACAATTACAACAAGTAGGCATGTTTGAAAGCTTGTGCAACTCATCTCAAAGCATAGCATGGCATGTGAATGTAACCAACAGCAAGAAGACATGTTTTGGAAGCTATTCATGGCAAGAACATGGGCATAGGATGCATAGAACACTAACTATTCACATGGCAAAATTGAACTTGTTGATAACAGGCTGATAGATACATTTTATAGCCACTTGAGAGCATGAAAACAACAAGCTATAGCAAGCCATCATGGAATCAAAAGGCATGGCAATAACGTACATAACATGCTCTTCAAGAATAACCACATGGGTACTTCTACAACATACTAGAACATGTCCCAAACATCATGGCAAAAGTGTAAAAGTTTATCCAGACTTAGCAAAATCTGGGCATGCTGACAGAAACATTTTGAAGCAACTAGAGGGCCTCAAAAGAACAAGCTATAGCATGACATCATGGCAAACAAGAGAATGGATAGCTAGAGAATAACATATACATCAAGGAACACCCACTGGACAACTTTAAACATGCACAACAATGACGGGAGCCTCATGGAAACATGGCATAAAAATTAACAGATTCTCACTTAGGAGAAATTTAACATCACGATGGCATGTTAACAAGCTTGTTGCACTCATCTCAAGACATATCATGGCATGAAAATGAATCTATCTTGTAGAGCACATTCCAAAGAGCAAAAACCATGTTGACACCTAGCTCATATGACACATGGATCAATATACACAAATAAGACAAAACATCATCTCATAACAAGTTCAAAAACTTATCAGCCACATGCACTTTTCCAACAGAGATAAACATGGCATAATGCAACCTAACATACATGCAATTGCATCCATCATGAAGAGCATCACAAGACGAACATCTGGACATATCATACACTCCATTTGGACCAACATGCACAAAGTTACTAGCTCACAAACATGCCAACAAATTTACACAGACAACAAGTGCTGAGACAGTTACATCATGAAGCACTCTTGACACGAAGATTAAGATATCAAGATGAACCCTAACATGCAGGGAACTGATTCTAACATGTAGAGCATGTCGAGACGAACGTTTTGATATATCATACATGCAAAACAGAGCACCGAGCACAAAGTTACCACATGAAAAATGAGGCAACAAAATTAACAGATCCAGGGACTTAGAAGAAAATTACCCCTCCGAAAGTCAACGGGACGGGACGGAGCGAGACGAGCCGGTGCGGGATGGATGCGCTGTTTCGATGGAGGGAGTGGTGGATCTGGTCCCGCCTGGACCGGATCCACCCGATCGGCGGCGGATCGCCGGAGGCAAGGTGGCATCAATCGGCGGTGGCGGTCGGCGGCAGGGTGCGCCGACGGGTGGAGGCGGCGGAGGAGCGCCGGCGGCCGGGGCGAGGTCCGACAGCGGCCGGAGTGGCGAGGCGTGGCGGCCGGAGTGGCTGGGCGGAGCGGCGGCGCGTGGAGCTTCGGCGGTGATGGACGCGGGGTCCGGCGTCGGGCGCCGGCGGAGCCGGCGTCGGCCGAGGCGCGGGGCGGAGGAGCCCGGTCGCGAGCGGAGGTCGCGGGCCAGGCGGGCCGGAGTCGGGCCGCACGGGCCCGGAGCGACGCGGTGGAGCTGGGGGCCGGCGGTCGCCACATGGCGCGAGCCGGTTGGCTCGGGCCGGCGGGCGGACACGTTCGCGGGGTGGATGTGTCCGGCGCACGGAGGAGGAAGAAGCTAGGGTATTGCTCGTGATTTCAGGGATGGGGGCTGTTTATATAGATTCTGGGAGCTAGGAGTGTCCAAATGGGGTGAGGTTTTCGCCCACACGATCACGGTCCAACGACCGAGAGGATGGAGGTGGTAGGGATGAGCTTTTGGGATGTTGTGGACGGGTGCTGGGCCAAAAGAAATAGGGGGTTTTAGCCCACGTGGTTAACCGTTGGAGTATCAAACGACCTCCAAACACAACGAAACTTGACAAATGGTCTCCACGTACTAAAACAACAACGTACGACAAGTCTCACCTCATTCCGTGAACGTTCTACAACCACTTGCGAAAGAAGGACTCGGAGGTGCCACGAGCACGTGTGTGAGTGTCGGAACTTGAAACGGACAACGGGAATAGACGAGCATGACCGGGTGCAAGTGACAACACGAATGCAATGCGATGCACATGATGACATGACATGGATGATATGCACACACACACACATGGCAAAACGAAGAAACCCGAAGGGAAAGAGCCCAGAATGGAATTGATGAAGTCAACGATGCATATATTGCCATGAATGGAATTGTTACATCCGGGGCATTACCTTATATGACATATTTTCATCATGACTAGTGCAATCATCATTAATACTATGGATATTCGAAGAATTCATACTAACAACATTGCAATCATGCTCATCATTCAAGTTTTTAGTGCCAAGCATTCTATGTAATTCCTCTTCTAGTACTTGAGCACAATTTTCCTTCTCATCATTTTCACGAAAGATATTAAAAAGATGAAGCATATGAGGCAACCTTAATTCCATTTTTTGTAGTTTTATTTTATAAACTAAACTAGTGATAAAACTAGAAACTAAAAGATTCGATTGCAAGATCTAAAGATATACCTTCAAGCAACCACCTCCCCGGCAACGGCGCCAGAAAAGAGCTTCATTGACGGGATGTGAGTGCGGCTTACCTAGCCTCCCCGGCAAAGGCGCCAGAAAAATGCTTGATGTCTACTACACTACCTCTTCTTGTAGACGTTGTTGGGCCTCCAGGTGCAGAGGTTTGTAGGACAGTAGCAAATTTCCCTCAAGTGGATGACCTAAGGTTTATCAATTCGTGGGAGGAGTAGGATGAAGATGGTCTGTCACATCCCTAGTCAGTGCTTGCATTAGGACTAGCTAGAGTGTGCATCATGTTTACTTTTTGCAGAAACCTGAAATGGGAATGACAGAAACCCTAGCACCCCTCTTCTAACAACTAGGGTTTAATAAAATCTTTTCCAATGTACCCGAAATGCCCTCAAAAAATGTTCATCATCTTTGCCTTGGTCTTAAAACTCTGACAAAAATGGTGTACAATTTTCTAGGACATCCAAAGGTCACTAGTTTAATTCATATTGTATTTGCATTTGGGCATTTAAATGCTATAAAATATTTTAGGTGCCGAAATAATCATAAACTAAAATGTTCCATGCTGTTCATATTATATACACTAGGCATGACTAGTTTTATGATTTATAAAAATGCTCTAGCATTTTTATTAATTCAACAAAGTTGAAAAAGAAACAAAACAGAAAGAAAAATAGAAAAAGGAGAGAGAGAGAGGGCACAACCCACTTACCTGGACCAGCCGGCCCACCTGGCGGCCCAGCACTGTGCTGGCCCGAGCTAGCCAGCTGCTTCGGCAACCAGGCAGGCAGGTGACGCCGGCGCATGGCCGTGCACCACCGCGGTAGGTGCTTGCCGCCTCGCCGCCGCCTCGCCGTGGGAACCGCCTGGACGACCTCCACGTCACGCCCCGAAGACACTGGGCGCCTCCACTCCTCCCCTGTCTCTCTCCCTCACCATCCCCGCGCCATGGCCGACGCAGCCGCTGCCGTCCTGCCGCCATAACCACAGCCACCGAGCTCCTCTCGCCTCGCCGTCGTGTCCCCGAGCTCCGCCACCGTCTGCTACACCTCTCCGACGAGCCACGCATCGCCGGAAGCTCCAACACGCCATCCCCGAGCACTTCTCCCCCGTTCGGCGGTCGAGATCGCCGGCGACCTCACCGTCGCAGCAGCTCGTCCCCGACCTCGCCGTCAACTTCAACGCGACCGCCGTGAGCCCGGCTACCTCCCCATCCTCTCCGTTCCCCCCTCGATCTTTGTAATGACCGCACATAGCTCACCTGCACGTGCCGTCGCGGAGCTCGTTGCCGACGAGGCTCCGGCCACCCAATGGCCGTGCCACCCTGTCCATCAGCTCCACCACACCTCAAGGAGCCTGACACGCCACACCACGAGCCTCGTCGTGCCTCCTAGCGACTAGCCCGAGCTCACCCGATCTCCGGCAGCCACCAGGGTCGTCGACGGCGCCTTTTGTGGTGACCCCGAGGCCAACCACGACCACCACCCGATGCGGCACTTCCCCAGCATTACATAGACGTGCTCCGGTGTCGATTTGGTCGATGGAGCACGGATCCCGCCATGCACCGCCGTGTTTGGCCTCGCCGGTGGCTAAACTCCGGTCAGTTTGACCCCGTTTGACCACGGGTGGGCCTAGGTTGACCCATGGAGTCTATGACAGGTGGGCCCAGCCGGCTAATTTAATTAGGATTAGCAGTTTAGTTAATTAGTTAACCTAATGACACTGACACGCGGGACCCACTAGTCAGGTTTGACCTGGACCAGGTCTGTTGACCTGCTGACGTCAGCATGATGTCATGCTGATGTAGTAAATGCTTTTCTGGGATTATTTGATTTAAAACAATTCAGGAAATTCCAGAAAATGCTTTAAACTTCAAAAAATCATATAAATTCCACAGTATCTCAGATGGAAAAGATTTATATATGAAAATTGATCAGAAAAATCCAATCTTTCCAATGACGCTGGTTTCCTGGATGTTTGAGCAAGTTAACCTTGCTGTTCACATCAAAACATGATAATGCACTTTAATAAATAATAGTTTGGGTATAAATTTGAATTTTGATTCAAATGGGCTCAAACCTTTTTGTTTATAGTTGCATTAGCCCAAAACACATTCATCTTGCCATGTAATGAGCATGCATCATATTGCTGCATTTGTTTGTATATTGATTGTATCATTGGTGTTCTCCGTGGTAGGTCCTGATCCCGAGGATACAACTGCGTATCCAACTGAAGAGCAATACCCGACAACCAATCTGTCAGGCAAGCAACCCATTGATCATTCCGATACAAACCCATCTTCTCGCTCCTGCTCTCTTTTACTGCATTAAGGCAACAGCGTGTGAACTGCTACTTGCTGCGGTAGTTGAACCCTATTCCTTTGCATGACCTATCATTGACACTGTAAATAGTTGAAACCCACTAGCATGTGTAGGAGTTAATTGAGCCATGTGATGTGTGTTCCCCCATGCTATTTGTTTATGTTGCCTGTTATGCTTAGAGTTGTGTCAGGTCTGGTTCATCTCGGTGATGGATCAGAGTGAAATGATCATGCTCGATAAAGAGAGGGAAGTGTGGAACATGTTTGGTAAAGGTATCGATGAAAGGCCATGTTGGAGTACATGGTGGGTTGTTTCATTCGAACCGTCCATAGGACCTGAGATCTGTATGTGTGGTTCTGGTTACAGCTACTACCACACATTGGGCCCTGAAACATGACCCCGCTCGACTTATTGACTGCCCTTGTTCTCTGTCCAGGAGTTTCAACTAGTTTCTGGTGTTTGTAGTTTACTGGTGGTCGTGCGCAGCGCTGACCCTTGGGGTGGGTTGTGATGCGGCAGGTACGTGGCACGGAGTACCGGTCGCCCGTTTGGTGACTCGGGAACCCTGTACACATCGTTTGGGGTCGTGAGCGACACCCCAGCCGGATCTCCCCACTGATGGAACTCAAATAGGCGATAAACCTGGACGAGAGACTTGAGTGGTTGGTTAGGTTGTGGTCTACACCCACGTCGGCTTTCGCTTGAAGTCTGCCGAGCACATGTCATTTGCAGACGCTAAGTGGTGGAAACATGTGTGAAGAAGTACACCCCTGGAGGGTTACCAATCTATTCGAATAGCCGTTGTTCGCGGTACGGACCACTTGGTTGCTTATACAGTTCATAGACAAGTTGATGGATACTACTAAAAGCCTCAAGACAAGTGTGAGTGCCGTGGATAGCCTTCCATAGGATGACGGAAGAGGATCCACGGTGGTGTATTGTTGTGGTGAGTAGAGGACTCGTGTACGTAGTCTTATATTGCAATCTGCTGAGAGTTGTAGTATAGGTTAGCCAAGGGTCAAAGCTGGCTTGGTGCTATGAACTCCACTACCCTTGTTGATAATGATGCATGTATGATAGGATCTGTTGTAAGTCTTGCTGAGTACCTTTGTACTCATGTTTGCTTAATAACTGTTGCAGAGGAGAACCCTTCCCCTTCTGATGGGTTTTACATAGACGTTGACGTCGACGAGTAGCTTGCTACCCATACGGAGATCCCGAGCTTGTGAAGGGCCTTGTAGACAGTCAGGCTACACCAAGCCTGTTTTATTTCCAAGTTGTCTGTAGTCAGACATGTTAACTTCCGCTTGTGCTTGTATGATTGTATGACTTGAGTGTTGGGTCATGTAACCCCTACCTGTATGGATATGTTACGTATGGCTCTTCGGAGCCTCTTAAATAAAGTACTTTGAGTCATAGAGTTCTGTTGTGATGCTGATAACCCTCAACCGTAAGAGATCGAGATAGTCTTCGCGGTAAGAATAACCCAATTTATTGATTCGACACACGGGGAGCCAAAGAGTATTTATAAGCTTTGACAGTTGAGTTGTCAATTCAACCGCACCTGAAATATACTTACTTGCAACAAAAGATAAGTGGTAACAGTGATATGATAGTGATGATAGTAATAGTAAAAGCAAACAGCAAAAGTAAATAGCAACAGTAGATAGTAAAGTAAATAGCAAAAGTAGCGACTAGTGACAAGCAGGGTTTAAAATACTGTAGGCTAGGGAGATGGATGGTTGGGCGTTGCATGGATGAGATAGATTCTAACTTGGGGCACGACACACGGAAAAGTAATGATCATCTAGGCAAATATCAAACATTAGGCATGTATCCCGTAGGTAGTTGTGCGTGCTTGCAATAAGAACTTGCACAACATCTTTTGTCCTACCATCCCGCTACGAACGGGGCCAAAAGGAACTAATGGATATTAAGGTGCTCCTGTCAAAGAGAACCGGAACAAAGCAATGAACTCAATGGATACATGTAATCCTCAAACTACGGACCATCCCCTTTGGTGTCCTAAGCTGTTACTTTTGGGATCGCCGGTTCCGAACCATAACAGGTGCATACAACTCATAGATAGGATCACGAACACAAATATATTCATGCAAACACATATGGTTCAGATCTGAAATCATGGCACTCGGGCCCTAAGTGTCAAGCATTAAGAATAACAAGTTGTAGCAAAGATGATAAACACCATACTAGATGATAGGCAACATGCCCCCAACAATCTGACGAACTATTACATGATCTAACTCATCCAATCCCTACCATCCCCTTCGCCTACAGCAGGGGAATTACTCACACATGAAGGGGGAAGTCATGGAGGGATGATGGAGTGGTGATGATGATGACGATGGCGACGATCTCCCCTCTCCGGAGGCCAAATCAGCCTCCAGATTAGCCCTCCCGAAGAAGAACAAAGGGTGGCGGCGGCTCCGCGACGAAAAACTGCGAAAGAACTTCCGATCTGGGGTTTCTGCGTCGGGAGGAAAAATACGGGTTAAAGTAGGGCACCAGGGGGTGTGGGCCCCACCCAGGCGCCACCCCCAGCGCGGCCCAGGGGGGGGGGGCGCGCCCACAGGGCGCCTGGGCACCACCTGGCCCCCCTCTGGCCCCACTTCTGGTATTTGGTTCCTTCGGGTGCGTGGATTTTCTCTGATTTTTCATGGATTTTTCTGAGATGCTTAAAAATCCGTTTTCCTGCACACAAATAAACCATACAGGCAGCTCTGCTGAAAATAGCGTCAGTCCGGGTTAGTTTAGTCCAAATCATGCAAGAATGAGGCCAAAACAATATCAAAAGTGTTTGGAAAAGTAGATACGTTTGAGACGTATCAACTCCCCCAAGCTTAGCATATTGCTTGTCCTCAAGCAATTCAGTTCAACGAACTGGACGCGACAAAGAAAACTTTGACAAACTCTTTTGCTTCATTAGATGTATATAAGCATGTACTACGAAAAGAGTTTAGCAAGTATTGAGACAGTGCTTATGAGGACAATGCAAGGAGCAATCCTTCTTTCAAGTGACCAGTCACAAATACTTAAAAGTAAATAATATATTACTGAAAATCAAGACAAGATCACATTGCACATAGCTTGAGCATATTAGGGTGGTATCTCGCTAGCCTCCATGAGTGAAGCAAAACATAAATGCAGAGACTCCTCCAGGGTTTTAAAGGAGACTAGAACTAAGAATTTCAGAATAAATCATATCACAAGTATGCAGAAGACAATGTAATACTTTGGGACAATGCACATTATACTCAGAATGACAATTATGCTCTCCTAGTCGGTGCTTTGAAGAAAGAAGGTGAGACTCTCGAACCGTGGCTTTTGTTGGCAAAGTTGAAAACCCGTGATCGGAAACAAAAACTAAACATGTACCAGAGCTCTTGGTTTAAAAAAAACAGAAGTGAATATGTTTTTGAGAGGTGCATACTTCGTCAACGAATGCTAGTAGATAACTCAATCACTTTTTAAGCTAGACAAGTCTCGAGGAACGGCTCCCACATGAGGACGATCACATCCTCTTAATCTCCTTTGTTTATCACTGCCAAAGTTTTCTGATTTCTCATGAACAAAGCGTGAAGGAGGGTTTGTTTGTTATATTATCTTTTCGAGCCGGGCGCACTCGATGCCAGTTCCTTCTCGTATAAAGGGTTTGCACATTAGACATGCAATCCAGGGGTGAAACTTGTCCAACTTAAAAAGATCATGAATTAACTACTACTTCCTCATGAGCAAAAACATAGGCACAAAAAGAGAAATGCTTTTGATTAATTTCGAGATGGTACACGAAAGTCTTCGTTAGGAATGGCAGGTAAATACCATGTATAGGAAGGTTTAGTGGACTCATATGGAATAACTGGTTTTAAGGATTTTGGATGCACAAGCAGTCAGTCCGCTTAGTACAGGTGGAAGTTTAGCAAAAGACTGGGAAGCGACCAACTAAAGAGCAATAACGGTCATAATCATGCAGAGCGACAAAGCAACATTGAATCGGGCATGAAAGTGATATAACTATTCTGAAACTCAAAGATCATCAAGGCAGAGTAGACTTTTTAGTCTTAACATGTGTAAGCATGTGCCAAGTCAATCCAAAAATTCTCTAAAGGGAAATACCACCTTAGTATACCAGACTATGAACAGTGCAATGCATGTAGATCATTTCAATAACACATTATATACTCTAGTTATTCGAGACTAGCCACAAGGAAAGCATGAACCACCGAAAGAGCATTGTAAACATAGCACTATGTCGCTACCAGCTGGTCTCTAGATCATAAGTACAAGGATATGTACAAAAGTAGAAACAAAAAGAGTTCATACCGGTCTTCCTTGTTGCTTCCCTTCAGTCGAACTTCGTCATTACTGCTTGTCACTTGCACGATCGAACGTAGGAAATATAATTAAATGCCATCACAGACTCGAGCTGAACTCTCAAAACAAAGCAAACTAAAGAGAGAAAGGAAATCTTTTTGGATTTTTGAAAGGTTGAATAAAAGCAAAAGAAAGAGAAAATCTTTTTGTTGTTTTTGCAAAGAGAGAAATAAAGAAGAACGGGCAAAAACTTCGAAAAGATCAAAGTGAATAAAATGGATAATACAATGGAAAAGTGAGAGGGGCACGTACTCCCCCAAGCTTAGGCTTTTGGCCTAAGTTGGTAGCAGCTACTGCCCCCAGGAGCCTCCTGCTCCTGGGGTATGGTGGTGAGTCCAAGGGTCATAGAAGGATGCTGGCGCGTACACCGAACTCCTCGGAGTCTCCCACAAGGAAGGTTCCGAGCGCCAAACAGAGGAAGAACCTTCACCAAACTCGGTGGCGGTCTCTTCCTGAAAATGTGGTAACTCACCGTGCTTCTCCTCGTCGGGCACAACCCCCTCCATGGGGTTATGAAACTGATGCTGGACCATGAACTCATCGAACTAGACAACATCAAAGGACCATCCGTTCCTGCGAGAACAATCAAACAAAAGAGGTGCAGGTAGACGGATCTCGCGTTCCGCGGTAGTTCCGAAACGCAAGATATAAACAAGATTATCAAGCTCAGAACCCATGGTAACAAACTTATGCCTTTTCATAGCAGCAAGATCAAAGCTTAAATAAGTAAAAGGAGTATCATCAGGGTGTGGGGTGCCTCCAAGATGCTCTAAGATAAGTGTGGCATAAATGCCACCATATAAGTCCCCCTTGTTACCGTTCATAGCAAGGCGTCGAGCAATTAAGGTACCCAGATTATAATTAGAACTCCTTGAGAGGGCTGCTGCCAGGATAGCAATATCCGGAGCAGAAATGCTTCTCGTGTTGTCACAAGCTAACACCCCTCTAGCAATATAATACACAAAATACCTGAGGTGAGGAAACAAGATGCTGGAGATCTTCGACCGATGAATATCCCTCGTACCCATGCTGTAGAGAGAGTTGATGACGGTTTTCAGCTCGGAGGGCTGAGTGGCCATCCTTGCCGTCCTCCCAACGTTCGGCACACCTATTACTTCACAAAAATTTCCCAGAGTCATGGTGATAAGATCATTATAAATTTTAAACTCAATAGCACCAGAATCAGGATTATATCTAAAACTGTTAATGAAACTGGAGGTGAGTTTTTGATACTGAGTAACACGGCTTGTGACGAGCCGTGTCAAACCTGCATTAGCACAAAGATTATAAAACTCATCTTTGATTCCCGCAGCTTCCATGAATTCATCACATGGAAATGTCATCGCACGTGCTGGACTTGTGTCTTCCAACAAAACCAGGGGCACATGATCTTCATTATAGCTCACCCTAGCAGTCGATGGTGAAGCTGCTGCTCTAGTAACTCGATCGGAGTGTGCGGGCCTCCTCTTCTCAAGCCATCCTTTTGCCCTTCCTAACAAACTCATTTCTGAATTTTTTTACAATTTACAAAAACGAGGATTAAAACAAAGTGAGCTAAGGAAAACTACTCAACTCACTTGCCCAAGGCATAAACTTGCATCAAAACTTGGAAAATAACCTTCTACACATGCATGCAAGCTCATCTCTACAGCACCAAGAACTACTAAATACTCACAAATGAGGCCACCAATCAAAAATCTAATTGGAGGGGTGGAGGAGTCACATACCAGGGAGTATTTGCTCAAACTTTTAGCTCAAATGATGGGCTGTAGAGAGAGATCAAAGAATCGCTTCCAAGAACAGCAAGAACAGCAAGAACAAGACCAGAACTTGGGTTTCTGGAAAAAGAGAGAGAGGAGGGAAGAAGAAGTACCTGGAGGGGGGTCCCGTGGGCCCCAGGCGCCCTGTGGGCGCGGCCAGGGGCTGGGCCGCGCCAGCTGGCCGCCTGGGCCACTGGTGGCCCCCCTGGCTGGCCCCAGGACTTTCCGGGTCTCTCCCGTTGTGGAAATTTTTAATATAATTTTTCTGGAATTTTTCTGAAAACTTCACTGTTGAAAATTTTTCGAAGTTCAAAAAGCTGCGAAACTCTCTGAAAACTTGAAGCAGTTAGTAGTATTGTTGAAGCTTCAAAAACATAGATACTTGGTACAGCAAGTAGGACAACACTAAAAACAAATGAAAACATAGCAAGCTCGACTTTTTATCCATATAAAACACGTTCACTAGTAAGGTTGATCAAGTCTTACCAACAAACAAGCGATATATAGAGCAATAAGTCTCACCTCCTACGAAGTAATCACTAAACTTTTACCTTGATGGACATTGTCCCTACCATGATAGTCTTGTATTTATGAGGCACATGTAGTGGACAGTCCCATTCTCCAATTTTCACGGTCTCGATATTCTCTATAGAGTTGAGGGCATGCCTCCTGTCGGTCTTCTTCGAAAAATATACCGTGTGTTCTTTATCATTCACATGGAAGGTAACCTTCCCTTTATTGCAATCAATAATAGCACCTGGGGTGTTAAGAAAAGGTCTACCAAGAATAATGGACATGCTCCCATCCTCGGGCATGTCAAGCACAACAAAATCAGTAAGAATTAAACAATTAGCAACTTCTACTGGAACATCCTCACAAATACCTATCGGAACAGCGGTTGACTTGTCAGCCATCTGAAGGGAGATATCTGTAGGAATTAGTTTCTCTAAACAAAGCCTCTCGTAAAGAGAAAGAGGCATAACACTCACTCATGCTCCAAGATTACATAAGGCAGTTTTGACATAATTATTCTTTATGGAGCAAGGAATGGTGGGTATACCTGGATCACCGAGCTTCTCAGGAAACTTTCCACTGAAAGAATAGTTAGCAAGCATAGTAGATATTGCATCATTAGGAACTTTTCTTTTATTAGTGACAATATCTTTCATATATTTTGAATAAGGAAGTAACTTAATAGCATCAGTCAAAGGGATTTGAAGAAAAAGAGGTTTAATCCACTCACAAAACTTATTATAATGCTCTTCTTCTTTAGATTTGATGGACTTACCTAGAAAGGGCATGGGTTTCTGTACCCATGGTTCTCTCTCCTTCCCATGTTTTCTTGCGATGAAGTCTTCTTTAGTGTACCTCTTACGTTTGTCAGGTGCTTCTTCTTCTCGAACTTCAGGCGGATCATTCTTCTCATTATTATTTCCTTCAGGTTCAGCACCGTCTTCAGTCTCAGCATCGGAAATAGATACACTGTTGGGATCAATAGCTGGCTCTTCATCTGCAATAGGATCATTAGAATTGTCAGTCTCTTTATGTTTCTTCTTCTTATTTGGAGAGACAACAATTTCTTCTTCCTGCATTTGAGAATCTTGCTCGATTCTCTTCGGATGTCCCTCTTGGTAAAAAGGATCTTGAGTACTAGTTCCTCCTCGGGTCTTAATCCCAAAAGCCTGCAATTTTTCTTGTTTGGCATTGTTAGCAAGCAAATCTCTTTGCACATTAGAAATTTGATCAAGCTGAGTTTGAACCATATGAAAATGCTTCACAAGACATTGAACATCATTAACTGTTCTATCTAAAACATCAAGCAACTTTTTGATAGCAAGGGAATTATCATGCAACTGACTTTCTATCCTCTCATTAAAATGATTTTGTTTCATAATAAAATTATCAAACTCATCTAAACATTGATCAGGAGGCTTACCATGAGGGATGTCACTTGCGTCGAAATCTAAAAGAGAATGTACCTCTACCATAGGAGGGTGAGTGGTAGGCTCACACAGCTTCTCAATAGGGGGTAGATTCTTCACGTCTTCAGCTTTAATACCTTTCTCTTTAATAGACTTCTTTGCTTCTCGCATATCCTCGGGGCTTAGAACAAACATGCCCCTCTTCTTTGTTGGTGGAGGTGGTTCAGGGACGGACCAATCTTCATGGTTTTTGGCAATCCTGCCCATTAAATCCTCCGCATCGTCCGGTGTTCTTTTCCTGAAAACACAACCAGCACAAATGTCCAAATAGGACCTGGACTCATCAGTTAGACCAGCATAGAATATATCGATTAATTCATTCTTAGGAATTTCATGTCCTGGTCTAGCCCGAATCAGACCGCAGTACCTCCCCCAAGCTTTAGGGAGGGACTCATCCTGCAACTGTTTAAAGTTATAAATTCTTTGTAAAGCAGCATGTTGCATTTGAGCAGGAAAGTACTTATCAACAAAAGAGTGAGCTAAGTCCGGAGGACTCTTAATAGAACCGCATGGAAGTGAATCATACCATGCTTTGGCACCTTCCTTCAATGAGAAAAGAAGAAGCTTGGTCACATAAAAGTAGCGTATCTTTTCATCTGTGGTAAACAGGCTAACTAACTCACCGAGTTTAGTCAGGTGTGCAATAGCATCATCATTTTCTCTGCCATAAAAGGGGTCAGCTTCAACCATAGGTATAAGTGAAAGGTCAACAGAGAAATCAAAATCAGGATCATCAATGCATATAGGAGATGTAGCAAACTCAGGGTTAGGAACGGTTTTGTTTTTCAAAGAGTGTTTTTCAAATATTTTCTTAATAGTTTCAGGGTCAGAGCCAGTAAACTCTGTCAGTTCCTTGCATAGATCTTCATCAAGCATATAGTAATCATCATCAAGGAGACTCTCTTTGAGTTTACTCAAATCAGGATAATCATAAGTTTCACCAATAGGGTAGCGAGAAACAGGAAGTTCAATTCCATATTTTTCAGCAGCAGCAGTAATTTGTTTCTCAAGAGCATAAACAAGCGAACTAATATCATCATCAAAAGTAGTAGAAGCATCATCAAGAGTATCAGACATAGTAACAGATTCAGTAGGAGCATCATGTGGTGGTGGTGAGGCAAACTTACTCATAACAGAAGGTGAATCAAGTGTAGCACTAGTGCTCAGAGCAGTACCTCTTCTTGTAGTGGATAGTAAGATCGGAACCTTGGGGTCTCCTTTCTTACCCATAGTGAATAAAGTGCAGCAGGTAGGATACCTCAAGTAGACATGTAAATATTGCTATGCTCCCCGGCAACGGCGCCAGAAAACGGTACTTGATAACCCTCAACCGTAAGGGATCGAGATAGTCTTCGCGGGTAAGAATAACCCAATTTATTGATTCGACACACGGGGAGCCAAAGAGTATTTATAAGCTTTGACAGTTGAGTTGTCAATTCAACCGCACCTGAAATATACTTACTTGCAACAAAAGATAAGTGGTAACAGTGATATGATAGTGATGATAGTAATAGTAAAAGCAAACAGCAAAAGTAAATAGCAACAGTAGATAGTAAAGTAAATAGCAAAAGTAGCGACTAGTGACAAGCAGGGTTTAAAATACTGTAGGCTAGGGAGATGGATGGTTGGGCGTTGCATGGATGAGATAGATTCTAACTTGGGGCACGGCACACGAAAAAGTAATGATCATCTAGGCAAATATCAAACATTAGGCATGTATCCCGTAGGTAGTTGTGCGTGCTTGCAATAAGAACTTGCACAACATCTTTTGTCCTACCATCCCGCTACGAACGGGGCCAAAAGGAACTAATGGATATTAAGGTGCTCCTGTCAAAGAGCACCGGAACAAAGCAATGAACTCAATGGATACATGTAATCCTCAAACTACGGACCATCCCCTTTGGTGTCCCAAGCTGTCACTTTTGGGATCGCCGGTTCCGAACCGTAACAGGTGCATACAACTCATAGATAGGATCACGAACACAAATATATTCATGCAAACACATATGGTTCAGATCTGAAATCATGGCACTCGGGCCCTAAGTGTCAAGCATTAAGAATAACAAGTTGTAGCAAAGATGATAAACACCATACTAGATGATAGGCAACATGCCCCCAACAATCTGACGAACTATTACATGATCTAACTCATCCAATCCCTACCATCCCCTTCGCCTATAGCAGGGGAATTACTCACACATGAAGGGGGAAGTCATGGAGGGATGATGGAGTGGTGATGATGATGACGATGGCGACGATCTCCCCTCTCCGGAGGCCAAATCAGCCTCCAGATTAGCCCTCCCGAAGAAGAACAGAGGGTGGCGGCGGCTCCACGACGAAAAACTGCGAAAGAACTTCCGATCTGGGGTTTCTGCGTCGGGAGGAAAAATACGGGCTAAAGTAGGGCACCAGGGGGTGTGGGCCCCACCCAGGCGCCCCCCTGACGCGGCCCAGGGGGGGGCCACAGGGCGCCTGGGCACCCCCCTGGCCCCCCTCTGGCCCCACTTCTGGTATTTGGTTCCTTCGGGTGCGTGGATTTTCTCTGATTTTTCGTGGATTTTTCTGAGATGCTTAAAAATCCGTTGTCCTGCACACAAATAAACCATACAGGCAGCTCTGCTGAAAACAGCGTCAGTCCGGGTTAGTTTAGTCCAAATCATGCAAGAATGAGGCCAAAACAATATCAAAAGTGTTTGGAAAAGTAGATACGTTTGAGACGTATCAGATGCAATGTTGTATTTGCACATATTGAGCATATTGTGTGTATGTTTGAAATGCTTGGTATGTGTGGGATCCGACACCTAGTTGTTTACCTTTGGTAGCCTATCTTACAGGGAAATGCCTCCTAGTGCTTCCATTGAGCCTTGGTAGCTTGCTACTGCTCCGGAACACATAGGCTGGCCGGCATGTGTCCTTCTTCGTTCCTGTGCCTGTCCCTTAGGGGAAATGTCACGTGTTGTTCCTTTAAGTCCATGTAGCTTGCTACGACTTGGGTTCATACGTTGATGACCAACACGTTTGTTGTTGGGTCATGGATGCATGTCTCTGTAATTTAGTGCCACTTTTGGTTTATAACTAGCCATGTCGGCCCTTGTTCTCTGTCATATGGATGCTAGCGACACTATCATATACGTGTGCCAAAATGCACAAACGGTCCCGGTCCAGGTAAGGTGGCACCCGTGGGGATACCGTGCGTGAGGCCGCAAAGTGATATGATGTGTTACAAGCTAGATCGGTGTGACCTAGGGTCGGGGTGCTGACATGGTCTCTCTCAAACAACCCTGCAACCCAATAACAAAGAGTCTATTGTGTCCCCAACTCACCCTATACAATGGTAAATTGTATAGGTGCACTAGTTCGCGAAGAGATGGTGATACTAGTGCAATATGGATGGTAGATATAGATTTTGTAATCTGAAAATATAAAAACAACAAGATAACTAATGATAAAAGTGAGCGTAAACGGTATTGCAATGCTAGGAAACAAGGCCTAGGGTTCATACTTTCACTAGTGCAAGTTCTCTCAACAATAATAACATAACTGGATCATATAACTATCCCTAAACATGCAACAAAGAGTCACTCCAAAGTCACAAATAGCGGAGAACAAACGAAGAGATTATGGTAGGGTACGAAATCACCTCAAAGTTATTCTTTCTGATCGATCTATTCAAGAGTCCATAGTAAAATAGCACGAAGGTATTCTTTTCATTCGATCTATCATAGGGTTCATACTGGAATAACACCGTAAGATACAGATCAACCAAAACCCTAATGTCACCTAAATACTCCATTGTCACCTCAAGTATCCATGGGCATGATTATACGATATGCATCACACAATCTCAGATTCATCTATTCAACCAACACAAAGAACTTCAAAGAGTGCCCCAAAGTTTCTACCGGAGAGTAAAGACGAAAATGTGTGCCAACCCCTATGCATAAGTTCACAAGGTCACTGAACCCACAAGTTGATCACCAAAACATACATCAAGTAGATCACGTGATATCCCATTGTCACCACAGATAAGCACATGCAAGACATACATCAAGTGTTCTCAAATCCTTAAAGACTCAATCAGAAAAGATAACTTCAAAGGGAAAACTCAATTCATCACAAGAGAGTAGAGGGGGAGAAACATCATAAGATCCAAATATAGTAGCAAAGCTCACGATACATCAAGATCGTG
>LR738713.1:143573982-143598230 GCA_902687465.1 Secale cereale | reverse complement strand
GAGAGAGAGAGAGAGAGAGAGAGAGAGAGAGAGAGAGAGAGAGAGAGAGAGAGATCAAACACATAGCTACTGGTACATACCCTCAGCCCCGAGGGTGAACTACTCCCTCCTTGTCATGGAGGGCGTCGAGATGATGAAGATGGCCACCGGAGAGGGATTCCCCCTCCGACAGGGTGCTGGAACAGGGTCTAGATTAGTTTTCGGTGGCAACAGAGGCTTTCGGCGGTGGAACTCCCAATCTAGGTTATTTTCTGGAGGTTTCTGTATATGTATGAGGTGTTGGAGTCGGGGACAAGTAAAGGGGACCTCCGGGCTGCCCACGAGGTGAGGGGCGCGCCCAAGAGGGGAGCCCTCTACCCTCGTGGGCAGCCTGAGAACCTTCTGGTCCCCCTTCGGCACTTCCTGGGCTTCTTCTGGTCCAAAAATAACCTCCGTTGAGTTTCCGGTCAATCGGGCTCTGTTTGATATTCCTTTTCTGCGATACTCTAAAATAAGAGAAAAACAGAAACTGGCACTGGGCTCTGGGTTAAAATGTTAGTCCCAAAAAACATATAAAAATGTATATAAAAGCCCATAAAACATCCTAGAAGGATAATATAATAACATGGAACAATCAAAAATTATAGATACATTGGAGATGTATCAACTTGCTATTTTACACATATGGGAGTCCAATCCGGATATGGGAGGTAATCTTCATTAATAATCTTCATGTCCCACCAGTCCCGCCCATAACGAACGATCCGGCCACCTGAGGACTCCTTAATCTAGAACTCCCTTAGTAGCCCCTGAACCAGTCTTCGATGACGATGATTTCGGCTCGTGTACTGTGTTCGACATTGCAAGGCGGGTTCCTCCTACCGAACATATTGAAGCATATTCCCTATAAACGGTACTATGTCCGGCTCTGCATTGTTAGTACAACCCTTATCCTCGAAGGCAAGGTATCAAAAAACGGATATTGTCTCTTTACTGGCAACTTTTCAGCGCAGCGTCACACCTGTCCCTTTAATATATGGAACCATTTTCTTTGGCTCCAGTTTCGCATTTCGAGGTATAGCCCCATTGACACGTCTTGTCAAAACAGATATCGTGCCCGCTTATTACAGGATCCTTATCAATGTGACGTGAGCATCTTAACCGCACCTTGCTTATGACCTCGTTGGGAACCGGCGACGTTTACAGCTGGAGTAGGGGGTGTTTAGCATTCACCACTTATAAAAGGACCCAAATCTTTCCCTTTAACCCCACGCTCTCCTCAAGCCCTACTTCTCCAATCTCCCCATCCCAAGCGCCCACATCTCTTGCGCCCTCAATCCTCAACTCCTCCACCACCGTTGACCTCCCTAGCAATGGCTGGCTCCAGTTCTTAAGGCATGTGGGAGGCATCCACGGTCACGAAGAAGACCGTGAAGAGCCTCCGGAGCGCGGGCTATCTCGCCGACGACATGGCGCACCGATTCCCCAAAAAGGACCAAGTGATTCCCGTCCCTAAGGCGGGTGAGAAGGTCGTATTCCTCTCGCACTTTATTCGGGGGCTAGGATTCCCTCTCCACCCCTTTGTACAGGGCCTCTTATACTTCTATGGGCTAGATTTCCATGATCTAGCCCGGAATTCAATTCTCCACATATCCGCTTTTATAGTGGTATGTAAGGCGTTCCTCCGTGTCCCCCCACACTTCGGCCAATGGCTCAAAACCTTCAATTTGAAGCCGAAGGTGGTCGACGGGCAGGATGCGGAGTGCGGAGGCGCCATGGTGAGCAAACTCCCCAATGCCACTTGGCCAAAGGGGGCGTTTGTGGAGACGAACATGGTCTGGCAGCAGGAGTGATTCTACATCAATGATCCCCACGACACCAAGTGGGCGGCAGCGCCTGCATTTAGATCTAGACCCCCGGAGAGGCTAACCTCTTGGACCGACAAGAGTCCGGATTGGGGATCTTAGTCAGAGCTGCTGGCGCTCGAAGGCCGTATCTCCGGCATGATTACCAAGGGCATCCAACTCACGAATGTGATTCAGGTAATGCTCGTCCGTCTCGTCCTTCCCTGCCAACGCCGGGACTCCTATCTATGGGAGTTCAATTCGGAAGGGTCCCGGCACTTGAAGCATCTCTTCGGCACTACGCACGAAGACATCTGGAAGCACCTCTTCAAGGCTCAGAAGGGGTGGCCTGCAGAGTCCAAGGACAAGGGTTTCAGCACCGCGCTCACTGCGTTAGAGGTATCTAAAGTTTCTGTCGGGTATATACTCCGTCCATACTTCAATTATAATAGGAGTTATAGTTCTTGCATTCTATCCAGGCCTAGATGAAAAAGGCAGAGCGGATTAAGTGTCCGGCTCGCTTGCCAGAAGACCCAGAGACGCCTCGGCTGACGGTGATGTTCGTCCTAGTGCCATACAAGGCACCGGAGAAAAAGTACAAGAAGAAGGGCAAGGAGGTCAAGAGCGACCCCCGCCCTGGAGCCCCTGTGGACACAAGGTCCAAAGACACTGGTTCCCACCTCTCTCCCGAAGAAGGAGAGGAGGAGGAAGAAGAAGAAGACGACTCCCCCATCCTGACAAAGGGGAGGAAAAGAGCGGCCCCTGCTGACGTAGGCAAGGCCGTGCCCAGGAAGAAGTTGAATCTTCCTGATAGTTCGGACTCAACATCCGAACACAACTATCGAGTTCAGCCCAGGATTAAGCCCCTGGCCGAATCATAAGTATTTAAACTTCTTATGTTTGGATAATTTTCATTTTCAGCATCTCATATTTATTTTGCCTTTATATAGTCCTCCGCGCGACATCCCCATGGCTTCACTGTCATCGGGGAATTCTCTACCGTCTGGAGAGACGGTGAGTGATATGCCTCTCCGAGGCTCATCGCCCATTGTGGGGGATACTGAGGTATCCTCTCTACAAACTCCCACTGTTCTAATTGGTGGGAGTGGGGCGGTAGAAAGGGCGTCCGAGGTCAATCCCTCGATCGATGTCGATCAAGAGGGAGTGATCCCCATTTTAACCGAAGACGGGGGGCAAGCAATCCGAGGCCCTGACGAACACTGTTCCAGAGCCCAGTGCGTCTCCAAAATTAGGAAATCAGCCCCCTGCGATGGGGATGGAGCAACTACTCCAACGGCGCCCGCCGTCAATCTGAAGGGGCCGAACACATTAGAGGGAGCACTTCAAAGTGCTTCCATCGTAGAGGAACACTGCACTCTGATGACTGCGGTCATGGAGAAAATTCAGTCCGTCAGAGGCGGACTGAATGAATCTTTCAACAGGCTTTGAGGTATGTGATGTAATGTTCTTTAAAGAGAAACTTTTTATTTTAGATATATATAGACAGTAGCCCCTGATGCTTTGTTTGATTCTGAAAAGAATCAGACGAAGTATCCATGTTATAGCATATGATAGAGTTGAACTGTGTACTTTGTGCTTGAACAGGCTTTGCTAGTTTCTGCATTTGTCCGAGCCGTAGAGGTTTCCGAGTTAAATCGGAAGCATAAACTAGCGGACGAAGAGCTCGTCCGCATCAACAAGCGTTTTGATGAAACGCAAGGTATGCGGGTTTAAGAAATTGAAATTTTAACACACTATATGTGCGAGTGTGAGCTTATTTTTGTTATATATTCTTTGTGAAATAGCTGACGCAGCTACGGCCGAGGCCCTAATGGGCGAGCTTGCGACGGCCAAGGAAGAGGCCAAAGCGAGCAAGGCAGTCGCTGATAAAACGGCTGCCGACCTAGAGGCCGTGATGGCCTTGCGTTAACAGCACGAGTCTTGGGTGACCGAAGTCAATGTCGAGTTCCAAGATGCTATTTGCAAATGCGATGCATTGGAGTAGACGACATTGGAACAAGCATCTGAACTTGCTACGGCAGTTAATGCTGCCAAGGAGGCGTGAAGTGAGTCACGCAGTGCTCAGGAAGAGATGAAACAGGCGCGTCAAATAGCAGCTGGTAAGACTTTTCTCTTGCAGAGCATCTTCGCGGGTCAGAGATATCTTGGGCTGACATGATTGTGGAGTTCTCCAGGCATGTTTGCGGATCTCCTGAGGAGCATTCCGACGCCGCCCAATAGTTTCGAGCCCAGGAGGGGAACATCACGGAGAAGCTATTCCGGCCGCAGTTTTTTGCGCCAAACCATCCAGTGCCCCTCAATGACCAAATGAAGCAGCTAGTCGAGCTGCACATCATGGGGGGTACGACCATGAAGGACTGGATAGTCCATCTATGGCTCGATGATCCAATCCCATGTAGTTACTTCAGATTGGTGAAGAAGCTCATCGAAGCAAGTCTGCGGGTCGACGCTATTAAGCGTTCGGCCTGCATAGAGGGTGATCGGATGGCCTTTGCCCGCATGAAGGTGCATTGGGCGAAGATGAAGGCCACGGAGATAGCCACTACTGGCCCTAGAGGGCAAGGATCACCGCAAGCCCAAAAGGTACTTTGGCGACGTCCTAGAAGGAGTCCGCCTTGTAGAGGCCCAATGCTGAAAGGATATAATCTTTGAACTATTGTATTCGGGCTGTAAGGACTAAGCCTATGTGCCGATATATATAAATTTTGCGCTTTTGTATTCTAATCGACTTTTTCCTCCTGTGCGGCTACTTATTTAAATTTGAAAGTTTCCAGTCATCGGCTTCAGCCCCCATGTAAATATTACAGGGGTGTTCGGTAACATGCATGAAAGACTCTTTATCCAACGTCTTGGTCCATATTGGAGGTGTCTGCGGAGCGAACCAGGCAATCAGACTATGTGGCTTTATTGCTTTCACTTAGCCATAGGAGCTTGACTAGTGGGGTTAAGTACTAGCCCTGGTGCGTGTAGGGCTTCGGAACTATGGTGCCCGTTTTATGCGGCTGGGCGAAGACCAGCCCCTCGTATAACATGGAATGGATCTCTATCGATCATAGTATAACACTAGGTCATGGAATCGGTTGACCGGCTCTCGTTTCATCATGACAGTCAGTTTTTGTCATTCTCTACTGAGGTACTTTACCCGACAAACTAGAAGTACAATCGCAGTAGTTCTCCCTTTACTACTGTCGCGGATATAACTATTAGGTATAAACCGCCCAGGAAAGAGCCAGTTTATGCCCATAAGGAATAATTCTACTGAAGCCCAGCAAGGCATAAAGCATGGTGCTTTACTATAAAAGACTAGAGATCCAGGGCCAAAGAGGTGTTAGGGCCCGTAAGTGTAAACCGCCATACGACATGTAACTTGTATTGTAAGATAGGAAAGATAAAGACCGAGCCGGGCATGTTTATGAGCCGGCCTCAGGATTCTGTAGACCGGACCGGGCGTCATCCTGTGTATATAAAGGGACGACCCGGCGACGGTTCAGATAGGGAGGACAACTCGAGACATAGGTATAGCGAATTCGCTCCCTGGTCATCGAAACCGTAGCAATACCACACCAAACTAGAAGTAGGATTTTACCTTCACCGAAGGGGCCGAACTAGTATAAAGACCCTTGCATCCTTGTCCGCTTTAACCCCTTTAAGCTAACCCGTAGCGATGGCTCCACGACTAAGTCCTTTTGTTAGGACATCTGCCGTGACAAAACCACGATAGTTGGCGCCCACCATGGGGCTATCATACGATGGTTTCGAGTTCTTGAAGGGCACCTTTGAAGGACTCAAGGGCTACACAGTGGGTCAGATGACTAAGAGTCGTTGTGGCAAGATCTACATCGACGATGCAGGCTGGGGTCCTGAGGCCGATTCAATCGAGTACGGGTACCGGGTCCCCTTTGGTGGAATCCACATCTTCATTGGCAAGATGGGCGAATCGGGCCCTCAGCCGGACATCTACCCCCAACATCGTCGAGTCAGCTCAGCGTGCGAGACCTGCCCGGATTCGGCCCGCCATGAAGCGTGTCTTCGTGGGAGCGGTTCACGGAGCACAAGCTGAGGATGGATCAGAATCTGGTGGCGAGACCGTCGTTTATTCCGGTGATGATTCATCCACTTGAGAAACCGAGTCTATATATCTGTTGCAAGATGGCCGGTCTAGGGGCTGTTCAGATGGTGACTGTATTCCGGACACCCTTGGTCCGCTGAGCAGGGTCTCATTCTTCATGGCCGGATCACAATCTGTGGAACAATCTTCAACTATGGCGGCGTTAACATCCGACCTGACGGCGGCAGCAGCAGCGGGGGCAGGAGGCCCTGTTCAGCCACCGGGTCAAGTTCTGACCGCTTTAGTTGACACTTGGACAGCGCTGCTAACTGCGGAGGTCAACCAAGCCGAGAAGGTACAACATGACGCGGAAGTTGCTAAAGTGAGGGGCCAAATAGATCAAGCTAAGTTGGACCTGGCTGCTGAGAATACTAGGATGATCGCAAGGTAGGCCGAGTTAGATGCTCAGGCCTATCGGCTCCTGTTGGATCGTACTGCATCAAATGACGTAATGAGGAGAAGGCGCCAGTCTCGCCTGCCGCCGGTTAACAAAGCGAGGAACCTCTTCAGTACGCCAGGAGCGGGAACCAGCAACCAGCCGGGGGTAAACCGGGGAGAGGGGCCTGGCACAGGGGCGTCGGTCCAGCCACTGGCCGCGGATCCAGCCCGTCAGGTCGTTCCAACATAGGATGCGCCAACGCCTCCTGGTCACTACTCCAACCCTTTGGATAACATAGTTGCGGCCGCTTCACGATTGGCAGCCCTTCCCATTGAAGGGGGATCCCCCATAGCAGTGGAGGCGCGGCGAGCTAGGGTGTTCTTGGAGAGATCTTTAACTCAATAACAGGCTTACTCTCACAGCCGCGAGACGATTCATTCTACTCCCCGCCCAAGCCGGAGTTACAACAGGCATATGGTTGAACTGGTTGTATCAAGTAGCGCACGGAATCGTAACCTGTCGCGGAAAGATAACCCAGCGGGTGGAGATACAGATGCTCAAGAGGTGGTGAACCAAGATAGACAATGCCGCGAGGCCGAATTAGCAGCACAATATGAAGCACGTCAACCTACGTCGGTTCGTCCATCTACCACGATCGACCCAGGAGTTTCGTCCCGCTCCTTGGGAGTACCGTGCCTCACGCCCACTTTACGTAATGTGCGGCTGCCTAAGGACTTCAAAGGGCCGTGCAAAGTACCCAATTATACCGCTGATCTGTCCCCTGAAGCGTGGGTTGAAAGCTAGGAGATGGCAATGGAGATGCTAGACGTGGACGATGCGGCGTGTGCGAAATACTTCACCATGATTTTGGAAGGCACGGCTCGTACATGGTTAAAAGGTTTACCGCAAAATTCCTTCGGATCGTGGGCGGAGTTACGACGCCGGTTTATAAATAACTTCAAGGATACATGCAAGCAGCCCATGTCCATTGTAGACTTTGGGGCTTGCGTTCAAGGGGAGAATGAATCAACAAGACATTGGGTGCATCGAGTGTCAGAGATCTTGCACTCCTCAAAATCGCATCAATCCGGACACAGCAGTGGTGACAATGGAAGGCAATTGCCGGTTTGAACCTCTGAAGCTAAAGTTAGGATGGCTCAAGCGTCACTATAATGACATGGGGACACTTATGGCGGCCCTGGTGAAGTATGCAGATTCGGATAGTGCCAAATATCCAGAGTCTGACGATGAGAAGTGAGGAAAAGGAAAGAAGAATGGTAAAGTGTCGCAGTCTAATCCGGCGAATCAAGGATACGGCGGTAAGCGTAAAGCGGATAGCAATTCATATTTTGTGGCTAACACTAGTGCACAGGAGGACGGCCAGCGTCGCAAAGGTAGACCACCCCCGCGCGGCAGAGGACCAAACATTAATCTGGAGTGCCAGTCGAATGTGCCGTGCCCTGGGCATAGCACGAAGGAAAAGCCGGCTACGCATCTCTGGAAGGACTGCTTCATTATGAGGGAGTTCAGAAACCGGTTCCAATATGATCAGGGATCGTCCGGTGGTTCAGGCCCTGGCTTCCACAGGCCGGGTTATCAAGGTGGTGGTTCCGGTCCAGGATTCCAAGGTAATCAGGGCGGCCGCAGCAATCCGAACGGGCATAACCAGCAGAACGGCGAGGGTGGTCATAATAATCAGGGCAATCATCAGCAACAATCAGGCTATAAGAGCAACCCGAAGCAGTTGAGTAGCGGGCAATATCACGTCTTCACCACAAGCTTACGTAAACGTGATCAGAAGGTTTATAAGAGGGCAGTACACTCTGTTGAACCGGCGATGCCTCATTATTTACGCTGGTCGGAACAGCCCATTGTATGGAGTCGAGAGGATCATCTGCCTCGGGTTGATAATCCGGGTCAGCTGGCTCTAGTGGTGGTGCCTCAGGTTGGAGGTTACAAGTTCACTAAGGTGCTCATGGACGGAGGAAGCAGCATCAATATTCTGTATTATGAGACCTTTCGTCGCATGGGGTTGACGGACAAGAAGCTCAGACAGTCCAACACTGTTTTCCACGGCGTAGTACCGGGTAAATCGGCATATCCAGTCGATAAGATAGACCTGTAGGTCACTTTTGGAGATGAGCATGACTCAAGGTCGGAAACATTGACCTTTGAAGTGGTAAAAATCAAGAGCCAGTATCACGCCTTGTTCGGGTGGCCGGTTTATGCTAAGTTTATGGCGAGGCCTTGTTACGTTTATCTGCAGCTCAAGATGCCAGGTCATAAAGGAACTATTACGGTCCATGGGAGCTATAAGATTGCTTTGGAGTGCGAGGAAGGTGATGCAGCATACGCTGAGGCGGTTTGTGCAACCGAGGAATTGAAATTTTACAAGGATAATGTTGATCCAGCAGACATGTCTCCATTGAAGAAGCCGTCCACAGAGCATGATCCAGCCTTGAAGTTCAAATCAGCTTATGAGACCAAGCAGGTTGAATTTGTTCCTGGTGCTACCTCTTGAGCTTGCGTTGTATTCCCTCGAAAAGGAAAGGGAGATGCAGCATAGTAGCATAAGTATTTCCCTCAGTTTTTTAGAACCAAGGTATCGATCCAGTAGGAGACCACACGCGAGTCCCTCGCACCTGCACAAACAAATAAGAACTTTGCAGACAACGCGATAAGGGGTTGTCAATCCCTTTCCGGTCACTTACGAAAGTGAGATCTAATAGAGATGATAGTTTATATTTTTTTGTATTTTTGGTTTATAAGAACAACAAATAAAAGCAAGAAAAGTAAAGTAGGTGAAAATTGATATGTTGAGAATAGACCCGGGGGCCATAGTTTTCTCTAGTGGCTTCTCTCATGATAGCGATATTCTACGGCAGGTAACAAATTACTGTCGAGCAATTGATAGAAAAGCGAATAATTATGAGACTATCTAGGCATGATCATTGTATATAGGCATCACGTCTGAGACAAGTAGACCGACTCCTACCTGCATCTACTACTATTACTCCACACATCGACCGCTATCCAGCATGCATCTAGTGTATTGAGTTCATAAGAACAGAGTAACGCCTTAAGCAAGACGACATGATGTGGAGGGATAAACTCAAGCAATATGATATAAACCCCATCTTATTATCCTCGATGGCAACACTACAATACGTGCCTTGCTGCCCCTACTGTCACTGGGAAAGGCCACCGCAAGATTGAACCCAAAGCCAAGCACTTCTCCCATTGCAAGGACCATAGATCTAGTAGGCCAAACCAAACCGATAATTCGAAGATCCTTGCAAGGATATTATGAGCACACATAAAAAGTTCAGAGAAGAACCAAATATCTTTCATAGATAACCTTGATCATAAACTCACAACAAACACACCGCAAAAAGAGATTACATCGAATAGATCTCCTCGAAGACCGAGGAGAACTTTGTATTGAGATCCAGAGAGAGAGAGAAGAAGCCATCTAGATACTAGCTATGGACCCGAAGATCTGTGGTAAACTACTCACAACTCATGGTGAGGGTGATGATGATAATGATGAAGGACTCCGTGATGGATCCCCCTCCGGTGGAGCTCCGGAACGGGCTCCAAGATGGGATCTCCACGGGAACAGAAGCTACAGCGGTGGAATTAGGGTTTTCTCTCTGTTCATGGAGTTTCTGGGGTACGTGGACTTATATAGGAAGAAGGAGGGCACCGAGGCCACTTGAGGGGCCCTCGAGGCAGGGGGGCGCGCCCCCACCCTCCAGGGCCAGCCCTCTGTCCCCTGACTTGGTCCTCAAGCTCTGCGTGCGTGATTTTCTCCAAAAATATCTCTGGCAAAGGTTTCATTCCGTTTGGACTCCGTTTGATATTCTTTTTCTGCAAAACCCTGAAACAGGCAAAAAACAGCAATCTGGACTAGGCCTTTGGGTTAGTAGGTTAGTCCCAAAAATGATATAAAAGTGAATGATAAAGCCCATTAAACATCCAAGACTTCATAAATAATAGCATGGAACAATCAAAAATTATAGATACGTTGGAGACGTATCACCTGGCGATTCATTGAACTAGTTTACCATCAGTGCTAACCTTGATCCGAAATAGGAAAGCGCACTCATCAAGTTCATCCGTGAGAATCGGGACATCTTTGCACGGAAACCTTCTAACATGCCAGGTGTACCGAGGGAGCTCCCTGAGCACACTCTTAACATTGATCCCAAGTTTAAGCTGGTTAAACAGTTTCTTCACCGCTTTAATGAAGAAAGGCGCAAGGCTATTGGGGAAGAAGTAGCCAGGCTCTTGGCGGCAGGTTTTATGGTTGAAGTGTTTCATCCTGAGTGGTTGGCCAATCCGGTGCTAGTGCTTAAGAAGAATGGCACTTGGCGAATGTGTGTTGATTACACAGATTTGAACAAGGCTTGCCTAGCTGATCCTTTTGCCCTCCCCCGTATTGATCAAATCATTGATGCTACGGCGGGTTGTGAGCGCTTAAGTTTTTTGGATGCATATTCCGGTTATCATGAGATCAAGATGGCAGTTAAGGACCAGGAGAAAACAGCCTCAATAACTCCCTTTGGAGCCTTCTGCTATGTATCCATGCCTTTTGGGCTCTAGAGTGCCCAGGCGACCTATCAGCGTTGTGTGCAGAATTGTCTTCATAAGCAGATTGGGCGGAACGTTCACATGTGGATGACATTGTAGTAAAGTCCAGGAAGGAAGAAACGTTGATAGTTGACTTGAAGGAAACTTTTGATAACCTTCGGGTTTATAAGATGATGCTTAATACGGCCAACTGCATTTTTGGTGTACCAGCAGGCAAGCTCCTGGGTTTCTTGGTGTCAAACAGGGGAATTGAAGCTAATCCGGAGAAGATCAAGGCTATTACTTCCTTGGCTAAACCGGTGTGCATTAACGATGTCCAGCGCTTGGCAGGCCGTATTGTGGCACTGAGCCGGTTTATCAGCCGTTTGGGAGAGAAGGCCATCCCGCTTTACCAGATGATGAAAAAGACAGACCGCTTTGTCTGGAGTGATGCTGCTGATGCTGCGTTCGAAGACTTAAAGAAGCAGTTGGCAGAGCCGCCTATCCTTGCTGCACCAGTTGATAATGAGCCGCTGTTGTTATACGTGGCTGCTAATGCCCGAGCTGTAAGCATTGCCATTGTAGTGGAGCGCAAGGAGGCAGGAAAGGAATATCCAGTTCAAAGGACGATTTACTATATCAGTGAGGTGCTCATTGAGTCGAAGCAGAGACACCCGCATTGGCAGAAACTGGTATATGGAGTCTTCATGGCAAACCGGAAGCTAAAGCAATATTTTCAAGGCCATCCAATCATTGTGGTCAGTTCTGCCCCTCTGGGAGGTATAATCCAGAATAGAGAGGCAACTGGTCGGGTTGCCAAGTGGGCTATTGAGTTTGGTCCTCACGGGCTAAAATATGTGCCTCGCACTGCAATCAAGTCTCAAGCACTGGTGGACTTCATCAATGATTGGACTGAGTTGCAAGCACCGAAGGAAAAACCGGATCACACATACTGGACTATTCACTTTGATGGATCCAGGCAATTGGAGGGCTCGGGGGCTGGAGTCGTTTTAACTTCCCCACGAGGTGATAAGTTTTGTTATGTCCTCCGTTTAATGTTCCCTTGTACTAACAATGCAGCTGAGTATGAAGCTCTCCTCCATGGTCTGCGAATGACTAAGGAAATGAATTTAAGCTGGGTTAAATGTTTCGGTGACTCAGACCTGGTGGCCCAACAAGTATCTGGTACTTGGGACTCCAAGGACCTTCTTATGGCGGCATATCGTCGAGAGGTAGACGCTGTCACGGGGCATTTCAAAGGTTATCGGGTGGACCATGTGGACCAGTGGAAGAATGAAGCGGCTAACGCATTAAGCTTTCTAGGTTCCCAGCGTAAACCGGTTCCACCTAATGTCTTCCTGGACATACTGCATAATACATTGGTGAAATTACCTTCAGAAGAGGATTTGGCTGTTCCTGATCCGGAGGCTCAATTGGTGGCGGTGCTTCATGCTATTCCGGATTGGAAAGTCCCGTATCTGGCGTACATGAACTGGGGTGAGTTACCAGAGGATGAAGTATTGGCCAGGCAGATAATCCGGTGGTCTAAATCAATGACTATTGTCAATGGAGAGATGCATCATGGCAGCGTATCTGGGGCGTTTCAACGTTGTGTATCACCGGAAGAAGGCCATGAGATTCTTCGAGAGATTCACGAAGGAGATTGTGGACACCACGCCGGTTCAAAGTCTTTGCTGGCTAAAGCTTTTCGTCATGGATTCTATTGGCTGACGGCTCATGCCCATGCAAAGGACCTGGTCAAAAAGTGTGATGCTTGCTAGAAATTTTCACGGCGTGGTCATATACTGGCTCAAGAATTGAGGATGATTCCAATTACTTGGCCGTTCGCGACTTGGGGGCTATACATGGTTAGGCCCTTTAAGAAATCTCCAGATAAGAAGACCCACCTTCTGGTGGCGGTGGATAAGTTTACCAAGTGGGTCGAGGCATAGCCAGTCAGCAAGTGTGATGTAGCGACATCGGTTCAATTCATCAAGAAGGTGATTTTCCGGTTTGGCTTTCCACTAAGTATTATAACTGATAGTGGTACAAATTTATCCAAGGGAGCTATGGTGGAATTTTGTCAACGAGAGCACATCCGGCTTGACGTATCATCAGGGGCTCACCCCCAGTCCAATGGTCAAGCTGAGAGAGCCAATGAAGAGATCTTGAGAGGCATCAAGCCCCGGCTCATGGTCCCTTTGTAGAGGACGCCGGGTTGTTGGGTGGAGGAATTACCCTTTGTGTTATGGAGCATCAACACCACCCCTAACAGCTCTACGGGTTACACGCCTTTCTTCATGGTGTATGGAGTTGAAGCGGTTCTCCCTAGTGACATCTGTCATGATTCGCCTCGGGTGGCGGCCTACGTTGAAACTGATAACAAGAAGGCATGGCTAGATACGTTGGACCGGCTGGACGAGGAGCGTAACATTGCGGTGGCTCGATCGACGATTTATCAGCAGGATCTGCGTCGATACCATAGTCGCCGAGTTAAGACCAGAACATTTCAAGAAGGTGATCTAGTGCTCCGGCTCATCCAAGACCAGACAGATATGCACAAGCTATCCCGCCTTGGGAAGGACCCTTTGTGGTCAGCAAGTATCTACACAATGGGTCATACTACCTCATCGACGTTCGAGAACACAAGGACTCACGCACCGCGGAGGAGGAGACCTGACGGCCATGGAACATCGCTCATCTTCGGCCTTACTACACCTGAGCGATAGGCTCCGTTTTATGTACATATATTCGCAATGTATATATTATGATCAATATAATAAACCGGCATCCCTATTAAAGCGGGGTATTTGCTACTTTTTTCATAAGAGTTTGCCACATGGGGGCTTCTGTTAAAGACGTAGTTCCCATGGCCCTCTTAGACCGGCTATCAAGCCAATATCATCATAAGAGCACAGCTCTGGTTACTTCAGTAATCCGTCTATCAAGCCAACATGATGGTAAGGGGCAAAAGAGAGTTTGATGCATAGCACAACTCAAACATAGGCACCCGATGAGCACAGCTCAAAATGTTACTTGGGGCTCCTGTCGCACAGCGGCAACGAGCTTTTAAGGCCCTTGTAATAGGCTCAAAATGTTACTTGGAAGCCTGGTGTATACACCTAAAACCCCGGGATAACCTGCCTGCATCAAGTAAGTCACTCCGCCCAGGTAAACCTGGTATGACCCGTCGAATGATTGACAAGTCAATCTTATAACAGACCCTGAACTTGTCAACGTTAAAACAACGATTGGTTAAGGATTGAGGACCATCTTAACAGGCTATGTGAAATGGTTTAACTCAGTGGCCTGGCAGCCCATGAAAAGCCTCGAATTTGGAGCCTGGCAGCTCGTAAAAAGTCTCGACTACAAGTTTTTATTTGCTTTGCTTGCTGAATTTTCACTTCTCAAAGAGATTGTTAATCTGATATCTATTGATTCGGTAGAGTGGTTGACTACAAGTCGCCACCGTTAATAAACCAGCGTCCACAAAACCTGGTCTAGTTTGATTACAAATCACCAGTACAATTTATCGCTAAACCGGATTCATCATGAACCGACAAAATATTGTAGGAGTCATCAATACTCACAAGTTGGGATCATCGCCCTTACTGCAAAACGGTGGTTAAGCAAATGCCACGATTTATATATCACAGGTATGATATGTGTTTCATATTTTAATACAGCTCAGGTTATAAACCTAGATCATGTATTTGGGAATTATGACCCGTCCGGCAGTAAACCGCCAGGACCCTTTAAATTTTGTCTTCTTCATAAACAGGTTGAATAAAACTGTTCAGCATCATAAGCAGCAAAAATTATGAAACTGCCAGATTGAGCAAATGTTATGCAGCAGGAATACGCAGGAAAACATAACCAAATGTTTAAGCTATCCTATTACAAGGCGTTTTCTAGCCCAAAAGAATATCTGTTACTCGCCAAGAATTGCGGTACATTGAATGTTAAACCGGCGTCGGTTCACGGCTCTACGTTAGCCCGCCTAGATGGTTGTGGATCATCCTACGCCATCTCCTCTTCGTTCTCATCCAGCAGCTGGAAGTCAGTGGTTGCCCAATTGATCTTGGTCAGAGCCTGGAAAATAGCTTCATTGCTTATGAGTTCAGATGGTTCAACATCAGGGGCGTAGGTATGCTTACGGACGGGCGGGATGACATCTTCCACTTCATAGATTGGAGTATTAACCCGGCGATTGTCAGCATCGTAACTCGCCTGATAGTGGGACAGATCAGCTTCATCTGCTAACTTGCTGGCCAAGGGCCGCATTTCTCTTGTAAATCCCGCAAGTCTGCATCTGTGAACTCCAATCCGTCCTCTTTCATTCTTGTATAGCCATTCATCACATCGGCTGGATCAAGATCAGGTACCCAAGCCTTCGCCCGAGTTAATGCAATTAAAGCGTCCTCCCTGGCAACTGATTTCTTGAGCTCTCCAGACCGGGCGGGTAGCACTGATAACTTTTCCAACGTCTCCTTGATCAACTTCGGAGCCGGTTTCTTATGGGAAGCAGCACAAATAATCCTTTGAGCGCCGGTATACAGCTGCTCTATAAGAGTATATGCAGTCTTCAACTTCTTTTGCATGTCCGTACCAAGATGAGCAGTATGTTTTCCTGCATCAATGGAACTAGGGTCAAACCGGAAGATTGTGGAAATATCATATTCAGAATTATGACAAGATTACTTACCAAAGACAGCAGTAGTCATGGCATCTATCTGCCGCTTTAAGCCGGATAGCTCTTCTGATACTGGATTGAGAGCGGCTTCTGCATCAACTGTCCTTTTCTCTAAAGCGGTTGTTTCTGCATCCCAATCCGCTCGTTCCTTCTGAAAGTCCTTCTTCAATTTTACCATGTTTGCTAAAGCAAGGGTCAGCTCATCCTTGGTCTTGGAAGCGGCAGTTTGCTGGAATTTCAGGGTGTCCTGGAGCTCAGTCACTTGAGATTCTTTCTGATTCAGATCAGCCTACAAAGAGAAGCACACATCATACATTGGTAAAACATATGGGAAGTCCCAAGCACATTACAAGATTATACACTTGGCACTTGGGGGCTAATGCATATTTGCAGTTATCAGGCATCTTTAATAAAGTCCCAAGCACATAACAAGTTATATACTTGGCACTTGGGGTCTAATGTGTTATTGTTCAAAGAGGGTTACAAAATAAAAGTCCCGGTTCATCTTGAAGAGATAAACCAGCCCTTGGGGACTACACATGTGAAAATTACATAATGGGCATTCTAAATTCCTGGTTCATCCTGAAAGGATAAACTGGCTCTTGGGGGCTACGGTGGAGTTGAGACAAGCTATTGATCTTAGGCAAGAATGAGATGTAAGGAAATTAAGCAGAAGTTTACCTCATAACATTCCTTCATCAGATTCACTAAACCGGCTTCATAATCACGGCTGGTATGTAATCGGTTCAGATATCCGGAATGAAGGTCCTGGGCGCTGAGTTGAGCATAACTTGACAAATCGGCATTACACTTGCCTTTGTCCTTCCCAGAGACTTCTTCTTTAGCAGTATGCTTGGTTACCGCAACGGGTTCACCAGGGGCAGTATAGCCAAAACTAGTAATTTGGACATCTTCTATTGAAGCGGCAGCGGCTTTGGCAGGGCTAGCCGGAGTATTACTGGCCCGAAGTGGGCTAGTCGGATTATCGCCAAGGTCCATTGGCTGAGCTTCTTGTTCAGTAAAGAATTCATGATCCATTGGAGGAGGATCATCATGCAAGACATCAACATTTTCTGCTGGCGCTGGAGTTCTCTCCGGTTCAGGATTCACATCATCACCTGCCAGTTTATTCCATTTAGCCTTCTTACTAGGCTTTAGTTTGCTGTGAAAGTACAAATATCAAGATAAATCAGTGGAGTGAAAGGAAAAGATTAACTGGAAAATAAGATTTACCCAGGAAGAGTTTTGAGAGGAGGAAGCTGTGTAGCTGTTCACTCACCGGATGACGAACAAGGAGTATCCTGATAATTTGAATCAGATGGATTAAGAGGCTGGCGAATATGACCCGCTTTGGGAAAAAGAACATCTGGAGTATACAAGACCTCTGATTGATGTCTCCGTCCTGGTGTCTGTGGTAAACCGGTGGATTCGATAACTTGACCACTGTGTCGCGTTGTGCGGCGAGCTTCATGTTGCTGTTTCTTCAGAATAAAGTTTAGGTCCAAGTAAGCGAAAGGGTGAGAAAATTGTACTTTCCAGCTTGCTCAACGAATTTTCGGTATTGGCAGAGGATCCGAACCGGAGGAAAGGGTAATTACCTCGACATCCTCAGCCTCGCTGCCTTCAGCTTTCTCCTGAGTACAATCATTGTCAATAAGATGCAAGAAAAGGGAGCCAAGGGAGTCAAGTGATACCTCTGAGGCCGGTTCATCATCATCAAGATTGGATTCAGATGCTTCAGTAGTTTTCTTCTTAACAGCTTTCTTAACAACCTTGGTTTTGAGGCGAGCTGCCTTTACCGGTTTATCCTAAGCTTTCCTCTTCCAGAACGGATCATTGCCCTGATAAAGATTGTGACGTCATTCAAAAAGGGATACTAAAAGCAAATTGAAATAAAGCAAATGATATAAGAAGACTTACCGACGGCGGTTTATTGGACTCACAGAAAGGGGCCTGCCTGGTTTTGCTGCAGGCATCCACCGGTTCATTCAATATCTTCTCAACAGCTTCATTGACCTCATTCTCTAACAGCACAACTTTAGTATGGCGTAGAGGATCTTTGGGTTTTCCGGTATATTCGCATATTAAACCGGAGCGCCAGCTTAGCGGGAGAATACACCAAGAAATTCAACAGCGAACAAAGTCAATGCCTATCAAGCCGTTTGCGGTGAAGGCCCAGAGCTTTGAAAGCTGTGGTGTGTATTGGGCTCGCTCTTGGGCACTTAGTCGTTGAGGGAAAGGATGGTTCTCAGAAAGCCAATGAGAACGGTAACCCGGCAGAGGATTTTCTTCAGCTGTAGAATGTCTAAACAGTAAAACCAGGTCTGGTTCCAATCCTTAGGGTGACTGTGGTGTTTTGCGTGAGGAAAGTTAACATCCTTCCTTTTTGGATGGACATTCCGCCAAGTTCAGTGTTGGTCCCATCAGTGAACTTTGTGCAACGGTTTAAATGGAAGAAATCCGTAAACAGTTCAACTGAAGGTTCCTCTTGCAAATAAGCTTCATAGAATACTTGGAAGTTGCAGATGTTGGACACAGAATTCGGTCCGATATCTTGAGGGTGGAGCTGGAAGCTAGCCAACACGTCACGAAAGAATTTTGGTCCGGGAGGACTGAACCCTCGGGATAGATGATCAAGAAATACGATAACCTCTCCATCTTTGGGCTCTGGAGGACATTCCGGTCGAGGGGCTCTCTAACGGAGAACATCCTTCTTGCCTAAAGCGCCAATTTCAGCCCGATCATGTAGTTCCTCTTCGGTAACCCGAGACTGGACCCAGTTGCAGGAAGTAAATTGCTTGGCTTGCTTTGCCATTTTGAAGGAAAAAGTTGAAAATATAGTGAAGGGCCGATTTATGATTTATGCAGTGATAAACCGGAAGCGTGTCAAGGGTAACTACAGATGGCGGTTTAAGTAGGGCCTAATGATATCTACCGGTTTAAGCAACAGAATTACAGATCTACGGCATGTCAGAAATTCAAAAATATTCAGGATTAATATTGATCATATGCTGCAGCAGTTCAGATGGATCTAGATAAGGGGAATACTGTAAAGGAGGATAAGCACTTAATTGAGCAGAGTTATTAATGCAGTCGTAGGCGAAGACATCAGATTTACACTAGTTATCGGAGCCACAACGAAGAATAGCGAAGAACAGCACCCTAGCCATAACGAACTCATAGCAGAAACCCTAATGAGATCTATATTAGAAATAAGGAAGGAACTTACCGGAGCTGACGGGTGCGGAGGCGCGCTGGCGAGTTTCTGGTCCGAACAGGTCGATGCAGCGGCCTGAGTTGACGAAGATGCAAAGGTTGACGACGGTGGCAGTGCTTGAGCATGGGCGAGCATGAGGAAGAAGAAGAAGCGAAGAGATGAGGGGGGAAAGGAAATGACTCCTCGCGCTATTTATAAGCCGAAAGGTTAAACTACATGTGCGGGAATCAAGGAGCCCGAAAGGTGGATATGAGACGATACTGTTGCCTCGATCTTTGGAGATTTTAATAAGTAAGGAATAAAACAGGTACAAGCATTAAATGAATAGATGATGTCACGGCGGTTCAATGTGATCCAGGAAGATGACGTCATGGCGGTTTATGAAATATTTGAAGCCACGGAGGGCCAAGCTTTTACAAGGCATTGAAGATTGCCATGAACAGGTTCAAATCAATCTGGGGCCTAATGTCATGGATATAACTATTAGGTATAAATCGCCCAGGAAGGGGCCGGTTTATGCGCATAAGGAATAATTCTACTGAAGCCCAGCAAGGCATAGAGCATGGCGCTTTACTATAAAAGACTATAGATCCGGGGCCCAAGAGGTGTTAGGGCCCGTAAGTGTAAACCGCCATACGGCGTGTAACTTGTATTGTAAGATCGGAAAGATAGAGACCGAGCCGAGCACGTTTATGAGCCGACCTCGGGATTCTGTAAACCAGACCGGGCGTCATCCTGTGTATATAAAGGGACGACCCGGCGACGGTTCAGAGAGGGAAGACAACTCGAGACACAGGTAAAGCGAATTCGCTCCCTGGTCATCGAAACCCTTGCAATACCACACCAAACTAGAAGTAGGCTTTTACCTTCATCGAAGGGGCCGAACTAGTATACAAACCCTTGCGTCCTTGTCCGCTTTAACCCTTTAAGCTAACCCGTAGCGATGGCTCCATGACAAAGTCCTTTTGCTAGGACATCTGTCATGACAAAACCACGACAACTACCTTAGCCGAACAGTGCGGAACGTAAGGTGGCAAGCACAGGAGCCGGGCAACCCAACTATAGACCAAAGACATGATTCGGAGCCGATGCACATACTGCAATATCTGGGACGCTGAATAGTTCCCTATAGGTGTTCAGACTTTTTTTGGAGGTGTGCCAGGCTGAATACAGCCCCTGGTATTAAGTCCAGGTATTAGGGCGCATGCGGCGATCTGACTTGGGGGTGGAGAATACATGTGGTAAATAGAATAAACTCCAAGCGAATTGGAACCAAACTGCTTCTTTTATAACCCGTTTAATACGGCAAGCCGTGAGATTACAGATAACGCCGATAACAGCCTCGGGCATTTGACATGCCAAAAAGTAAAAGAAAATAAATGAGAAGAAAAGGGTTTACATAGAGCCTGAATCTAAAAAAGAAATCTCAGCACATGTGTCAGGCCCAAAATGCGATTCTATCTCGATCACGTGACACTTACGTGATTGAGGCACAACCGCATTTCGGGCGCTTAGCAAGATGGATATCATTACATCATACCATTACATACATAGGGGATACAACAATACATACAAATCTCATGAATACAACAATATCAATACAAGTAACCGACTATGGATACAAACAAGAAAAGCACAAAGACATCCATCTGCTATCCCAGGCTGCCGACCAGGAACCTAACCCAAGACTGAAGAAGAAGAAGAAAGAACTCCAAACAACGAACAACGCTCTCACGTCAAGACATCGGAAACCTGCACCTGCAACTGTTGTTGTAGTATCTGTGAGCCACGAGGACTTAGCAATCCCATAACGATGGGTAACAAGACTATCAAAGCTTAATAGGTAGGAAGAGGTAAAGTGGTGAGGTTGCAGCAGCGGCTAAGCAAAATATGGTGGCTACTTACGAGTACAAGAATAAGATGAGCATCTACGCAAACGGTCGCAAAAGTAGTGATCGCTAAAGATCCTAAACTACATACGAGTCAAACATAACCCCACCGTGGTCTCTTCTCAAAATGAAAAGAGACAGTCACGGTTACTCACGCAGTTGTGTGTTTTACTCGGATCCTCTGTCAAGTTTTCTACAACCGGACATTAACAAATTCCAATCTGCCACATAACCGCGGGCACGGCTTTCGAAAGATCATAACCCTCCAGGGGTGTCCCAACTTAGCCCATCACAAGCTCTCACGATTAGCTGAAGTGATAATTATAATATCATCACCCCTTATCTTAGGGAAAATCCGATCAGGCTCGGCATCCCGGTGCATAAGACATTTCGACAATGGTAAAACAAGTCCAACAAGACCTCCCGGTGTGTCGACACCCTGATAGTAGCCGCGCGTATCTCGTCTCAGGCCACGACCGGATGGGCGATGCTACAGGTAAAACCAAACCTCGAGTTTCCCCGTGGTGGCCCTGCAAGACCCCCGTTTGGGACCAACACCATCAGCACTGGCCCCCCTGCTATGTAGAAGAATCCTCGGGTAGCGCTAACTCCCTATGCAATTTAATTAATTAATTAAGTTGTTATTATGAGCAAATTAAAACCAATGTTGGGCCTTGCTGGAGGAGTTTTATTCAAAGTCGAACTTTCAAGGGGTCCCCATCCACCCATCGTGTAAGGAATGCAAAATCAAGGAACATAATGCCGGTTTATCGGCGCCTAAGGTGGCATGAGTGGAACAAAACACCGAGCAAAAGGCCAAGCCTTCCACCCATGCCCAGTATATAGGTGTGTTAATAATAATAATAGATATTGTGATATACCAACAACAAGTTCCCTCCTGGAACAAACTTCATCTTCACCTGCAACTAACAACGCTATAAGAGGGGCTGAGCAAGCGGGTAACATAGCCAAACAGTGGTTTTGCTAGGAAGGTTTCAAAGGTTAGAGGTTTCATGGCAAAAAGGAGAGGCTGACAATAATGATGGGTAGCGCGACATGTAACGATAGCATCGAGACACTAAGCATGGCAATGATAGTAAAGGTATCCAAGGGTATGGTCATCTTACCTGAGATCCCGCAAGGAAGAAGAACGGTTCTGTGAAGAAGACGGAGAAGAAGCCTTGAAGAGGACCCACGAGTAGCCGATTGAATCTTCACAACGCAACGGAACAAGCACTAACGAAAAGAAGCAAGCAATACGGTAAACAAACCACTCAAGAACATAACAATGTGCACTGCCAAGTAGGACGCACGACAAATCTACTTATGAGGCATAGAAAGTCTACACAGGAAGCAAAACATGGCAATGTAGGAAGCGCAGATAACAACACAAGTCTATATGATGCAATACATGGCAAGATATGATGCAAGGCAAAACTATACAGGAAGCACAAAAATATAGCACAAGGGCATGGCAATTTGCATTCAAGCAAAGTACTTCAAAACATGGTAACAATAGGATAATATGAATCTACATGCAAAATCACCCAAGTTTCATATAAATAACACCCCAATCGGAGCAACGGGCTAAAAGATACACATGAAACAAGATATAACAACAAGCTGAAATTAACAGCCACATAGCAACTTTGGAGCAAGAGATAAATGAGCTACAGCACTCAAACATCATGGCAATGAGCACGGACATAAACTAGACATATCCTACAGCAAATAAGTCCATTGGAGCATCCCCAAAGGAGCCATGGATCAATAGCAACAAGTTTTGACATATTGAACTTGACAACAAAATCCTGACTGCAATAATTTGTTGCAACTTGGGAGCAAAAGTTAAATATGCTACAGCCACTCAAATAATCATGTGAGAGCATGAATGGATAGCCAACAATATATATACTACAAGGAATCATCAAGAGTCACCCCAAAACTATCATGGATTGGCCTAGAACAGCAAGCAAACATGGCATCTGGAAATTACAGATTCCAGACTTAGTGAAATTTCACTAAGTGTTAAAACAGCAGTTTTATCATGGCATGTTTGTGAGCAAGTTTAAGTCAACACAAGTCATATCATGGGAAGGTAAATGCACCACATCAAAGAACACATCATTGGGAGTCCAAAACATCTAAGCATGTGACATGGAGGCAAACACCACAATAGCAAAGGGCAATTGAAAATAGCACCTCATAACAAGTTTAACAACATAACAGCCACATGCACTTTTGCAAAGGAGATAAACATGGCAAGACAAATTCTATCATGCGAGCTAAAGCATTCAACATGTAGAGCATTTCATGATGAACATGTGGACATATCATTTGCATCATTTGGATAAACATGCACCAAGTTATCACATCACGAACATAGCAACAAAATAACAACTAACAGCAGTTTATAATAAGTAGCACTCTTGTAACAGATTTTTAAGCATCTAGATGAACTCAAACATGCATGGCACAATGGAACAAAGTGTAGAGCATAACTCCACGAACATTTTGACATATTATTCACTCAAATCGGATAAGCACACAATTATCTACAAGCAGTCAAAGATGCAACATTATAATAGTTTTTAGGGACTTAGAAGAAATTAGACCTCGGAGGAAGTGGACAATGTCCGGCCTGAGCGGACACGTCCGGATGGCTGGGGGCCCACTGGCAGTGGCACATGAGGAAGAAGCGGACATGTCCAGGCACCTCCCGGACATGTCCATCGGTGCGGCGTCCGGGCCCACACGGCAGCCACACAGAAGAGGGGGGGCGGACACGTCCAACTCCTAAGGACATGTCCGGCCCGGGGAACGTGGCCGCGGCGGTTACCGGCGGCGAGGGCGACGCCACGCGCAGAGGAAGGCCGGAGGAGGCCGGGGAAAACTCGGGCCGGCGAGGAGGAGGACCGGGGAGGTCAGAACTGGCCATCTCCGGCGAAGAACGGTGCTGGGGCGGCGATCCACGGCGGGCCAGCGAGGTGGCCGCGCGGAACGGGATCTGGAGGCGGCCTGGGGCCTGGTTCGCGGCGGCGGCGGTGAGTGGGGCCCCGCGGGGACGGCTGCTGCTCCTGTGACCCAGGCGTACGGCGGCGGGGTGGCTCCGGTCGGCGAGCGGGGCAGATCCGGCGAGGAGGCGGGGCCTGCCGGCGACGGAGACGAGGGCGGAGCGAGGACGCTCGGGCAGCAGAGGTGAAGCGGGAGGCGCGGGGCCGCTCGGGCCCAGATCGGCCCAGGGGCGGGCCTCGGCCGGGCCCTGAGGGCTGGCGGCGGGGAGGAGCCACGGGAGGCTGACGGGCGGGCCCTCCCGCACTGAGCTGGCGGCGACGCTGCGATTTCGGCGGCGGCTGGCCGCTGGCTGGCCACCAAGTGGCGGTGTCTGGGCGGCCGGAGCAGAAAATGAGGGGGAAGGCGGCCGAAAGGTGGAGGAGGGTAGGTTAGGTCTAGGGGATGCCATTTTTGGCAGGGAGGACGTCTATAAATAGAAAGGGGGGCTAGGGTTAAAGGAATTGCCCGTTTCGGAGCCGTTCGATCGCCATC
>LR738713.1:143562338-143573929 GCA_902687465.1 Secale cereale | reverse complement strand
AGAAGTAGTCGGGCTGAGGTGAGAGGAGATGGAGAGAGGCCCGCGGGGGTTTTCGGAGACCGAAAACATCCGACGAAATAACTGGCGACTAGTGCCGCTATATATATATATCCGTTGGGCTATCAAACGAGCTCCGAATGCGATGAAATTTGGCAGGCGGTCTGTCTACACTATAATAAGACCACATGACAAGTTTCATCCCATTCTGAGAACATTTTTCGGCCACTCACAAAATAAATATTCTGAGGCACCGCGGGCGCGTGCAAGTGTGTCTGGGCTCAGAACGGACAACGGAAAGGACGAGGGGACTCAGACGGATGCAAGTTTTGAAAACATGCTGACATGGCAAGACGCAACACACAAGCAGATGACATGGCACTGACAACGAATAACTGGCTGACACCTGGAGCATCGGTCTCGGGGTGTCACAACACTCCCCTACTAACAAGAGATCTCGTCCCAAGATCTTAGGAACGAGACGGGAGAGAAAAAGGAAGAACAAAGTTCTTCGAGGACAAAAGAGTGAAACCAAAGAACCTTGAGAGGATGAATAACTTCGAATGAAAGAATACAAAGGAGATGAACGAAGCTGCAAGGACTTCGTTAAACAAGAGGAACAGGAAATGTGACGAGAATCCAAAAGGTTGAAGGAATATGAAGCACGATTGAAGGAATAAGAATAAATTAGAAATCACTCTGGTTAATAAGAGATAGAGAAGGAATCTACACGAAGGAATTCGGGAAGCACTCCGGCTGAAACTGGAAGAAATAGCACACCGGTTGAACAAGAATGGAATAGGACAAGAACCTGAGAAGATGAAATGAAAACATGATGAGATGAACAAGAAATTCCTCCGGAAGAATTGAAATGATGGAATTAGAAGAACGAAGAAGAAGATGACAACTTTCACGACGAGTGAATTCGAAAGAGGATCTTCAGAAGAAAGGCTTGAACGGAGCTGTTGAGATAATCAACAACAAAAGAATAAGCTTGTTTTGGACTTATTTAATTATCTCAAAAGTTGAGGTGAATTATGCCGCAACCAAAATATTGAATAGATGAGAATGAAGAAAGAAATACAAAACTCCACTTCAAAAGAAATAGGGAGAATTATTTGCACTCGAGAGGCAAAAGAATAATGCTTTAGCTGCTCCAGAAGAATTAGATGAATTTAGAAGAATGAATTTAATGATGAAGAACCATCATGCTGGTAGTATTCTTTTTTTACCGTGTGTTCATATTATTTTTAGGATTTATTATGTTGTTTGTTTTTATTTTAGTTATTTGTTTTCTTTAGCTTTTAGTTAAAAAAGGGTCACAGCACACAGTGCACCACTGCACAGCCGCAACCCAGCCCACCAACGCGCGATAACGCACGCGCGCCGCACCGCTGCCCAGCAACCTCTCCTTGCCCGTGACCCACTTCGCTCCCAAACCGGTACGCATAGGTCTCGTTATTCCCTCTGGTGGAAAACCGGGGCCACCACGATGGTGGCGGCGGCTACGTGCGATGCACGGTTACCCCCCTCGGTTCCACACTTTGCATTAAGTGGGTACTTATCCCTTTGTCCCCTACCCCTATATAAAGAGACAAGGAGCAATCATTATAACCCCTGATCATTGATTAATAAAGATAGTCTCCTCCATACTTCCCTGTGTCAATCTACTTTCGCTTGTTCGAATACATCTTCTACGACGCTCGCTCCTGCTCCGCAACCTCGGACCGGACTCGCCGGCGGAGTTGCGGAACACATTATCAGCACGCTTCGCTCCATCAACTCTCCGTCAAGCGTGCATCAAGCCTGCATCACGCATGCTTTCATCGATCCCGCGGAGGTATAAGATCGGATCTCTATTTTGCAAAAATGGATTCCACATGTCATCACGATTCTGTTTTTGTGATTAGTCATTTTTTCGGATTTGATCTACCTATGGTGTGGATTTCTCTCCCAAGAACTGGCTGATGATTATGTTGCCAACCAATGTCGATGTTCTTGGATTAAGAGAGATTTGTTGACTACACCCTAGGGAGACGGTGATTACACGTACTCTAGATGAGCACGACACAGCCGCGTTGTACCCGATGTACACGCGTCGTGATGTCCCGAAGACGCACGATTTGACACCCTGAGGCGGACGTCCAGATGACGCTGTGCCAGCCGCCGACGGCGTCGCCATGGCCCTGCTGGCCGTTCCCGTGCCCGCTGCACACTCACGCCGCCGCGCGCTCGCGTGCCCTGCTAGCTGCCATCGCAACGCGCTGTAGCTCAGTTGCCGTCGTCGCGCTCGCCTGCCCGCTCCACGCGTAGCCGCCATGCCCTGCTTGCACCTTGCTGCTCCGAGGGCCGCCGTCCCCGCGTAGAGGCCTGCTGGCCACACCGCCCGTCGCCATGGCAGTGCCCTGCTAGCGCGCGCTCGTGGCCGCGAGCCGTGTCCGCAGCCGTCGCGCTGCGTGCCATGCTCGCCGCTGACGTCGCTGCCACATGGCGTGGCCGCCGCAGCTGCCGCCGCATGTGCGTGCACTGGCCAGCCGCGCCGTGTGTGCGTGCGTGCGTGCCACCGCCGCCGCTCGGGCTCTAGAAAACCCTAGCGAATCCCTGAGCAGGCCGGCCCAACAGGTTGCCGTGGACATGCTGTTTCCCTTATAAAAAAAGGGTGGGCATCTGGCTTTATGGGTCGGCGGCCCATTTTCGGCGTGCTGCCGAGCCGGACCGTGCTGGAGAGCAGGCGCGCGGATTATTTTGCGTTTTAGCCCCCGCAGTACCATAGATTCACGCAACTATATTCTTGTTGTAATATTTTGCATATAACTCCCTGGAACTGTCTGCTTTCGCTGAAAAACGGGTATTTGGGCTTAAAATGTCTTGGGAATACAATTTTTGGGCTATTTTTCACGTACTCCATGCTCTTATCATGCTATCTTTTGTAACATGATTTTATTGTATGATTTTACTGTTGTAGATCAATTCTTTAGAACTCTTAATCATTAAGTAAGTCATGTAATAGCATGTTTTAAATATTGGAACATCATTTTATTGAATAAGTTTATCAACATCGCATGTATGCAAAATATTACCTGCTGTAATCTCATGATTTTTGCATAAATTGCAGATGGCCGAAATCGTTAACAAGGAGTTTGCTGAGTTGGCCCAGACAGGGCTAAACTACCTGTCATGGTCCTTGGACTGCGAGATCTTTCTCCAGGGCAAAAGCCTCCTGAGGGCGATCGGTAAGGGGACCCAGCTGGCCCCCACTGATCCCAAGTTCGAAACTGAGAATGCGAAGGCTCTGCATTTTCTCCGTCATCACCTGTCACCTACTCTGAAAGACGAGTATATGACTGAGCGAAGTGCTTATGGCCTTTGGACCGCTCTTCAACAGCGGTTTGAGCGGCTGAAGTACACTGTGAAGCCACATGCAGAGGCAGAGTGGATTCGTCTGAGGTTTGCAGACTCCAAGACGGTTGGGGAGTACAATTCGGATCTGCACCGGATTTGTACGACTCTTTGATTGTGTGGTACTGAGATTACCGACACCTAAAAGATTGAGAAAACCCTATCCACTTTCCAGCCTGACGCGGTCCAGTCATCACGGAACTACCGCCGGGGCAACTAGACGAGGTATTCAGAGTTGATTGACGTCCTCCCTATGGCAGAGGCGCATGACGAGGTTCTGAAAAAGAACTTTTTCGTGCAACCACTAGGGGGGAGCTCTCGCTAGGAGGTGAACGCTCTCAAAGTCCGCAAGACTCAACAGAAGAAGAGGGGCCGCACGGGCAAGAAGAAGGGCCCTCAACCCTCCACTCCGGCTAAGCGGCAAAAGCCGGGCAAGGGAAAGTAGAGGCCTCAGGACTGCTTCCGGTGTGGCTCGGTGGAGAATTTCTCCTACCAGTGCCGTGCACCACAAGAGGTCGTGGATGCATACAAGGCTCGGAAGGCGCGTGAGACACACCTCGTCTTGGTTTAGGGGGGAGCACCACCGGCGCCCATGGCGACACTCGTGATGATCCCTACGCCGACCCCTGCGCCCATAGTTGCGACCCTGCCTGTGCCCATAGCGGCGGCTTTGACAGTCTCTAATGACGCCAACGTTGCCATGGAGATTGAGCACATGGTAGCCCCTACGGTGCCACCACTGGATATTGATGCTGCCGTCAAGATGATGTCTAACGACGATGGAATCACCAGCATGGAGATCCCGGCTGAGATCAATGGCCTCTTTGCCGAGTCTACTTAGCTTCCCTCATTATTTCTCATGATTCCGTGATTTGATACAATAAATACGAAATACATTCAATTTGGTTGTAAGCTCTACGAGAGCACAAATTTATTCTTTACTTTGGCGGTTGGATGACATTTATCTCATTCATTTATTCCATTATTTATTCATGATAGTATGTTATGTTCTGAAATGTGTGCGTTTATTATTAATGTAGCGTCTTCCTCATTATATTAATTAGATGTCATATTTTAGAACGTGCGTGGCGCCCGAATGGAGGAAACATGCCTTGCCGATAACGCAACCACACATACCATTTTACGAGAAACTAAGTACTTTGAGTCTATTAAAAAATCTCCGGGAAGTATTATGACAATAGCGGGCTGCGGTTCGAACATAGTTGGCTTCGGACGAGCTACTATCATACTTCCTATGGGAAAAACTTTGATCATTAATGAAGCGTTGTTGTTCCCAGAGTCGACTCGTACTCTTTTGAGCTTTAGAGACATCTGCGCCAATGGTCTTCATATTGAGACCGATGATGAGAACGGCAAGGAGTGCCTACTCATCACAAAGCGGGATGCAAATGGTAAACATGTTATCAAAAGGCTTCCTTCGTTCGACACAGGGCAATACTACACTAAAATAGTAGCACCGCCCGTGTACACTACCCTCAAGACTGTTTTTATAAGCTCTGAACTTTTCTACCTCTGGCATGTTAGGTTAGGCCACCTCGGACTTACGATGATGAGAAATATAACCAACAACTCGCATGGTAATAATGTTAATGTGAAGAACTTCCCGAATCCCGATGATTTCGTATGCTCTGCATGCGCCACAGGGAAGTTAGTCATTAGGCCATCACCCCTCAAGGTGAGGGATGAAATCCCCGCGTTCTTGGAACATATCCAAGCGGACATATGCGGTCCAATTCAGTCCCTCACGGGGCCGTTTCGGTACTTCTTGGTGCTCATTGATGCTTCCTCTAAATGCTCCAATGTTCGCCTGCTATCAACACGAAACCATGCCTTTGCAAAGTTGATCTCCCAGATCATACAAATGAGGAATAATTTCCCCGATTATCGTATAAAGTCTATTCGAATGGACAACACTGGAGAATTTACTTCAAAGGAGTTCAATGATTATTGCATGTCAATGGGAATCAAAGTTGAGCACTCAGTATTGCATGTCCATACACAAAATGGACTTGCGGAGGCAAAGAATTAAATTCATTGCTCGACCGCTCCTTCAGGATTGTAATTTACCAACTACATGTTGGGGCCACGTAGTGTTCCACGCGGCCAAACTCATCAACTTTAGACCATCAGCCTACAACATCCACTCTCCTGTTCAGCTTGCGCAAGGCTCGGCACCGTAAATTTCCCACCTTCGTAGGTTTGGTTGTCAGGTATACATACCAATACCACCACCCCAGCAATCAATGATGCGCCCACTCCGTAAGTCGGGGATATACGTTAGTTATGAGACTTTGTCCATAATCAGGTATCTAGACCCCATGACAGGTGACTGTCACATGACTCATTTTGCTGATTGTATCTTTGACGAGGATTTTTTCCCGACTTTAGGGGGAGAGGATGAACCCCTTGATGCTAAAAGTAGATATATCACGTGGCAAGCCACGGGGATCCACGCTCATGACCCGCGCACTGCTGAGACTGAGAGAGAAGTCCAAAAGATAATAGATTTGCAGCCGTTAGAAAATCAACTGCCTGACCACTTTCATGACTTAAAGACTATGAAAAAATCGCATGTGCACGCGCGCAATGCACTGGAAAGGGTTGAAATACCGAAGAAAAATGATGGTATACCCGCTCCCGTCCAAAGGGCTAAAAGGACGAGAGATTCGGCTTCTCAAATCCCAAGTACTCGGGACGCTCGACGAAAAAGGATAAGAGAGATTTATTATAGCCTGTCGCCAAAGTGCCGCAAAGTGAAACGGGGAGCCAGTCGAGACCTGGCACAAGTACGGAAAATTCAGTGAATGAAATTCCGGACTTAAACTTTCCCATAGGGGAAACACCAAGCGGAGATGTGTGCGCACACATCGGCGTGGGAAATCTAAAGGACCTTGCCCCCATAATGGAAAAATTGGTAGAGCAAGTGTTGGCGTCGAATGCGCTCCATGACGAAATGGCCATAAATTATATTTATACGGGGGAGTCCATAAACCGAGCAACGGTGATTGTCGACATTAACTTTGCTACAAAAATTGCCTCAATCATAGATCTTGACCCTGAGCCTAACACGCTCGCTGATTGCAAGAAAATGTCAGATTGGAAAGATTGGCAGCAGGCAATTACTGCCAAGTTATTATCTCTCAACAAAAGAAAGGTGTTCGGACTAGTTCGTCGAAATCCTCCCCACATTCGCCCTATTGGCCATAGGTGGGTTTTTGTTTGAAAGAGAGATGCAAATAATAAGGTAGTACGGTACAAAGCAATGCTCGTCGCTCAAGGGTTCACTCAATGACCAGGTGTCGATTTTGAGGAGACTTATTCCCCCCTCATGGATGGAGTTACCTATAGATACTTGATCTTAATGGCAGTAAATATGGGCTTGAAAATGAAACTAATGGATGTTGTCACTTCTTACCTGTATGGTAACTTGGATTCGAACATATACATGAAGGTTCTTGAAGGTATCCCTATTCCGAACCATGATACAGCAAACGGGAGTCTATACATTGTTCAACTTCAAAAGGCACTATACACACTCCGACAATCAAGTAGAATGTGGTATAATCGCCTAAGCGATTTCCTTCATCAGAAGGGATACACGAGCAATAAAGTTTGCCCATGTGTTTTTATACGGCGATCCCAAGATGGATTCTATATAATCTCGGTCTACGTGGATGATTTAAATATAATCAATACGCCTGAGGGTATTGAGGAAGCGAGTTCCTACCTGATGTCGGAATTCGAGATGAAGGATTTGGGTAAAACCAAGTTCTGTCTAGGTATGAAACTTGAACATTCCCCTGATGGGATTCTAGTGCACAAGTCGACCTACGCCCAGAAGGTGTTGGAAAGATTTGGATTTGATAAGGCATATCCTTCTAAGACCCCGATGGTCGGGAGATCTTTACAGCCAGACAATGACCCCTTCAGGCCAAAGGAAGAGGGGGGGAACTCTGGGACCAGAGGTTCCTTACCTGAGTGCAGTTGTCGACTCATGTACCTCGAAAATTGTACACGGCCAGACATTGTGTTCGCCGTCAGTTTGCTTGCTAGATACAGTTCCGAACCTACCAAAATACACTGGAAAGGTGTCAAGGATGTCTTCCGTTACCTCCAAGGGACCAAAGATCTTGGCCTGTTTTATAAAAGGAACCAAGACCTATCTATTATATGCTATGCCGATGCTGGGTACCTATAAGACCCGCATGATTGCAAATCGCAGACTCGATATGTTTCCTTTTATGGTGGAACTGCATTTTCCTTGAAATCGTCCAAGCAAACTCTTGTGTCGACTTCCACGAACCACTCAGAAATCATGGCACTATTCAAAGTGTCAAAAGAATGCGTATCGCTTCGGCGGATGATCGACCACATTCAGTAGACATGTGGGTTGAACACCGTAAAAAAAACCTACCATTATCTATGAAGATAATGCTACTTGTGTTGCACAAGTTCAGATGGGTTATGTGAAGAGTAACCTCACAAAGCATATTAGTCCCAAGTTGTTCTATGCACATGAGCTGCAGCAGTTGAACGAGGTGAGTGTTTTGCATAATAAGTCCTGTGACAATCTTGCTGATATGTTCACTAAATCATTACAGGCATCAATCTTAGAGAGGTGTGTGCGTGGAATCGGTATGATGAGACTTAGAGAGATGCAAGGTTCAGGGGGAGAAACTTCCCAAACTCATCGTTAAAATCTTGATCCTGATGATCGAGTACTCAACTTGATGGTTGAGTGGATTTTACTCCTTTTCCCTTGATTGAGTTTTCCTGATGTTTCTCACACGAGGTTTTTGATGAGGCAATTCGTGCAATACAACAATGTATACTGTGCGCTCTTTCTCCATATTTTTTCCCACTGGGTTTTTCCAGAGTTTTGAGGCATGGATATACGGATAATTACCCAAGGGGAAGTGTTGGAAAACCGGGGCCACCACGATGGTGGCGGCGGCTACGTGCGACGCACGGTTAGCCCCCCTCGGTTCCACACTTTGCGTTAAGTGGGTACTTATCCCTTTGTCCCCTACCCCTATATAAAGAGACGAGGAGCAATCATTGTAACCCCTGATCATTGATTAATAAAGATAGTCTCCTCCATACTTCCCTGTGTAAATTTACTTTCGCTTGTTCGACTACTTCGTCTACGACGCTCGCTCCCGCTCCGCAACCTCGGACCGGACTCGCCAGCAGAGTTGCGGAACACCCTCGTCTTTAGTCGCTGATGCATGGACCCTGCACCCACTCCTTCCACCACTGACTGAACTGGACCACACCGCGCACATGCCAGAGGAGAGCATGTGTTGAAATCGAGCGCCCGATCCGCCCCGTGCTTCCTAGTGACACCGTGCGCGAGCCAAACCCTACCGCGACATTTTCACCGTTTTCCTCGTCCGCACGCTCTTGCTGGGAGAAACACATCTCGGCATGGAGCTCGAGCCGCCGCTGCCTTCGCTGGTCCGTTTCATCATCGTAAGAGCACACCTAGCCTTCCCCTTTGCTCCGTTAGATGTTCCCCTCGAGTACATACTTTTCTGACATGTTTTCATCACCAGAGATGCAGCCGAATGAGCCTCCCGAGCAGACGCGATGCCGCCGGAGCATCCGCAGTTCACATCGCTGCCGCTGCTCGCAGAGGAAGCCCCGTCGCCGTTGGAAGCAACCATCGCCACCACAGTCCCACGCCGCATCCCACACCCCTTTATCTTCGCCGGAGAGTTGCCGCAGCAGCGCCCCACCGATGCCCGACTGATGGCTTCTCGCGCCTCGTTGGTTACCCCAAGTGGAAGGTTTGAGATGTAGCGTAGCAGCAAGTTTCCCTTGGTAAAGGTACCAAGGATCGAATCCCGTGAGACTCCGAGGGTCGACAAGAAGGTGTCAATGGCGCCAGAAACTTAGCGGTTGACAGGACCTGCACACAGATACAAATAACTTTGCTCCCAACGAGTACAGAGAGGTTGTCAATCCCTCCGGCCTTGTCGTTTACAAAGGATCAAACACAAGAGATAATAATGATAGGTATGACTGCAACTAGGAAATAAAGACAGGAAGTAAATAGCGGGTGTGATCAGTGGTGGTAATATGGACCGGGGTCCCATGATGTTCACTAGTGATGTCTCTCTCCCAAAATACGATAAAACAGCAAAGCGAGGTAAACAAATTACAGCTGGGCAATTGACAGGATTATGTGCGCAAACCAATGCTAACTATGCTGCAAGGAAAGGTAGAGGCTCAAAAGCATGGGCGGTACGCCAAGGCAAGTAGACCGAAATCCATCTGCATCTACTACTAATCATCCACCTTGAGATATCTATCCAGAACATCTCGCTGGTATTAAGTTGCGAATCCCACCCAAAGTGTAGACTCAAAGCAACAAACAACTACATTAAAAGAACTTTGCGTAAAGTAAACAATCCTTGCACCCGCAAGTACAAGCACCATTGTTTTCCCCCTTGTGGCAACAGCACATCCCCTAGACTCATGTTTCTGTCACTCAAGCTAGTCATCAAGGGGCATGAACCCACAATCAAGCATAATGCTCCCTCTTGGAGTTACTACCTACTACTCGGCCAAAGCAATAAACAACAACGGAGAACATGCAAGAATTACTCAAGAACATAAATATAAAAGAGGTGAATCAATTATATTACTCACACACAATCTGAACATAATCCCATAATCCATCGGATCCCAGCAAACTCAGCAGAGCAACAGCATAAAGATTACATATGTGCCTCGATCATGTAGGGCAGCTCACGAGGTCTAAACCATGAAGAACAAAGAGGGGAGGAAAACATCACATAGCTACTGATCATGGACCCATGGTCCAAGGTGGACTACTCACGACTCATCCGGGAAGCGTCCATGATGGTGGAGAAGCTCCCGGTGGTGGTTCTCCCCTCCGGCAGGGTGCCGGGAAGAGTTCTCCTGATGCTCTTGATCTTGGAAGCGCTGCGGCGGCGGAACAGAGGCGAGATCGCGAAAAAGGGTTCCGTCCTCGAGGGTTTCGGGACGCGAGGAATATATATGCGAAGGGGGGTCACCAAATACGGAGGTGGGGCCCCAGGTGCCTCCATGGCGCGGCCAGGGGTGGGGCCGCGCCGGGTGGCCGCCTGGGCCACCCCAGGCTCCCCTCTCGCCCTGCTTTTGTTTTTCTCGAAGCTCCCTGTACGCTGATTTTTCCTGTATTTTTCCCGGAATTTTTAGAGCACTTTTAATATGGGGGAAACCTGAAATAGAAAAACAGCATGGAGCAAGCAGAAATATCATAGCAATATCACACAAAAGATGCATGGAGCAAGCAGAAATTATAGATACGTTTTGGACGTATCAACATCCCCAAGCTTAATTCCTGCTCGTCCTCGAGTAGGTAAATGATAACAAGCATAATTTCTGTGGTGACATGCTATCAACCATACAAGAACTTTTTAAGTAAAGCAATCAAGGCATGTAATTCAATTCAAGTCATAACAAGCAAGAGTCTATATTAGCATTGTAACAAGTAACATAAGAACATAAAGGTGCAAGAGCTCTCGCTGTCCGTGACTCGAATGTCTCCAAATGGTGTTTGTGTGCAAGAAAGGAGATAGGGATATATGAGAGAGTAAAACATAGTTTTTATATTGTTGAGAACTTAATCTACTAAAGTTTCACACTTGGTCTTCTTTGGAATCTTATCTTGACTCATCCCCAGACCAACAGCCAGGTACAAGTCAAAATGATCCACAACCTTTCGATATTTTGAGCACTCATGCAATGGATGAGCGTAAGCAAGAAAGTCGACACTTAGGATGGCAAAGAGAGAAAAATGATGAAAGGGGGAAGACAAAAAAGGTGTGAAAGGCTCACATCAATGAGGACAATCACAGGCGAGAGAAAGCCAAATGATAGATATGATGTGAGGAGTAGGGATTGCCACGCAACGGATGCACATATGAGCTAAGGTCAGCTCTCCAATGGAACTAGTGGGGGTGCATCCAACTTGCTTGCTCAAGAAGACCTAGAGCTCTTTTGAGGAGGCTCATCATTGGAATATACAAGCCAAATTCTATAGTGTGAAGGTCCCCACATAGCTATATGCATGAATGATAATCTCTATGGAGTACAAGGTATAAGATGGAGTACGAGTGTGGATCTCTCAAAAGGAATAGTAGTGTGCCCCCTTCTCTCTTTTT
>LR738713.1:143551166-143562056 GCA_902687465.1 Secale cereale | reverse complement strand
GGGCAAGGCCCAACTAGCATGCGGCTCATCGATCAAGCAAAAAGCATGTATGACATGAAGATCAAGTCATGAGAAGATGGATGTTGCATGGCAATGTATCTCGGAAAGGCTATGGAAATGCCTTGATAGGTAGGTATGGTGGCTGTTTTGAGGAAGGATATAATGAGGCTTATGATGACAGAGCGTATCTTACCAAGGATTTGGATGCACCGGCGAAGTATGCGCCAACTCTCGAGGTGAGAAAGGGCAATGCACGGTACCGAAGAGGCTAGAAAAATATGGCTAGGTGGAAGTGTCAACTTTCGAATACTCACATTAGTCCGAAGAACTCATGCACTTATTATCGGTAACTCCCAATCTAATTAGGAAGTTCACAAAGAGACAAGTACCCCGAGGAGGAGTGTATGGGGGTTTGGTTATCCTTGCGCATCCTCGGCTCATGGTACGTGAGTGTACTCTAATATTCGATCCCTCCAAAGATTAGTGATCCATTTAGTAGCTAAAGTTCTCAACTATTCGTAGGTTTTCGAAAATAAACACGGATTGCCCAAAATACGACATCTATCACTAATAGGCTAAAGCTCTTGACACCAAAAGTTCAGACATTACTCATGGCAATACCTCAAAACTATTGCAAGTTACTACTAAAATTAAATAGCAACCTCAATTACCTACTTAAGTTAAGACACACAACTCAGTGCAACAGGCAAACTCTCTTAACAAGATAAACATGAAAACTCAAGAGAGTTCAGCAACCAACTAAACCAAAGCTCTTTAAAAAGAAAAGCATGAAAACTAAGAGCCAAACATGACAGCAGCTATGGAAAGACAAAGAACACACACAGCAAAGATAAGCATGAAAATCCTATGTTGTGTTCTAGGTTGAAGTGGAGCGTGTTTCTCTCCCACACAAAGAAAGCTGGGTTCTAACTTGTTATGAATAGCAAGCAAAGCTAAAGAAAACTAAAAAGGAAACTAAGAGCAAGACGCTCCGAGCATAGCACATAACACATGAAGTGATAATTATAGTGGAACGAAAGACGAACTGATAATTATTGATGGAGAAGGGGATGCATGGGGGCATCCCCAAGCTTAGACGCTTGAGTCTTTTTGAATATTTCTTGGGGGTGCACGGGGGCATCCCCAAGCTTGAGCGTTTGACCCTCCTGAATCTTCTTTTATCATCTTCCCTTGCACACTTGAAAAATTCCTTCATACATAACTCATCATAATCTGATTAGCGAGGTTAGTACCCACAATAAAATAACTTTTCCCTACTGGAAATAAGGATAATCTTGAAGAGCTACTGTTTCTCAAGATTGCCAAAATGTTTTTGCAAAGAAAAAGCAAGCTCAAGGTTTGCAAAACGAAGAAAAGGCAAAACAGGACAGAATCTGTGAAAAACAGACCAGCAGGTAGTAAATAATTTTTTCGGGGCACTTCTGCAACTCAAATCAAAAAACTCAGAATATACGCCCGAAAGCCAATTGTGTAGAGCACGCTGTCAAAAATATTCAGATAAAAAAGATGACCTGATGATTTTATACGAATTTTTCTGTCCAAGGACAGAATCTGTTTTCTGGACAGCACGTCACAACTTTTGAACTTTCTTGCAATCGGAGGCTAAACTTGGCACAAAGCTGAAAAGAAAAGATACAATGATGATGCTACTGTAGTAACAAACATCAAGACACAACAAAAGCAAAATAAAACCTAATTCGTTGTGGGCTGCCTCCCAAAAGCGCTTTCTTTTATGCCTTTAAGCTAGGCATGATGCAAAAAAAGATCAAGTTGTATCAATTGAACCATCATCAAGATCATCAAAATGCTCTTCAATAGTACAACTAGTCTTAAGAGGACTTTCAAATAAAGGCCTAGTAAAGATACTTCTAGGGAGAAAACCAAAAGGTGGAAAGTCAATGGGAGATTCATTTATAAATTAATCAAGGAGAGGTATTTCTTCTAAAGTTTTCACAGTTTCAACCCCTTTGGCAATAGATGGATTACTTTTGGAACGAGGAGCCTTTGAAACGTAAATGAACTTAGGTTCCTTCTTTGCCGGAGTTTCTACCTTTTTGGCTTTGATTGAGGAGAAAGTAGTTCCTAAAGTGTCAAAGATTTCCTCAATCTTGTCTATCCTAGAAGAATCCAAGTCATGGGATTTGATGGTCTCCAAAGTTTTGAGAATTTTATGCATGGAGCTATCAAGCCTATTCAAATTCCCTTGGATCTTACGGTCCAACTCATTTATCTTATTAATGCTTGGCATCTCTAGCTCTATCTTTTCAAGTTTTTTCATAATGTGAGCTAGGGTAATGTCCTCTTGAATGCTAACAACAGGGGGATTTCCACTCACGCTTATCTTGCGCGTTTTAGAGTATCCACTTTCACTTGTCTATGAACTGTAATAGGCAACCCAGAAGTCCATTACCGCGGACACGGCTATTCGAATAGTTTATATTTAACCCTGCAGGGGTGTACTTCTTCACACACGCTCTCACCACTTACCGCCGTTTACACGACATGTACTCGGCAACCTTCAAGCGGAGGACCAGCGAGGGTGTCGGCCACGACCTGACTAACCACACAAGTCTCTCGTCCAGGTTTATCGCCTATTTGGGTTCCATCCGTGGGGAGATCCGGCCGGGGTGTCGCTCACGGCCCCAAACGATGTGTACAGGGTTCCCGCATCACCAAACGGGCAATCGGTACACCGTGCCACGTACCTGCCGCGTCACAGCCCACCCTGAGGGTCAGCGCTGCGCACGACCTCCAGTAAACTACAAACACCAGAAACTAGTTGCAACTCCTGGACAGAGATCATGTTGATTAATAAGTCGAGAGGGTCCATTGGTTTCGGGCCCAATGCATGGTAGTAACTGGTCATGGATCAACCAACACAGAACTCAGTTCCTGAGGACGGCTGCAATGAGACAACCCACCATGTACTCCTACATGGCCTCTCATCGCTACCTTTACCAAATCGTGTTCACACACTTAGCTCACACACAGTAGGACATGTTCATCACATTCCAATTCATCCCCGATGAATCAGACCTGACACAACTCTAAGCAATAGCAGGCATAACCAGAAAGCATCAATGAGTAGGCGCAACATGGCTCAAACAACTCCTACTCATACTAGTGGGTTTCAACTATTTACTGTGGCAATGACGGGTCATGCAGTGGAAAGGGGTTCAACTACCGCAGCAAGTAACAGTTGAAGCGTTGTTGTCCTAATGCAGTAAAAGGGAGCAAGAGCGAGAGAGTGGGATTGTATTGGAATGCTCAATGGGGTTTTGCTTGCCTGGCACTTCTGAAGATAACATTGGGTCTTCATCGGTGTCATCGAACTCATCGTCGGAAATCGTCTACTGAGGGGGGACAAAACCGACAAACAGAGAGAGAACACAATCAATGCAATGCAGCAATATGATACATGATCATGACATGGCAATATGCTTTTGATTGGGCTAATGCAACTAGCAACACAATTAAATGAAGTTGGTTTGAACCAAAGGTTCAAATTCAAACTCCATATGTGATTATTTAATTGTCATTTAATTGATTTGACCTGATCAGCAGGCTTAGCTTGTTCAAACATGCATGAAAATGCAATAAACAGATTCCTTGAATTTTTCTGATCAATTTTCATATATAAATTATTTTCATCTGAGCTACGGTTGATTTTATATGATTTTTAGAAGTTTTGGCTATTTTCTGAAATAAATAAATCATTTCTAATTTATTTTAAATTATAGAAAATAGTTACTGCGTCAGTACTGCGTCATCATGACGTCAGCAAGTCAACAGGGCTGGTCCAGGTCAACCCTGACCAGTGGGGCCCACTGGTCAGTGACCCACTAGTTAACAGAGTTAGTTAGTTTTTAAACTAACACTAATTAAACTGCTGGTGGGGCCTGGGCCCACATGTCAGTCTCTCAGGGCCTAATTAAGTTTAGTTTTAACTAAACTAATTAAACAGGGGTTGGCCCCACGTGTCAGTGACTCACAGAGCTAAGCACAGAGATTAGTAATTAATTAAAACTTAACTAAAACTAAACGACGGCCGGCCCCACATGTCATGGACACACGGGGGGGTCCAGCCGGAGTCAAACGGGGTCAAAGCCACCGGCGGCTCGACGCCGGCGAGGCCGAACGTGGCGGCGATGCTCGGGATTCCCCCTCCGGCGACCATCTGGATGGCGGCTTGGTGCTACGCGTAGCTGGGGAGCTCGCGCATCTGATGGAGGCGACGGTGTGTGCTGGGGTGGCCGGAGCTCGTCGGAAACGAGCTCGCGGCGGCGCCGGAGTTCGGGCTCCGTCGAGCTAGGCGTTGCGGGGGTCGGGGAGGCGAGCGGGGAGGTGCTACAGGCTTCCGCGAGTGCGGTGAAGACGATGCCGTGCTCGGAATAAACCCAACGTGGCTGTGGCCATGACGGCGACGTGCGGTGGCGGCGGCGGGTGCGGCTGAGCTCGGCGCGGTCGCTGTGGTGCACAAGAAGGCAACGGAGAGGGGGGGAGAGCAAGAGGGGCTCACGGCTGTTCGTTTGAAGAAGACGGCGAGCCAGGGGGCGGCCTGACGGCGGCGAATCGTCGGCGGCGATCACCGGATGCAGAGGAGGGGAACGACGGCGTTGAAGGCGCTGGGGTGCTCCCCAGCTTGGGCACGTCGAGGGAACAGGAAGACGGGGCTGCGGCGGCTCTTCTGGGCATGTTTGCAAGGCGTGCGGTGGCCGGTGGCCGCGGTGGCAGCGAGCGCGGCGGCGATGGCGTTCGGTGGCTGCGAGAGAGAGGGAAGGAGAAGAGGGAGAGGTCCAACGAGGGAGAGGAGAGAACCAGGGCGGCCAGGGCGTCGCGCTGGCGAGGAGAGGGGGGTCGGGGCCTTGCCACGGCGAAGCAGGAGGTGGCCGCGGCTCAGCTGTGCGCGCAGCACGCACCGAGCCAGTAGGCGCGAGGAAGACGACGCGCGAGGGAAGGTGGGCTGGGCCGCTACAGTGCTGGGCCTCACAGGTAAGTGGCTCAGGTAAAACTCTCTCTCTGCTTTTCTTTTTTTTTAGTTTCTGTTTTCTATTCTTTTGACTTTGTTTTGATTTAATAAAAATACCAGAACATATTCATAAATCATGAAACCAGGCATGGCTACTGTTTAGAATAAATCCAACAGTAAACATTTTAGTTTATGATTATTTGAGCATTTAAAATAATATATAAAATTTAAATGCCCAAATGCAAATAAGATATGATTTAATTCAAAAATCCAGAATGGTCTTAGAAATAAGTGCAACATTTTTGGCAGGGGTGTTAAATCAATCCAAACATGATGAACTTTTCCAAGGGGCATTTTGGGTTCATTGAAAAGGATTTTAATTTGACCCTAGTTAAATTCAGTTAGTGCTAGGGTTTGAGCATCCCCATTTCAGGTTTTCCTTTGAAGATAAACATGATGCACACAAGAAGCTAGCCTAGTGCATTACTAGAAGCTAGGGATGTGACAACTCACCCCTACTAAACAAGAATCTCGTCCCGAGATTCAGGATGTGAGATAAGAAATCAGAGGGAACTCTATCTAACACAATCTTCTCGATCCAGTTTCCCTCCTCGAAATTGTTGATTCATTGCATCATGTAAATCTTGGCATCCTTGATTTAGAGAACTTTGTCCAAGCGGTGATGATGAGAGAAACTCTACAAAATTGATCTTCCGAAAGATCGAGCAACTCAAGATCAACCCATGGAGTGAGACGTTGAAACATCTCTTGAGCTGAGACACGGAGTACACCTCCAGGGGGATGGAGTGAGACAAACGATGAAGGTTCACCTAGTGGCAATAATTCCACACCTAGGGTGATGGTAACGATACCACAAGACGGGGCACCTTTAGAGAAGGTGACTCGTAGAGTTATTCCCTTAAGTGGCAAAAAGAATTACTTTTGATATAGAGATCATTGAAATTCCCTATATCAACCTAAGGCAAACACAAACGATCGTTTGACGGAGTCCGAAGAAATGACATTCTCGGCCAAAACGGATGATGTGAACTTCCTTGATGAAGCCAACACCACAGATGATTTTGCTTACCATCGGAAATGGATGGAACCTATGGTAGGACCACTCTTGAAGATAATCCTAAACAGCAGTTGCTGAGAAGGGCAACCCATGGAAAATTGGCACATTGGCGGTGCAAGCTGGGAACAAATGCAGATGCTGGGAATGATTCTGGTAACTGGGAAGAATCCCAATAGTAGAGAGTAAATCTACTCTTGAGGGGTTATAGCATAACCAAGAGCACTGGGAGCAATCCCGGTGAGTGCCGATGATAACACCTAGTGTTTGTGCGTGCTCTCAAGAACTTGAGCATTCCCATATTCATCAAGGTTTTACCAATATCCGTGCCAAGGATCCTGGCAACACCACATACTACCATGATGAATAACGATGGACGATGCAGATGCAAAGGAAGATAACAACTTCTCGGATTTCACCTTGGCGAGGCCAAGGGGACGAAATCTGGATGATTAACCGAGAGACATTTAGCACTCCGCTTCTAATGTTCTCCTTGATGTGTTAGCGTAAACCATTCATAGATATGTTTGGTATCTTGAACATCAAGTAAAGGTCCGACTTCAGGAGCACAAAAATCCATAAGGAACAACTAGGAAGTAAATCCTACGAAATCCTTATGGGGAGGTGGCCAACTTCTTCAATCAAGATACTACATCAATAGGTCTTCTGGCTGGGCGTGTTGGCCACAACATCCACTTTACCGGTAATCGAGAGACCAATATTATAGCTCTTGGGAAATGCACCAACCATCATATCTGCCTGAGATTCAGTTCTGGTTGGTGTCAGGATATTCCAGACTCATCGAGTCTAGGAAGAAAAACAAAAGTTTACAACACAAATCGACGAGATGGCGTTGCGAGATTCTCGGGAAATGAACTACGATAGCAGCTCCAAAACATGAGTTGGTTCTGCTACGTACCTGTGAACACGTTGTCCCAGACAAACGTGACCACATAGTAGTCTTATAATAAAATACTATCGAGTTCAGATTGGGAATCATCATTGGAGATAGCGAAGTCTTGTGCATGTCCGTCCGGGCCCATCGGGAATTGCATTTGAACTTCTTCTCTTGAACAAATCGATCAGTGGCTTGGTGTGCTAGGGATACATATGGAGTGAAGGTTGCAAGTCTCCAAACCACAGAATACTTCGCACATATGCATGACTGACTTGGAATGATTCCACAAGAGGCAAAACAACTTTCTCGAACTCACGGTGACAACTTGCATCAATTACACATGAATTTGGGAAACTCTCTTCTCTAATCCAACATATACCTCATGAACGGGACACGAAGGCAATGCTTACAAAGTTTCCAACACTAGCTTAATGTCCTACAAAATCATGGATAAGATAGCAGTGTTGCTGATGGGCTCAACAACAATTCATCCAGGTTTCCATGAAGATGGAATTCCATAATTATGTGAACAAGTGATAGTATTGGTCAGACCAATAGATGTAATGGTGTATGCTCGAGGGATCAACCATGAGTAAGACAACATTAAGAGCATCGTTGGTTCTGATTTGATTTGATGATAGTCCACACTCAAACCAAAGTTTTAGTAAGACAATAGATCCAACAATTGATCAATGAGGATCAATCGATCAAGATATCATCTTTCTTCAACACACACACAAAAGATATCCCTTGGAAGGAACTAAGTCAGGCAAGCTTTTATCTTCCAACTCTCCAAGTTGTCGTTTAGCTTAACTGGCTAGCTCAGGGTATCCATCACAGATTCTTGGAGAAGTGGTGGTTTATAAGAAACCAACTTGATCACGAACTTAACATAGCGGTCAGGTGACAACCTGGTAATACTTCCGAGAAGACATTCAGAAAATCGCGAACCACCGATATGTTACTAAGCTCGAGATCAATCTTGCTTTTCAAAACAAGACGATACGATCAAATGAGCAAGGACTTAACAAATTCCTAACTCATCAATCAAGGAGTGCACCAGGAAAGTGGACTAGGTAGCACGATCAATCTTAGAATGGTGATTCAATAGTCAACACGCTAAGAATGAGACTGTCGTCCATTAACCGCCAAGCAGCGAGATTGCTAGGGGTATTGATTTCACACATCACAATTCACTTGTCGGTATTCCGGTTATAACAACGCGGAGAGCGAGGAATGGACGACGATGGTGAGAAGTATTACTGTATCAAGAGTTCATAGGATGATGTGCAATTCTCATGACATTCTTGACCTAAAGATGGTAATACTCCAGGGTAGACCAGTTTAGAGGCTGGATTAGCATTCTTCATCCGTGAAGTACAACTTCTTTGACCCAATCCTGGATATGGATAGGGTACTGGAGTTTATTTATCCTAGTCATTCCAGAATAAAATGGCTTGACAGACCACAAGAGCAAGGCATCGATGAACACGAGTGCACAACTACTCCTGACTATCAACTGATAGACGAGGGCCATAATACAACTAAAAGGAGACAACTCAAGGAACATATAACTTCTGAGTTGTGGATGCATAGATTAACATGTCGAACGAGTTCAACATATTTCTTCCGGATAACCCATGCAGAAAATAGAATTGGAAGAGTCACAATATGAATGGAGTACTACTCAGGAGCACTCTGGTTGTGATCTTTTGGTTCAGAAGAACTTCTGCCATGATGGTTCATGGTATTGGAAGAACGATAACCACGGACCTCGAGGACTATCGCAAGGTTACTAATATCCTAAAGGAACGAGCAAATACTATCAACATGAAGTAAGTAGGGTGAAGCTCGGGTTCAAGAACCCGGGAATAGAATACCTACCAACTAAATGGCATCACGGGATGCTTTCGAGAATAAAGGCCAGAATCATCACACTGAGAATATAAAGCATTGCTAGATTACTGGGTGATCCTCTAAGACACCTAGGGTCATAATAATAACTCCAACATATGCGTCGAGGTAACAAGGTACCACAACTCACCGTCTAGTGTGGTTAATCTGGCCTAAAAGGACATTAATAACAGGTAGGAATGATTTGCGAATGCATCAGATTGTTTAGAGACCTGGGATAACTCGGACAGCATAACGGCTGCAAATGCTCGAAAATACTTTTGAGATCCAAGCAATAGGGTAGCATATCCACTTAACATCATCATGTCAAGGTTCTGTGACCAACTGTTAAGCAAACAGAAGTAGTAGAAACTGAACTGAGGGTTGAATCCACAATAACGTGATCCTGATAAATAGAATGAGAATCCTAGTTCTTAATCCCCGTAGGAAGAAGAAGGTGACTCAGATCAGAAGATCATGGGGTAAAGGAGTAAAAAGAGCCTTACGTTCCCTTCCACAATCAATTCCCTTACATAACTAAAGAGTTTCTAGACACGACTTCGACCAGTTTGGCTTGCTAATCCTACAGGCAGTCAGGCTCTGATACCAAAGCTGTCAGGACCCCGATCCTAAGTCACACAGTTCTAGCCTGTAACACATCATATCACTTTGCGGCCTCACGCATGGTATCCCCACGGGTGCCACCTTACCTGGCCCGGGACCGTTTGCGCATTTTGGCACACGTATAGGATAGTGTCGCTAGCATCCATATGACAGAGAACCCGGGCCGACATGACCAGTTATAAACCAAAAGTGGCACTAAATTACAGAGACAGGCATACATGACCCAGCAACGAACGTGTCGGTCATCAACGTATGAACCCAAGTCGTAGCAAGCTACAAGGACTTAAAGGAACAACGCGTGACATTTCCCCTAAGGGACAGACACAGGAACGAAGAAGGACACATGCCGGCCAGCCTAAGTGTTCCGAAGCAGTAGGAAGCTACCAAGGCTCAGTGGAAGCACTAGGAGACATTTCCCTTTAAGATAGGCTACCAAAGGTAAATAACTAGGTGTCGGATCCCACACATAGCAATACACATTACACGTACGCATAACATGCAAGTATGTGCTGTACAACATGGCATCACAACATAACTCAACAACTCATATAGATAAAGGCCCAGAAGAGCCATCATAGCATTTATTACAAAAAGAGGTCACATGACCCAACATACAGAGCATACAGGCAACGGAAGTATTACATGTCTGAGTACAGACATCTACAAATGAAAAAGACTAAGAAGCCTGACTATCTACAAGACCCTCCCAAGGGTACAAGATCGTAGCTGAGGTAACAAGCTAAACGTCGAAGTCCACGCGGAACCACTAGCGAGACTGAGGTCTCTCTGCAAAAACATAAATTAAGCAAACGTGAGTACAAAGGTACTCAGCAAGACTTACATCAGAACTAGCTACATATGCATCAGTATCAACAAAGGGGTGGTGGAGTTTGACTGCAGCAAGCCAGCTTTGACTCGGTGGCTATCCTAAACTACGACTGAAAGTAACTCTTTTGAGGTGGCGCACACGAGTCCACATATTCACCAATCAATACACCACTATGGATCCGCTCCCGTCTCCCTACGAGAAGGCCATCCATAGCACTCACGCTTATCTTGCGCGTTTTAGAGTATCCACTTTCACTTGTCTATGAACTGTAATAGGCAACCCAGAAGTCCATTACCGCGGACACGGCTATTCGAATAGATTATATTTAACCCTGCAGGGGTGTACTTCTTCACACACGCTCTCACCACTTACCGCCATTTACACGACATGTACTCGGCAACCTTCAAGCGGAGGCCCAGCGAGGGTGTCGGCCACGACCTGACTAACCACACAAGTCTCTCGTCCAGGTTTATCGCCTATTTGGATTCCATCCGTGGGGAGATCCGGCCGGGGTGTCGCTCACGGCCCCAAACGATGTGTACAGGGTTCCCGCATCACCAAACGGGCAATCGGTACACCGT
>LR738713.1:143512820-143551156 GCA_902687465.1 Secale cereale | reverse complement strand
ATGTTGATTAATAAGTCGAGAGGGTCCATTGGTTTCGGGCCCAATGCATGGTAGTAACTGGTCATGGATCAACCAACACAGAACTCAGTTCCTGAGGACGGCTGCAATGAGACAACCCACCATGTACTCCTACATGGCCTCTCATCGCTACCTTTACCAAATCGTGTTCACACACTTAGCTCACACACAGTAGGACATGTTCATCACATTCCAATTCATCCCCGATGAATCAGACCTGACACAACTCTAAGCAATAGCAGGCATAACCAGAAAGCATCAATGAGTAGGCACAACATGGCTCAAACAACTCCTACTCATACTAGTGGGTTTCAACTATTTACTGTGGCAATGACGGGTCATGCAGTGGAAAGGGGTTCAACTACCGCAGCAAGTAACAGTTGAAGCGTTGTTGTCCTAATGCAGTAAAAGGGAGCAAGAGCGAGAGAGTGGGATTGTATCGGAATGCTCAATGGGGTTTTGCTTGCCTAGCACTTCTGAAGATAACATTGGGTCTTCATCGGTGTCATCGAACTCATCGTCGGAACGTCGTCTACTGAGAGGGGACAAAACCGACAAACAGAGAGAGAACACAATCAATGCAATGCAGCAATATGATGCATGATCATGACATGGCAATATGCTGTTGATTGGGCTAATGCAACTAGCAACACAATTAAATGAAGTTGGTTTGAACCAAAGGTTCAAATTCAAACTCCATATGTGATTATTTAATTGTCATTTAATTGATTTGACCTGATCAGCAGGCTTAGCTTGTTCAAACATGCATGAAAATGCCATAAACAGATTCCTTGAATTTTTCTGATCAATTTTCATATATAAATTATTTTCATCTGAGCTACGGTTGATTTTATATGATTTTTAGAAGTTTTGGCTATTTTCTGAAATAAATAAATCATTTCTGATTTATTTTAAATTACAGAAAATAGTTACTGCGTCAGTACTGCGTCATCATGACGTTAGCAAGTCAACAGGGCTGGTCCAGGTCAAACCTGACCAGTGGGGCCCACTGGTCAGTGACCCACTAGTTAACAGAGTTAGTAAGTTTTTAAACTAACACTAATTAAACTGCTGGTGGGGCCTGGGCCCACATGTCAGTCTCTCAGGGCCTAATTAAGTTTAGTTTTAACTAAACTAATTAAACAGGGGTTGGCCCCACGTGTCAGTGACTCACAGAGCTAAGCACAGAGATTAGTAATTAATTAAAACTTAACTAAAACTAAACGACAGCCGGCCCCACATGTCATGGACACAGGGGGGGGGGTCTAGCCGGAGTCAAACGGGGTCAAAGCCACCGGCGGCTCGACGCCGGCGAGGCCGAACGTGGCGGCGGTGCTCGGGATTCCCCCTCCGGCGACCATTTGGACGGCGGCTTGGTGCTACGCGTAGCTGGGGAGCTCGCGCATCTGATGGAGGCGATGGTGTGTGCTGGGGTGGCCGGAGCTCGTCGGAAACGAGCTCGCGGCGGCGCCGGAGTTCGGGCTCCGTCGAGCTAGGCGCTGCGGGGGTCGGGGAGGCGAGCGGGGAGGTGCTACGGGCTTCCGCGAGTGCGGTGAAGACGATGCCGTGCTCGGAATAAACCCAACGTGGTTGTGGCCATGACGGCGACGTGCGGTGGCGGCGGCGGGTGCGGCTGAGCTCGGCGCGGTCGCTGTGGTGCACAAGAAGGCAACAGAGAGGGGGGGAGAGCAAGAGGGGCTCACGGCGGTTCGTTTGAAGAAGACGGCGAGCCAGGGGGCGGCCTGACGGCAGCGAATCGTCGGCGGCGATCACCGGATGCAGAGGAGGGGAACGACGGCGTTGAAGGCGCTGGGGTGCTCCCCAGCTTGGGCACGTCGAGGGAACAGGAAGACGGGGCTGCGGCGAATCTTCTGGGCATGTTTGCGAGGCGTGCGGTGGCCGGTGGCCGCGGTGGCAGCGAGCGCGGCGGCGATGGCGTTCGGTGGCTGCGAGAGAGAGGGAAGGAGAAGAGGGAGAGGTCCAACGAGGGAGAGGAGAGAACCAGGGCGGCCAGGGCGCCGCGCTGGCGAGGAGAGGGGGGTCGGGGCCTTGCCACCGCGAAGCAGGAGGTGGCCGCGGCTCGGCTGTGCGCGCGGCACGCACCGAGCCAGTAGGCGCGAGGAAGACGACGTGCGAGGGAAGGTGGGCTGGGCCGCTACAGTGCTGGGCCGCACAGGTAAGTGGCTCAGGTAAAACTCTCTCTCTGCTTTTCTTTTTTTTTAGTTTCTGTTTTCTATTCTTTTGACTTTGTTTTGATTTAATAAAAATACCAGAACATATTCATAAATCATGAAACCAGGCATGGCTACTGTTTAGAATAAATCCAACAGTAAACATTTTAGTTTATGATTATTTGAGCATTTAAAATAATATATAAAATTTAAATGCCCAAATGCAAATAAGATATGATTTAATTCAAAAATCCAGAATGGTCTTAGAAATAAGTGCAACATTTTTGGCAGGGGTGTTAAATCAATCCAAAAATGATGAACTTTTCCAAGGGGCATTTTGGGTTCATTGAAAATGATTTTAATTTGACCTTAGTTAAATTCAGTTAGTGCTAGGGTTTGAGCATCCCCATTTCAGGTTTTCCTTTGAAGATAAACATGATGCACACAAGAAGCTAGCCTAGTGCATTACCAGAAGCTAGGGATGTGACAACTCACCCCTACTAAACAAGAATCTCGTCCCGAGATTCAGGATGTGAGATAAGAAATCAGAGGGAACTCTATCTAACACAATCTTCTCGATCCAGTTTCCCTCCTCGAAATTGTTGATTCATTGCATCATGTAAATCTTGGCATCCTTGATTTAGAGATCTTTGTCCAAGCATGGTAGAGGCTCAAAAGCATGGGCGGTACGCCAAGGCAAGTAGACCGAAATCCATCTGCATCTACCACTAATCATCCACCTTGAGATATCTATCCAGAACATCTCGCTGCTATTAATTTGCGAATCCCACCCAAAGTGTAGACTCAAAGCAACAGACAACTGCATTAAAAGAACTTTGCGTAAAGTAAACAATCCTTGCACCCGCAAGTACAAGCACCGTTGTTTTCCCCCTTGTGGCAAAAGCACATCCCCTATACTCATGTTTCTGTCACTCAAGCTAGTCATCAAGGGGCATGAACCCACAATCAAGCATAACGCTCCCTCTTGGAGTTACTACCTACTACTCGGCCAAAGCAATAAACAGCAACGGAGAACATGCAAGAATTACTCAAGAACATAAATATAAAAGAGGTGAATCAAATATATTACTCACACACAGTCTGAACATAATCTCATAATCCATCGGATCCCAGCAAACTCAGCAGAGCAACAACATAAAGATTACATATGTGCCTCGATCATGTAGGGCAGCTCACGAGGTCTAAACCATGAAGAACAAAGAGGGGAGGAGAACATCACATAGCTACTGATCATGGACCCATGGTCCAAGGTGGACTACTCACGACTCATCCGGGAAGCGTCCATGGTGGTGGAGAAGCTCCCGGTGGTGGTTCTCCCCTCCGGCAGGGTGCCGGGAAGAGTTCTCCTGATGCTCCCGATCTTGGAAGCGCTGCGGCGGTGGAACAGAGGCGAGATCGCGAAAAAGGGTTCCGTCCTCGAGGGTTTCGGGACGCGAGGAATATATATGCAAAGGGGGGTCACCAGAGGCGGAGGTGGGGCCCGAGGCGCCCCCCTAGCGCGGCCAGGGGTGGGGCCGCGCCGGGTGGCCGCCTGGGGCACCCCAGGCTCCCCTCTGGCCCTGCTTTGATTTTTCTCGAAGCTCCCTGTACGCTGATTTTTCCTGTATTTTCCCCGGAATTTTTAGAGCACTTTTAATATGGGGGAAACCTGAAATAGAAAAACAGCAGAAAACGGGAACTGGCACTGTGGTGCACTGAGTTAATAGGTTAGTCCAAATATGATCAAAAGTGTATGGAAGTGCATAAATATCATAGCAATATCACACAAAAGAGGCATGGAGCAAGCAGAAATTATATATACGTTTATGACGTATCACCGACCCGCCGTCATCCTCCCCTGTTTCCTGGTGAGCGGGCGCGCACAGGAACTGTTCAACGAGCCGTGCACTGACACGTGGCAGCCGATACAGTAATCACACATGAAGCAGATCAGGGTTTTATGTTGTTTTTCTTCTTCAAGTTTTCAACTAAACTTCAACTAGCTATATCTTTTAATTCGTATATCCAAATTAGGCGATTCTTTTTCATATGCACTCACATTGATCAGAAGAATATGATAGAACCAAAAAAAAATCATGTTTGTGCTTTTAAAAGTTCAATTCATTCAAAATTAAAATTAAACTTTCGGAGGCCATCACTTTTAAACCGTTTAGCGGATTTGAGTGATTATTTTTGCGTTGTGATCTTAGTGCAATGTAGATATTTTGTACATGCTGTTGTTATACTATTCTTGAATTTTAAAATGATTATCTTTCCATTAGTTTTATTTTGGTTTTATTTGAGTTTCGGCGATTGATTTGTTGATTTGTGTGAAACGTGTAGATTGTCCGGAGTGCGACGCGAGCTATTGTCAGGAGAGTGACTTTTTGAACCAGAACCAAGGCAAGTTATATGTTGATCATCCTTTACCTTTTTTCTATGCATGTAGTATATATCACACTATGAATTTATGCATGTATAGGAATGCTATATTATTGTGATATGCTGTTGAGCTATCTCCCGTCAATCCTGATCGTGGTAGTTGTAGTTTTGATATGCTTGTAGATGGGTTGGTTCCTGTATACATTGAGCTTATGTGAGGATTATATATATTTAACAAATTGAGTAGTAATTAAGGATTTAATTCACCTCTGGGCGGAAGCTTGTGTGTGTAATTGTAGTAATAACCGACTTAAATTAAAATTTGACTATTAGGTAGTTATGAGGACAAAATCAGCTTTCTGCCAGATAAACCTCAAGCCTTTCTTTTGTTATACTATGCATATACATGTAGGTCTGCTTTATTGTTACTTCGTGTAACTTGCCAATACATTCAATGTATTGACCTATAAGTTTGCAACGTCCCATGTTGTAGGATATTCAGATGAAGAGTAAGGTACCGTTTGGGCTGCGAGTCTGCACTCAGCATCGCCAGTGGGCTATGATGGGACTCATCATTATTTTCTGCTACTTTCCGCTGTTTGTTTGAATAAAGCTAGCTATGTGCTATGCAGATTGTTTCATTTTATGAATTCTGGATCATACATTGTAATAAATGATGCACTTGTTATTTTGGTATTGATCTATACTGGGTGTGCTAGCAAGTCGATCCAGGGACTAGCACGGTAAGCTCATAGACTCAAATCCTTCGAGGTCCGGTCATTAGATGGTGAAATTCTTCATAGAATAAACAATACAAAGGTATAGTGCATTTTGCTAGAAACCATTTATGAGAAGGTGCATCCTATTCATCGCTTTTGCCTAGGTAATTATTGTGATAAAGTATTGGAGAATAATGGACTAGAGTGGATCGCAACCGCCTTGGGAGAAGCTAATCTTTTGCAGGACTCACAGAATAATGAAGAAAGGGATGTACAAGCTGAAGAACAAACAAGCTGCAATATTGATTATATGCTACAAGAATGGGTAAGAGAACATGAATTAAATATTTTGCATACTAACTCACATCAAACAAATGGTGATGAGGACATGACTACCTTGGATACAACCAAAAATATTGCATACATGTATATTTGTGAGGTGATTTCTAATGCAAACTATGCAACAATTTATTTATGTCATCCAGGACAAAAATACTTCACAGACTTTTGTGCCATGTCTAATTCCAGGTGTATGGGACATTTGTACAATCCACATATGAAGATAAGGGAAAAAGAGAAGTTTAGGTGCTGTTCAAAAAGTTCTCTCATGTCACTTTTGGGCCAAGAGAAGATAGAGTCCAAGTCTCTCACGTTCTGCATCCAGATTAGGACTGCACAGATATACCTGACTCAAAACGGCAAGAACTCCTTCATACGGACTCCGAATTGGGTGATTCTTTTTTGTTGGAAACTAGATTTCGTACACTTTCCAACCCAATCGGATTCACCTTCAAATTCGTCTAGAGCGTTGAGATATCGACGAAACAATCTGACGCTACAGCAGAATCCGAGTCAAACTACAAGTCCAAAGGTGTTGCATCACCTCCACTTGGGCCCATGAGCTTTGTACGACCTAGGGTTAGTTTTAGGCTGCCTTTGGACGTCCTTCCACCTCCTTGGCCGCCACCCCTTGCTCCTATATAAGTAGATCCATCTAGTAGCTTTTTCTTTGGGATTTGTTTAGTCAAAAGTTAGCCATTGCAACTTCGAGTACTTCATTTGTGTCCAACGACCAGACCAAGACCACTTACGGATCCCCACCTTTATCAATACATCATTTATATTTGCAATATTCATATTTCTTTATCATATTCTTGCTTGTTCTTCGATTGCCTGCAGGAATAGACCTTTGTGGTCAGGCTGATTGTGCTTCTGGCATTGCCAGTAACCCCCGGAGATTGGTTTAGCGATTGCTAAGGCGCAACGTCGTGCATGTTTGTAGTCGGATCATCAAAGTCGTCTCCACCAAATTGATAGTTATCATCTCATCGAAAGATCGGGCCCCTCGCCTCTATCAAATGGTATCAATTTTCAGGTTGCTCGGTGAGAATTTCCAGTTATTCCTAGATTAGATTTATTTTATTACCTATTGTCCAAGGAAAAGCCACAAAAAAAGTTAGATCTATTCATCCTTTGTCCTAGCCAGTCCGAGCCTTTCCAATTTTCTTTTCATTGTTTGCATTATTGAATTATCGGTTGCATCATCGTGTCGAGTTGCTGGTCTTAGTGTCTAGTTCGTTAGAGCTTCGAGTTCTGTTCACATTAGTCACGTCGCCGCTGCATCATTATCCCTTCCGCTGTCAACCACCTTATCCATCAATTTCCACCTCGTGCTACCCATCGTTCATTGTCACAATCATACTTGAAGTCGTTTGCATCTTTGCTTGATCCAATCTGCATCTTATCTAGTTTGTCTTGGAAAGAGGGAGAAAGAAAAAAAGACAGAGAAAAAAAAGTAAAAAAAAAAGAGGAGAGAAAGAAAAAGGAAAAAGTGTGATAAAAAAGAAAAAGAAAGAAAAGAAAAAGAAAGTTGGAGAGAGAGTTGTTATATATTCTGTTTGGCAGTTGTTTTCATCATTATCTTTACTGCCGTTGTGATCTTCACTTATATCTTGCTGTCCAGAGCTACTTCGTATCCTTTATTGATGCTAGTTGTGCTACACTGTGACCTCATTAGTGTTCTAGGCTTGCCTCTCTAGTCCAGTCTAGCCTAGGACTACCACAGTACCGTCGTTGTGTGTTTATTCAACATTGCATCTCTGAATTGATTATTGCTAATCTTTTGCTACCATATATAGCCAACCCAGCTCCACATATTTCTACACCGTGCATATTTACGTTCACTTGGCAGTCGCTTTACTCAATCTTTGGAGTCATTTGACACCGCTGGTTGCCTAACACCACCTGCTGCATGGTAAGAACTTGTAAGATATTGATATTTGCTTTACTGTGAGCGCTTTACCACCACATCCTAGTAGTTCATAGGAACATTATTCTCGAATTTTGTTTCTTGTTTCTACTAATCATGACAGGTACCGGAGACATAAGTTCTTGGACCACGGATACATCTTCACCATCACGAGACGTGGGACAACACACACATGCACATGGTCAGGTTATTTCTTTACCATCATTTGAGGGTAGATTTAATCCTGCTATTTATCTAGCTTGGGAGCTTGAAATAGAAAAAGTTTTTAGTCACCATAATTTTTCTGAACTTGAGAGAGTACGAGCTGCCACTAGAGTATTTACTGGTTTTGCTTCTGTTTGGTGGAGTGTGTATTGTAAGAAAAACATTGATAACCAACCCATAACTTGGAAAGATTTGAAGGCTGTAATGAGAAAACATTTTTTCCTCCTTACTATCGCCGTGAATTGCTTCGCAAATTAGAACAATTAAAACAAGGCAGTAACACTGTTCATGCTTACTACCAAGAGTTCAAATCTTATATGCATCATTGTGACATAGAAGAATCTGAGGATGATACACTAAATAGATTTTTTGGTGGTTTGAACCATGATATTCGCGCAAGATTTCAGTATATTCCTCGTTGCTTTACTGGTATGTATGTTCGTGCTTGTACCTTTGAGAGACAAATACAGGAGGACGCATTGTGTGACTACAACAACTACTATTCCAGTTCATGCTCACCACCACTGGTTGGTTCCTCCACCATTGCACCTACTAGAGCAGCCAGACCTCTGATTGTGAGCGTGACATCATCTAAAGTGTATGGTACATTATCATCGTCCATACCTACATGATACGTCCAAAACATATCTATAATTTCTGCTTGCTCCATGCCTCTTTTGTGTGATATTGCTATGATATTTATGCACTTCCATACACTTTTGATCATATTTGGACTAACCTATTAACTCAGTGTACCACAGTGCCAGTTCCTGTTTTCTGCTGTTTTTCTATTTCAGGTTTCCCCCATATTAAAAGTGCTCTAAAAATTCCGGGAAAAATACAGGAAAAATCTGTGTACCGGGAGCTTCGAGAAAAACCAAAGCAGGGCCAGAGGGGAGCCTGGGGTGGCCCAGGCGGCCACCCGGCGCGGCCCCACCCCTGGCCGCGCCAGGGGGGGGGGGCGCCTGGGGCCCCCTCTCCCCCTCTGGTGACCCCCCTTCGCATATATATTCCTCGCGTCCCGAAACCCTCGAGGACGGAACCCTTTTTCGCGATCTCGCCTCTGTTCCGCCGCCGCCGCGCTTCCAAGATCGGGAGCACCAGGAGAACTCTTCCCGGCACCATGCCGGAGGGGAGAACCACCACCGGGAGCTTCTCCACCACCATGGACGCTTCCCGGATGAGTCGTGAGTAGTCCACCTTGGACCATGGGTCCATGATCATTAGCTATGTGATGTTCTCCTCCCCTTTTTGTTCTTCATGGTTTAGACCTCGTGAGCTGCCCTACATGATCGAGGCACATATGTAATCTTTATGCTGTTGCTCTGCCGAGTTTGCTGGGATCCGATGGATTATGAGATTATGTTCAGATTGTGTGTGAGTAATATATTTGACTCACCTCTTTTATATTTATGTTCTTGAGTAATTCTTGCATGTTCTCCGTTGCTGTTTATTGCTTTGGCCGAGTAGTAGGTAGTAACTCCAAGAGGGAGCGTTATGCTTGATTGTGGGTTCATGCCCCTTGATGACTAGCTTGAGTGACAGAAACATGAGTCTAGGGGATGTGTTGTTGCCACAAGGGGGAAAACAACGGTGCTTGTACTTGCGGGTGCAAGGATTGTTTACTTTACGCAAAGTTCTTTTAATGCAGTTGTCTGTTGTTTTGAGTCTACACTTTGGGTGGGAATCGCAACTTAATACCAGCGAGATGTTCTGGATAGATATCTCAAGGTGGATGATTAGTAGTAGATGGAGATGGATTTCGGTCTACTTGCCTTGGCGTACCGCCCATGCTTTTGAGCCTCTACCGTTCTTTACAGCATAGTTAGCATTGGTTTGCGCACATAATCCTGTCAATTGCCCAGCTGTAATTTGTTTACCTCGCTTTGCTGTTTTATCGTCTTTTGGGAGAGAGACATCACTAGTGAACATCATGGGACCCCGGTCCATATTACCATCACTAATCACACCCGCTATTTACTTCATGTTCTTATTTCCTAGTTGCAGTCATACCTATCACTATTATCTCTTGTGTTTGATCCTTTGTAAACGACAAGGTCGGAGGGATTGACAACCTCTCTGTACTCGTTGGGAGAAAAGTTATTTCTATCTGTGTGCAGGTCCTGTCAACCGCTAAGTTTCTGGCGCCGTTGACACCTTCTTGTCGACCCTCAGAGTCTCACGGGATTCGATCCTTGGTACCTTTGCCAAGGGAAACTTGCTGCTACGCTACATCTCAAACCTTCCACTTGGGGTAACCAACGAGGGGCGAGAAGCCATCAAGCAAAGTTTATGGCGCCGTTGCCGGGGACTCCACTCTTCGAGATAGGGGAGTTGCACGCTATGTTTTATCTTTGCTTTTTAGTCTTGTTAGTTTACCTTTCAGTTTTTGCTTTAGTGTCCCTTGCCAAAAATCACAAAAATAGTTATCTTGCTTGCTGCTGCTATGGGTTCCACAGAGAACACCAAGTTGTGTGATTTCACTAGTCATAACAACGATGACTTTATCTGCACGCCTATTACTACACCTGCTACTTCAGCACCTTCTTATGAAATTAAACCTGCTTTGCTGAACTTAGTTATGAAAGATCAATTCTCCGGTGCTGGAGATGATGCTGCTTTGCACTTAAATAATTTTGTTGAACTCTGTGATATGCAAAAGTACCGAGAAATAGATAGTGATATTGTTAAGCTTAAGCTTTTTCCTTTCTCCTTGAGAGGAGGAGCTAAAATCTGGTTTCAATCCTTGCCTAGGAATAGTATAGATTCTTGGGACAAGTGCAAGGATGCCTTTATTGGGAAGTACTATCCCCCTGCTAAAATTATCCAATTAAGGAATAACATAATGAATTTTAAACAATTGGATAATGAACACGTTGCCCAAGCTTGGGAACGCGTGAAATCTCTTGTCAAGAACTGCCCTACTCATGGTTTGACTACTTGGATGGTTATCCAAACTTTTTATGCAGGCTTGAACTTTACCTCGCGGAACTTGTTAGATTCGGCCGCGGGAGGAACCTTTATGTCAACTACACTTGGTGCTGCTACGAAACTTCTCGATGAGATGATGACCAATTATTCCCAATGGCACACCGAACGCGCTCCAACAGGTAGGAAGGTAAACTCTGTCGAGGAGATTTCCTCCCTAAATGAAAAAGTTGACTTGATCATGTCTCTACTTTCCAAGCAATCTTCTATTGATCCTCATGATGTTCCTTTAAATTCTTTGATTGCTCAAGATCAAGTAGATGTGAACTTTATCTCTAGAAACAATTTCAAAAACAATGCTTATAGGAGTAATTTTGGTAGCAACCCTAGAACGTTCCCCTCTAATTCCTATGGGAACAACAATGCTTATCCTAGCACCAAGAACTCCACTTCCGAACTAGAGATTATGCTTAAATACTTCATCACTACCCAAAAAGCCTTCAATAAGAGTGTAGAAGAAAAACTAGACAAACCAGATAATCTCTCTTCGAAGGTAGACAATTTAGCCCATGAGGTAGAGTTGCTTAATATTAGAACTTCTCCTCTTGAGGAGAGGAAGACCACTCCTATGAATTCTATTCAAGTGCAAATTAATGAAAACATTAGGATGATGGCTAAACTTAAAGAGAGATGGGCTAGAGAAAAGAAGGAAGAAGATAGAATTAAGAGCCTTCCTACCCACCACACTGTTGCTACTATCCAAGTTGTTGAGGATATCCAAACTCTTAGCACCCAATGCACTCCTAGTCCCATTGTACCTATTAATGGTGATGTTATGACCTCAACCGTAGAAACTCCTATGACCATAGAAGCTACCAAACAAGTGATCCTAAAGGACACCACTACCACTTTACTTGATAGTAGTGACCTTGATTTTGATAATTGCACCCTTTCTGAAGTTATTGGTTTTCTTCACAAGATGTCTAGAGATCCCCACACTAGCACACTTAACCTTGCCTTCACAGAGCATATCACTAATGCTCTCATCAAAGCTAGGGAGGAGAAGCTTAAGGTAGAAGCCTCCATACCTAGAAAGCTAGAAGATGGTTGGGATCCTATGATTAAAATTAAGTTGAATAACTTCTCTTGCTATGCTTTATGTGATGTTGGAGCTAGCACCTCCGTTATGCCCAAAAGAATATATGATATGAATTGAAATCTTTTGATCCTTGTTCTTTTGGTGTTTGTCTTATTGATTCTGCCGTAAAGATACCTTTGGGGAAGATCGACGATGTTGTTATCATTGTCAATGACAATTATGTTCCCGTTGATTTTACTATTATGGATATTGAATGTGAACCTTCATGTCCAATTATTTTGGGACGTCCTTTTCTTCGCACCGTTGGTGCTATCATTGATATGAAAGAGGGGAATATAAAATTCCAATTCCCTCTCAAGAAAGGAATGGAACGCTTCCCTAGAAATACGATTAAGTTGCCTTTTGAGTCCGTTACACGGGCTAGCTATTCTCTCACTCTTGATAAAACTTGATCCTTTCCTTTTGCATCATGCCTAGCTTAAAGGCATAAAAGAAAGCGCTTTTGGGAGGCAGTCCACAACGAATTAGGTTTTATTTTGCTTTTGTTGTGTCTTGATGTTTGTTACTACAGTAGCATCATCATTGTATCTTTTCTTTTTAGCTTTGTGCCAAGTTTAGCCTCCGATTGCAAGAAAGTTCAAAAGTTGTGACGTGCTGTCCAGAAAACAGATTTTGTCCTTGGACAAAAAATTTCGTATAAAATCACCAGATCATCATTTTGATCTGATGTTTTTGACAGCGTGATCTATACAATTGTCTTTCGGGCGTCTGTTCTGAGTTTTTTTATTTGAGTTGCAGAAGTGCCCCGAAAAAACTATTTACTACCAGCTGGTCTGTTTTTCACAGATTTTGCCCTGTTTTGCCTTTTCTTCGTTTTGCAGAGCTTGCTTTTTCTTTGCAAAAACCTTTTGGCAATCTTGAGAAACAATAGCTCTTCAAGATTATCCTTATTTCCAGTAGGGAAAAATTATTTTATTATCGGTACTAACCTCGCTAATCAGATTGTGATGAGTTATGTATGAAGGAATTTTTTTCAAGTGTGCGAGGGAAGATGATAAAAGAAGATTTAGGAGGGTCAAACGCTCAAGCTTGGGGATGCCCCCGTGCACCCCCAAGAAATATTCAAGAAGACTCAAGAGTCTAAGCTTGGGGATGCCCCCATGCATCCCCTTCTCCATCAACAATTATCAGTTCGTCTTTTGTTCCACTATAATTATCACTTCATGTGTTATGTGCTATGCTTGGTGCGTCTTGCTTTTAGTTTCCTTTTTAGTTTTCTTTAGCTTTGCTTGCTGTTCATAACAAGTTAGAACCCAGCTTTCTTTGTGTGGGAGAGAAACACGCTCCACTTCAACCTAGAAGACAACATAGGATTTTCATGCTTATCTTTGCTGTGTATGTTCTTTGTTTTTCCATAGCTGCTGTCATGTTTAGCTCTTAGTTTTCATGCTTTTATTTTTAAAGAGCTTTTGTTTAGTTGGTTGCTGAAATCTCTTGAGTTTTCATGTTTATCTTGTTAAGAGAGTTTTTCCTGTTGCAATGAGTTGTGTGTCTTAACTTAAAGTAGGTAATTGAGGTTGCTATTTAATTTTAGTAGTAACTTACAATAGTTTTGAGGTATTGCCATGAGTAATGTCTGAACTTTTGGTGTCAAGAGCTTTAGCCTATTAGTGATAGATGTCGTATTTTGGGCAATCCGTGTTTATTTTCGAAAAACTACAAATAGTTGAGAACTTTAGCTACTAAATGGATCACTAATCTTTGGAGGGATCGAATATTAGAGTACACTCACGTACCATGAGTCGAGGATGCGCAAGGATAACCAAATCCCCATACACTCCTCCTCGGGGTACTTGTCTCTTTGTGAACCTCCTAATTAGATTAAGAGTTATCGATAATAAGTGCATGAGTTCTTCGGCCTAATGTGAGTATTCAAAAGTTGACACTTCCACCTAGCCATATTTTTCTAGCCTCTTCTGTACCGTGCATTGCCCTTTCTCACCTCGAGAGTTGGCGCATACTTCGCCGGTGCATCCAAATCCTTGGCGCGATACGCTCTGTCATCATAAGCCTCATTATATCCTTCCTCAAAACAGCCACCATACCTACCTATTAAGGCATTTCCATAGCCTTTCCGAGATACATTGCCATGCAACATCCATCTTCTCATGACTTGATCTTCATGTCATACATGCTTTTTGCTTGATCGATGAGCCGGATGCTAGTTGGGCCTTGCCCTAATTATTGCTACATGACGCGCTAGTATCATTGCATATCATGCTACACCGGCAGAGGCATACATTTGCATACATCATGATAGTTTCATTTTCTTTATGTTGAGTACTTTTGTAAAGTGTGAAAGATCTTCTATATTTCTTGTAATAAATAGAGTGTTGCCCCTAAAGTGAGGAAAAGATCCCAAAGAGGACAAAATCAAAAGATCCCAAAGAGGAAAAATGAGAGTTAAATAGAAAGAGCCATTGAGGCCACAAAAAAATAAAAAAAATAGAAAAAGGAGAAAAAGAAATAAAAAGAGATAAGGGGGCACACTACTATTTCCTTTTGAGAGATCCACACTCGTACTCCATCTTATACCTTGTGCTCCATAGAGATTATCATTCATGCATATAGCTATGTGGGGACCTTCACACTATAGAACTTGGCTTGTATATTCCAATGATGAGCCTCCTCAAAAGAGCTCTAGGTCTTCTTGAGCAAGCAAGTTGGATGCACCCCCACTAGTTCCATTGGAGAGCTTACCTTAGCTCATATGTGCATCCGTTGCATGGCAATCCCTACTCCTCACATCATATCTATCATTTGGGTTTCTCTCGCCTATGATTGTCCTTATTGATGTGAGCCTTTCACACCTTTTTTGTCTTCCCATTCTATCATTTTTCTCTCTTTGCCATCCTAAGTGTCGACTTTCTTGCTTACGCTCATCCATTGCATGAGTGCTCAAAATATCGAAAGGGAGTGGATCATTTTGACTTGTACCTGGCTGACGGTCTGGAGATGAGTCAAGATAAGATTCCAAAGAAGACCAAGTGTGAAACTTTAGTAGATTAAGTTCTCAACAATACAAAAACTATGTTTTACTCTCTCATATTACCCTATCCCCTTTCTTGCACGCAAACACCATTTGGAGACATTCGAGTCACGGACAGCGAGAGCTCTTGCACCTTTATGTTCTTATGTTGCTTGTTACAATGCTAATATAGACTCTTGCTTGTTATGACTTGAATTTAATTACATGCCTTGATTGCTTTACTTAAAAGTTCTTATATGGTTGATAGCATGTCACCACAGAAATTATGCTGGTTATCATTTACCTACTCGAGGACGAGCAGGAATTAAGCTTGGGGATGTTGATACGTCCAAAACGTATATATAATTTCTTCTTGCTCCATGCCTCTTTTGTGTGATATTGCTATGATATTTATGCACTTCCATACACTTTTGATCATATTTGGACTAACCTATTAACTCAGTGCACCACAGTGCCAGTTCCTGTCTTCTGCTGTTTTTCTATTTCAGGTTTCCCCCATATTAAAAGTGCTCTAAAAATTCCGGGAAAAATACAGGAAAAATCAGCGTACCGGGAGCTTCGAGAAAAACCAAAGCAGAGCCAGAGGGGAGCCTGGGGTGGCCCAGGCGGCCACCCGGCGCGGCCACACCCCTGGCGGCGCCAGGGGGGCGCCTGGGGCCCCCTCTCCGCCTCTGGTGACCCTCCTTCGCATATATATTCCTCGCGTCCCGAAACCCTCGAGGACGGAACCCTTTTTCGCGATCTCGCCTCTGTTCCGCCGCCGCCGTGCTTCCAAGATCGGGAGCACCAGGAGAACTCTTCCCGGCACCCTGCCGGAGGGGAGAACCACCACCGGGAGCTTCTCCACCACCATGGACGCTTCCCGGATGAGTCGTGAGTAGTCCACCTTGGACCATGGGTCCATGATCAGTAGCTATGTGATGTTCTCCTCCCCTCTTTGTTCTTCATGGTTTAGACCTCGTGAGCTGCCCTACATGATCGAGGCACATATGTAATCTTTATGATGTTGCTCTGCTGAGTTTGCTGGGATCCGATGGATTATGAGATTATGTTCAGATTGTGTGTGAGTAATATATTTGATTCACCTCTTTTATATTTATGTTCTTGAGTAATTCTTGCATGTTCTCCGTTGCTGTTTATTGCTTTGGCCGAGTAGTAGGTAGTAACTCCAAGAGGGAGCGTTATGCTTGATTGTGGGTTCATGCCCCTTGATGACTAGCTTGAGTGACAGAAACATGAGTCTAGGGGATGTGTTGTTGCCACAAGGGGGAAAACAACGGTGCTTGTACTTGCGGGTGCAAGGATTGTTTACTTTACGCAAAGTTCTTTTAATGCAGTTGTCTGTTGTTTTGAGTCTACACTTTGGGTGGGATTCGCAACTTAATACCAGCGAGATGTTCTGGATAGATATCTCAAGGTGGATGATTAGTAGTAGATGGAGATGGATTTCGGTCTACTTGCCTTGGCGTACCGCCCATGCTTTTGTGCCTCTACCATACTTTACAGCATAGTTAGCATTGGTTTGCGCACATAATCCTGCCAATTGCCCAGCTGTAATTTGTTTACCTCGCTTTGCTGTTTTTTCGTCTTTTGGGAGAGAGACATCACTAGTGAACATTATGGGACCCCGGTCCATATTACCGTCACTGATTACACCCGCTATTTACTTCTTGTTCTTATTTCCTGGTTGTAGTCATACCTATCACTATTATCTCTTGTGTTTGATCCTTTGTAAACGACAAGGCCGGAGGGATTGACAACCTCTCTGTACTCGTTGGGAGCAAAGTTATTTGTATCTGTGTGCAGGTCCTGTCAACTGCTAAGTTTCTGGCGCCGTTGACACCTTCTTGTCGACCCTCGGAGTCTCACAGGATTCGATCCTTGGTACCTTTCCCAAGGGAAACTTGCTGCTACGCTACATCTCAAACCTTCCACTTGGGGTAAACAACGAGGGGCGAGAAGCCATCACTACATCAGCTACGTCATTGCGACAAGGTAACAGTAAAATCAATGATGATATAACTTCACATGAGGATGATGCATATCTAGTTAACTTGAATACATCATGTGTTGAATTACCTGTTGATTTGAGCACACCACCTAGTTTAGATAATCATGTTACTGCCATGAATCCGTCATGTGATCAAACAACTAAAATACCAACAATTTTAAGTGCATCCATTGAATTAACTATTGATGCAAAAGAATCATGTGAATCGGAGAATAAATCAGATTTGGATAAAATACATTTGAAAATAATTGTGCCAATGTTTAATCATTTTGATATGACCTCTAATCTTGGTAACGATTCTATGTCAAATGACTTATTGCATGTTTGCTTATTTAAGCATGTTGTAGCCTGTGTATTTCATGCAAGTATGGTTTATTCACCAATGTTGGGATGGTTTAATGATGAACATTGTCAATATTTTCATATGAATAAGAGCTTCACTTATTTGTGCAAACTGAGTTGCAATATTTTCATGCCTTCTACTTCTTGTGATAATATTTTGGCTTTATATTTTACGAACTACGAAAGTTACTCATCTATACATGTGTCATATGTGCAAAAATTAAGGGAAGTAAAAATGGATGACATATACATATACAACATGTACATCTTGTCTATTTTCTTACCCAAATTTCAGATTAAGCAACGCCGAGGACGGCTTTATTTTCAAAAAAGGGAGGATGATGAGGACATGACTACCTTGGATACGACCAAAAATATTGTATACATGTATATTTGTGAGGTGATTTCTAATGCAAACTATGCAACAATTTATTTATGTCATCCAGGACAAAAATACTTCACAGACTTTTGTGCCATGTCTAATTCCAAGTGTATGGGACATTTGTACAATCCACATATGAAGATAAGGGAAAAAGAGAAGTTTAGGTGCTGTTCAAAAAGTTCTCTCACGTCACTTTTGGGCCAAGAGAAGATAGAGTCCAAGTCTCTCACGTTCTGCATCCAGATTCGGACTGCACACACATACCTGAATCAAAACGGCAAGAACTCCTTCATACGGACTCCGAATTGGGTGATTCTTTTTTTTTGTTGGAAACTAAATTTCGTACACTTTCCAACCCAATCAGATTCACCTTCAAATTCGTCCGGAGCGTTGAGATATCGATGAAACAATCTGACGCTGCAGCAGAATCCAGGTCAAACTACAAGTCCAAAGGTGTTGCATCACCTCCACTTGGGCCCATGAGCCTTGTACGACCTAGGGTTAGTTTTAGGCTGTCTTTGGACGTCCTTCCACCTCCTTGGCCGCCACCCTTGCTCCTATATAAATATCCATCTAGTAGCTTTTTCTTTGGGATTTGTTTAGTCAAAAGTTAGCCATTGCAACTTCGTGTACTTCGTTTGTGTCCAACGACCAGACCAAGACCACTTACGGATCCCCACCTTTATCAATACATCATTTATATTTGCAATATTCAGATTGCTTTATCATATTCTTGCATGTTCTTCGATTGCATGCAGGAATAGACCTTCGTGGTCAGGCTGATCATGCTTCTGGCATTGTCAGTAACCCCCGGAGATTGGTTTAGCGATTGCTAAGGCGCAACGTCATGCACGTTTGTAGTCGGATCGTCAAAGTCGTCTCCACTAAATCGATAGTTATCATCTCATCGAAAGATCGGGCCCCTCGCCTCTATCAAATGGGGGTGCCAAAGAACCATCTATCTTGGATGAAGTGTGCCTAGAGGAAGGGAACACCAAGGAAAATGAAGAGGATGAACGGATTGATCACTCACCCTCATCTTCCACCCATGAGAGCAACCTTTTGCACACTCTTTATATGTTCTTTGATGAAGATACTCTTGGAAAAGATATAACTTCCATGGATATTAAAGAACTACATTTATTCGTACACGGATGTGCAGGTATGATGTGTTCTGTATATCAAAGTTGTTGCTTATGTTGTGGTTTTCGCGAGGACGTTGACCTTCAGTGCACTAATGCCTATGATCAAGTTATAGCGAATTATAACAATAATATGAGAAATTTCACCGAGGAATTACTATGGTATGTAGTAAGCAAAAGTGCAAGTATATTATTTGCAGATATCCAAGACGTTGCTCGAGCCCACAACTGTGATGCCATAACCGAATGGGTATACGTTAATATGTACTCCATATATGAATATTGTCAAGAGCATCATTTTGAAGAAGAAAACAAAGAAGAATAAGAGCACGAAGAAAAGGGGTGCACAATAAAAGAATTGTTTTGTACCCCCCATTTATGCAAACTCTTTAAGATGCTAGAATCAGAGTATGATAATTCTAGTTTGAAAGAACTTGATGCTGATGAATTTGATTTGCAGTAAAGTCATCCTCCAAGTGAGGGTGATAATGATCATGAGTCGCTAATCATCTTATTTGAGGAGCCTAGTGTTGTTCATACTGACAAACTAGATGAAGGAAATACTCTTGATTTATCTACACTAATGTCCAACTGTGCTTCTTTGGACGATTTTCTTATGCATGGGAAACTTATAGGGGTGTTGAACTATCCGCTCCACAAGCAGAATTTTATGAAGTGTTCCCTTGCAACAATAGACAAGGTAAGATCTTTAAATTTAATCACAAGTCTCTAACCACGACCTTATAGAAGAATGAGGAGATGTGTATACCCATCTTGGTGCGGTTGTTCCCGCTTGAGGGCGTGGACCTCTTCACATATATGAGGCTGATGCACCACAAGAGGGTACGACTCCGACCACACTTTGCTATGAGATGCTCCAAACAATGGTCGGAGGCAAGTCCAACTACACACCGGGTCGATATCCTTTGGGATCCAAGTGGATATATGGATCATCAAAGCCTAACTATATGGCTATAAAGAAAGCGCTATAAGGAGGCAACCCGGAAGTAAGTAGGAGTCTTTCTAGCTTTTGAGTCTTCGTATTTAGTTTGCATTCATATGTTTGGATTCGCACTTTGCATGAATTGCTATTAAAGTTGGTTTGCTTTAAGTCTTCACTAAGTGACATTTTTCTTCTGCTCAAAAATTTGTATATGGTACAATTACATTGCCACATCTTGCCTAGTATAAGTATTGGAACTAACCCCGCAGGAATCTCCGGAGAAAACAAAATCCCACATGAAACGAAGAAAAAGATGGCATATTAAACGACCGCCCATTGTCGTATGCGCGGTTGTATTGAGCGAGGCAGGCGCTAACACAAACATCCAGAGGCAACAATGACAAAAACGGCGTCCAATACAGACGCGTGTGCTCGTATGAGCGCTCGTATGAAGCTTTGATATGTCTCCAAGGTATCTATAATTACCTATTGTTCCATGATATTATATTATCAATCTTGGATGTTTTATATGCATGTTTATGCCATTCTATATCATTTTTGGGGACTTACCAATTAACCTAGTGCCTAGTGACAATTGTTGTTTTTTCCTTGTTTTTTTCTAGAAAAACAATACCTAAGGGACTTCAAATGTCATGAAACTTTTTGATGATTTTTCTTGGACCAGAAGACTCCCTAGAAGCTTCGGGAGGAGGCCATAAGAGCCACGAGGTGGAGACAAGTTTGGGGGGCGCACCCCACGGGGGGCACAAGATTGTGGGCCACCTATTGCCCTTCCAACCCTAGTTATTCTTATATAAATACCCAAATATTCATGGAAGACTAGAGAGCAACCCAAAATACTTTTTCCGCCACCTCATGTTTCTGTCTTCGAGAGATCCCTTCTAGGGACCTTTTCTGGCACTTCGCGTGAGGGGATTCGACCACAGGGGCTTCTTCATCAACCTTGATTCCCTTCCGATGATGTGTGAGTAGTTTACCACAGACCTACGGGCCCATAGCTAGTAGCTAGATGGCTTATTCTCTCTGTTTGATCTTCAATACAATGTTCTCCTCAATATTCTTGGAGATCTATTCGATGTAATCTTCTTTTGTGGTGTGTTTGTTGAGATCCGATAAATTGTGGGTTTATGATCAAACTATCTATGAATATTACTTGAGTCTTCTCTGAACTCTTTTATGCATGATTGTTATAGCTTTGTATTTCTCTCCGTTCTATTGATTTGGTTTGGCCAACTAGATTGATTTTTCTTGCAATCGGAGAGGTGCTTTGCAATGGGTTCAATCTTGCGGTGCTCGATCCCAGTGACATAAAGGGACATGACACGTATTTGTATTGTTGCCATTAAGTAAAAAAATGTGGGGATTATTCATATAGATTGGATCTATCCCTCTACATCATGTCATCTTGCTTAAGGCGTTACTCCGCTCTTATTAACTTAACACACTAGATGCATGCTGGATAGCAGTCGATGTGTGGAGTAATAGTAGTAGATGCAGGAAGGAGTCGGTCTAGTTGTCAAGGAAGTGATGCCTATATACATTATCATTGCCTTGGATATCCTCATAACTATGCGCTTTTCTACCAAATGCTCAACAGTAATTTGTTTACCCACTGTATGCTTTGTTTCAAGAGAGAAGCCTCTAGTGAAAACTATGGCCCCGAGGGCTATCTTTTATCATATTGCTTTTGATCTATAAAATAAAAAAAACAACAATACCTTGCTGCAATTTATTTACTTTTATTTTATTTTGCACTTTTACTTATCTTTTATATCTATCACTATCAGATCTCATCCTGGCAAGTAACCGTGAAGGGATTGACAACCCCTTTGTCGTGTTGGGTGCAAGTATTTGTTTGTTTGTGCAGGTAGAACCATTGGAGACTTGTGTGTTCCTCCTACTGGATTGATACATTGGTTCTTAACCGAGGGAAATACTTATCTCTACTTGCTGCATCACCCTTTCATCTTCAAGGGAAAAACCAACACAAGCTCAAGAAGTAGCAGGAATAATTTTTGGCACCGTTGTCGGGGAGGATCTACATCAAGCCTACCAAGTACCTATCATAAAGTCCCATCTCTTGCATTTACTTTATTTGCCATTTGCCTCTTGTTTCCTCTCCCCACTTCTAAAACATTTTCAGAAAAAAAATTGCCTTCCTTTTGTTTGCCTTTTTCGTTAGCTTTTTGTTTGCTTGTGTGCTAGATTGCTTGCTTTGTCACGATGTCTCAAGAAAATAACAAGTTGTGTGATTTTTACAATATAACAATGATTTTATTAGTACTCTAATTGCTCCCTCCACTAATGCGGAATCATATGAAATTAATGTTGCTTTGTTGAATCTTGTTATGAAAAAATATTTTTCTGGGAATCCTAATGAAGATGTTGCATCCCATCTTAATACTTTCGTTGAATTGTGTGATATGCAAAATAAAAAAAGTTATGTATAATGATATTGTCAAATCTAAACTACTTCCATTCTCACTACGAGATTGTGCTAAAACTTGGTAATCATCCTTGCCTAAAAATAGTATTGATTCATGAAGTAAGTGCAAGGATGCTTTTATTTCCAAGTAGTTTCCTCCCGCTAAGATCATCTCTATTTGAAATGATATAATGAATTTTAAGCAACTTGATCATGAACATGTTGCACAATCATGGGAGAGGATGAAATTAATGATAAGAAATTGCCCTACTCGTGGTTTAAGTTTATGGATGATCATACAATTGTTTTTATGCTAGATTGAAATTTGCATCTAGAAATCTTTTAGATTCCGCTGTGGGTGATACTTTTATGGAAATCACGTTAGGATAAGCTACTAAACTCCTAGATAATATCATGTCAAATTACTCTTAATGGCATACCGAAAGATCTTCTACTAATAAGAAAGTGCATTCTATTGAAGAAAATAATACTTTGAGTGGAAAGATGGATGAACTTATGAAATTGATTGTTAGTGATAATGCTCATGTTGATCCTAATGATGTTTCTTTGTCTACTTTTATTGAGAATAATAATGAATCTATGGATGTGAATTTTGTTGGTAGGAACAATTTTGGTAATAAATCTTATAGAGGTAATTTCAATCCTAGGTTATTTCCTAGTAATTACTCTAATAAATATGGTAATTCCTACAACAATTCTTATGGAAATTATAATAATATGCCCTCTGATCTTGAGAAAAATATTAAAGATTTTATTAACTCTCAAAAGATTTTAAATGCTATGATAGAAGAAAAGTTGCTTAACTTTGATGATGTTTCTAGGAATGTTGATATAATTTCTCATGAGTTCGATTCCCTTAAGATTAGATCTAAGCCACCCAAGCTTGATATTAATGAGTCTCTGAAATCTATTCAAATTTCTATTAATGAAAGGTGTGTTCTTCTAGTTTTTGAGATAGTCATGATGAAGATCTTAAAGTAATTGGCGTGACTCCCATTGAATCTTTGTTTTATAATATAAAACTTGATGACAAAGGGACTGGAGTGGAGTCAACTTTAGCTAGAAGGTGTCCCAATAATTTGGAGGGTGATAATCATTTTTTTTCTGAAAGTGGGTTTGGCGAGGTCAAAACTTTAAATAGTGATGTGCCCACTCTTTTGGATTACAAGGACTTTAATTATGATAATTTTTCTTTGATTGAGTGTATTTCCTTGTTGCAATCCATGCTTAATTCATCTCATGCTTACCATCAAAATAGTGCTTGCACTAAACATATCGTTGATGCTATGATGGAATCTTTTGAAGAAAAACTTGAGTTGGAAGTTTCAATCCCTAAAAAATTATATGATGAATGGGAACCTACTATTAATACTAATATTGAAGATTATGAGTGAATGCTTTATGTGATTTGACTGCTAGCGTTTTCACTATTCCAAAAATTTATGTGATGTGCTAGGCTTCCATAAATTTGATGATTGTTCTTTAAATTTGCACTTAGCGCATTCCACTATTAATAAACCTATGGGAAGAATTAATGAACTATTCCAAAATCTTTATGTTATGTGCTAGGCTTCCATAAATTTTAGTTCTTTAAATTTTTCACTTAGTGGATTCCACTAGTAGCAAACCTAGGGGAAAAATTAATGATGTTCTTATTATTCAAATAGGAATTATGTGCCTGTAGATTTCATTGTGCTTGATATTGATTGCAATCCTACATCCTGGTACACAGTCGGGGAAACTGATCGCCCACGAACACCTATGGGACCGGAGCCACTTTTCGGTACGGCAAGGGAGCGGAGGGAGCACAAAGAGCGGATCGAGGTGCACACGCGAGCAGTTTACCCAGGTTTGGGCCGCACGGATGCGTAAAACCCTACTCCTGCCTTGGTTTTGTTATTGAGTTCTTGGCTCGGGAGCAAGAAGATCTATAGTGCTCAGAGCTAGCTACACCGAGCGTGAGAGTGATCGAGTTTCGGAACGCCCTCTACGTTGTGCATGGGCCTCCTTTTATAGGTCAAAGGGGTCACCGACAGGTGGTAACGTAGTTGAGGGTAAAAACGTAAAAGTGGTGGTAGTTGTAACAGTGTATGCACAGTGTTTTGTACCTAACCCTGACGGTGGGGGACAAGGGCATTGAATGCCCGTCGCCGTCGCCCCAAATAGTGTAAAAAGCGTCCGTCCGGGCGTCTCCATTCGCCACGACGAAGGTCTCGTCATCGTGGCCTGCCACCGTGTCCCCCAGGCTGCACAGCCTTCCGCCACGTGCCCCTGGAAGGGCCCCAGGGCGACGCGTGGCCGGATGAGCTGGAGAGCGGGCACATAGTGGAAGCTTGCCGTGGTTGCTATCTTGCCGGGCCCGGATGCTTGTCGCTCCCCGGACCTTGCCGGGGCGCGCGATGCGCCACGGCAAGTCTTCTGAAATGCTGTTCTTCGGTCTTCCTGGCAAGCTCCTCTTGCCAGGGTCTTGCGCTAGAGGGGTGGTCTTGAGCCTGGAGCGGCCTTCCCGGCAAGCTCCTCTTGCCGGGGTCTTGTTTCTTAACTTGAATACTTTGTTCTTGAATGGCTCAAAAGGAACCAGGGTGGGCCTTGGCGAGTGCGTGGCAAGCCCTGCCACGGGATGCTGCTACTGCCCGTGCACAAGTCGGGATACTAAGGTACCCCTACTTTAGTACACCGACAGGAGCCCCCGGGCCTGGGCCACACACGGTGCCGAGCACTGTTGGGCCAGGCCCAAAACAGTGCACGGACACATGCGGCCCACGGCGCGCCGTATCCCACTCCGTATCCGCCGCATCCCTCCCTAACGGCACGCGTCGATTGCGGCGTCGTGGGAGAGATCGTGGCCTGTTTCTTTAATGGGAAAATGCGGAACGTCCCCCGCTCCCCCTTAAAAGCAGAGGAAACAGGGGCAGTTTCCCCCATTGCTTCATTGCGTCTTCAACCTCCAGAAACCCCCGCCGCTCTTCTCCTCCTCAAAGGTCGAAAGAGAGCCGAGCTCCACCCCTCTTCCGCCGCCGCCAGCCTCCCCAGCGCCGCCGACCCCACTCGCCGTCCCCGCCATGGCCCCGAAGAGCGACAAGGCGAAAAACGCGAAGTCCGAGCGGGCGGCGAAGCTAGCAGCAATGCGGAAGAGGATGGTGGTCTTCCCGCCGAGTCTCGGCGTGAGGGAGTTGAAGGACAAGTACTACTTGTTCTGGTCGAGGGAGACGAAGGCTCACCCGCGCATCAGGGTCCTCCCCGCTGAAGCCTGCGACATGTTCCCGAGAGGTTACCCTTATTTTGCTCTGTTCTTCCATTGCGGTCTCTGCCCTCCATACTCCGAGTTTTTCTGCGACGTTATGAACACGTATGGATTCCATCTTGTAGGATCGAAAGTAGGTCTAGAGGGGGGGTGATTAGACTACTTGACAATATAAAAAATCTGCCTTTAGATCATGCAAAGTTTTTGGCAGTTTCACAAACAAGATCAATTCAAGTAACACCCTACACATGCAATTCTAGAGTATATGCAGCGGAAAGTAAATTGCACATGTAAAAGAGAGGTGGAGAAGATCAAACGCAGTTTGGTGACACGGAGATTTTTGTCGTGGTTCCGATAGGTGGTGCTATCGTACATCCACGTTGATGGAGACTTCAACCCACGGAGAGTAACGGCTGCGCGAGTCCACGGAGGGCTCCACCCACGAAGGGTCCACGAAGAAGCAACCTTGTCTATTCCATCACGGCCTACGCCCACGGAGGACTAGCCTTACTCGGGGTAGATCTTCACGAAGTAGGCGATCTCCTTGCCCTTACAAACTTCTTGGTTCAACTCCACATCATCAAGACGGAGGCTCCCAAGCGACACCTAACCAATCTAGGAGGCACCACCCCCCAAAAGGTAATAGACGGTGTTGATGATGATGAACTCCTTGCTCTTGTGCTTCAGGTGATAAACTCCCCAACACTCAACTCTCCTCACTGATATGGCTGTGGTGGAAGAAAGATTTGAGTGGAAAGCAACTTGGGAAGGCTAGAGATCAAGTTTCATATGGTAGGAATGGAATGGCTTGATCTCAACACAAGGGTAGGTGGTTCACTTCTCAGAAAGTGTATGGTAGGAATGGTTGTACTTTCTGATGGCTCTCCTCACGAATGAAGAGGGGGTGGAGGGGTATATATAGCCTCCACACAAAATCCAACCGTTACACACACATTTGACCAATCTCGGTCAGACCGAAGTGAAAACTCGGTTAGACCGAAAGTTCAAATATAGTGAACGTTGGGATTTTCGGTGGGACCGAAAATACCATCTCGGTGAGACCGAAGTGAGTCAAAGGTTAGGGTTTGCCATTTCGGTGAGACCGAAAATATAAACTCGGATATTCCGAATTGATGTCAACTGATCACAGAAGGTTGGCAGCCCTTTTTCGGTGAGACCGAAACTCAGAATCGGTTTGACCGAGAAGCTAGGGTTTGGAGAAACAACTGAAGAGGTTCATCTCGGTGGGACTGAGTTGGAGAAATCGGTGTGACCGAGATGTTAGGGTTTGTAGAGATAACTTCATCTCGGTGAGACAGAGTTGGTTTGACCGAGATTACTTATGGGTGTGTGTTAAGTAGTGAATAGTGCTGATAGTTGAGGGAGTTAGATCACCAAGCACTTGAGCAACAAGAACATTAACACAACCTCATCCCCTTTTAATAGTATTGGCTTTTCCTATGGACTCAATGTGAGCTTTGATCACTAAACCAAAAATGGAGTCTTGAGCTTTTGCCAATGCTTGTCTTAGCATTTTGAGGGGTCCACTTCTTCAGACATTTCCATACCCATATCATCGAAATTCTCTGAAATGATTCTCAAGATAATATTAGTTCAATGATATATATGTTGTTATTAATTACCAAAACCACCCGGGGATTAGTTGCACTTTCAATCTCCCCCTTTTTGGTAATTGATGACAACATATAGATCAAAGCTTCGACAAAAGATATAATCAATGAATAATATCGTCGCTTTGAGAAGTATGTGATAAACAAGAGCTCCCCCTAAATTTGTGCATTATTTAAAATTTGCGTTTGAATGCAAATGCACAATCGATTAGGATTATGGGTCACTCTTCCATGTCACATACATCTTGGTGGAGCGCACAAAATGATAAGAATGAATAACATGCACTTAATCACCAAGACAAGAGTAAATAGCCATACAATAAGGAATAGCATAGGATAAGCAATAAGCACACATTAAAGCATAGTATGGCTAAGCACTCATTAAGGTAGCATCAAACGTAGTAGCAAGCACACTTAAAGTTTCAGGAACCAAAAGAAACCAATGTATCTCAAGGAAAACCGGCAAAAGACGAAAAAGACGAAAAGACGAAAGAGCACTCTCTCTCTCGAAGCCCTATGATCTATAACAATTTCTCCCCCTTTGGCAACAAGTTACCAAAAAGTTCGAAAAGGTATAGAGCTAAACGTCACTGCGGGCTCGGCTGGCTGCTCCCGTCTGGGTCGATGTCGGTGTAGAGATAGCTGCATCTGCGAAGACCTCTGCTGATGTCTGCGGTGGAGGAGTGGATGCTGGAGCTGTAGGAACTGCTGGAGCTGTAGCTGGTGCTGAAGTGGTAGCCCTGGAGTCTGTCACTGGGATAGCTGCAGATCTGGATCCTCTGGGAACCTGAGCAGTCTGGCGATGAGAGTCCTGGACTAGATCATCCTGCATAAGCTCTGCTCTCTCCTGCCTAGTCTCCTCCATGTCTGCCTCAAGCTTGTTGACAGACACTTGAATCTCAGTCAGCTTCACGTCTAGAGCGTGGATCTTGTCCTCGACAATCCTCTCAAGGCTCTCCTGAGATTGCTCAATGCTGGCCAGGCGTTGTTCAATTCTCCGGGTTGCTTCAAGAATCTGATCTCCAAAGCTCTTTGGCTTAGCTGCTGCTGCTGCTGCCTCTTTGTCAGCTTTGGCTTTCTTTGCAGCTTCAATCTTGGCTTGCCCTTCAACTGAGGTAGGATCCTCTTCATCCATCACAACTACGTTGTCCTCATGCTCTGGCTGCAGTGGCAAGTGCTTCCTATCCAACATGAATTTGCCCGTGCCAAACTTGGCGTTGATGAGCATCTGTATCTGCGGAGCAAACCCACACGACCTCTTCTGGTCAGCTGCAGTCCTCTTAATGGTTTCTACCATCAAGTCCATCACCTTAAAAGGTGCCTTCTCATCGAGAATGTGCAGCATGTTGATAGAATAGCCTCGTATCATCCGGTGGTCACCTGACTTAGGCATCAAAGTATGCCTCAGAATAGTGTTAGTGGTGGTCAGACCAGCCTGGAGATAATACACAGAGCCGAGCTTCCATCCCTCCAAATCAGCAGCTGGGATCTCCTTGTACATATTCTTCATAGAATCATGACTCTTCTTAGGAATCCCATAGACATCAATGTCGTCCTCTCTCTGCACAGGAGCGTTCAGAAGTTCTGCCCATTCTGCAACAGTTGAAGAAAACCGTTGACCTTCAGTCATCCAGGTGATCTTGCCATCAGGGTAGAAATGGGCTGTGGCATAGAACTGCATGATCATCTCGTCATTCCATGCTGTCAGTTCTTGACCCACAAAATCAGCAACTCCACATGCAGTAAAGCTCTCATGCACATGGGGAAAGAAGTCCCGGTGCTCTTCACTGTCAATGTACTCCCAGTCAACATACCTGGTGTCAGCAACAATGGGCTTCTTATCCATTAGCACGATCTCATAGAAATCCTGCTGCTCTCTGGTGTGGAATCTGGGGTCCACAGCAGTCCTTCTTCTTACGGCATATGGATCAGACTGTCTCCATAGCCTGAGACCTTTGTCCTTCCTTGCCTTCATGTCCTCAGCTTGAGGATGAGCATCATTGTGGAGTGGCAACTTGGGACGGAGCTTGAGCAACACATGCTCTTCATCTGACTCAGAAGGTGGCATCTCACCTTTGTTCTTCTCAGAAGCTGGAATGCTTCTGGTTGTTCTCTTGGGCTTGGCTGGAGCTGCCTTAGCTGGAGCAGGCTTCTTGGGCTTGGAGGAGGCTTGAGCCCGAATAGCATCACCCATGAACTTAGCTTTCTGAGGAGGAGGCTGGGGTGCATCTTCTTCTTCTTCTTCTTCAGCAACATCTTGAGGTTCAGCATAAACAACCCTCTTCCTCTTGGAAGTCTTCTTCACCTTGCTTGGAGCTGGCTCTTCCAAGATGAGCTTCTTGGCAACTGCTGATTGCTTCACTTTACTTGTGCCTTTCCTTGTTTGCTGCCCTTGGTGCTCTTTGGCAACCACATTCTTCTTGGGCTTGGAGGTAACTTCCTCAGCAACAAAGTCGGAATCCTCATCATCAGACGTTTTCTTCTTCCTGGTTCTCGTAGCTGCAGGAGGCAGACCACTAGGGGTGCTCCTCTCACCATCATCACTAGAGTTGCTTGCAGGACTTGTATCTGCCTCTGGAATTTCAGCAAATGGTGATTCAGACCTGTTCTGGCTGTCACTGACATCTGACATGGCTGAAAGACCTGTGAAAAGATAAGGTATAGGCAGAGTAGAAGAGTTATCACAACTGCAGAAGTTTTTAAAAAAAATGAGTTAAAAACTTAGTTTTGAGTTTTCACAGAATGTATTTCGGTCAAACCGATTTCAAGTTTCGGTGTAACCGAAGTGTTCAACAGAACCTACACACCACTTTCGGTCAGACCGAAATGGGTTTCGGTCCTACCGAAAACTTAGGGTTTCACAGAAACTTCAATTCGGACATTCCGATTTCCACAACTCGGTCAGACCGAACTATGTAGTGCAATGGTCAGAGACCAAATCGGTCAGTCCGAGTTTCAGGAATCGGCTTCACCGAGATGCATTCCGTGGAAACCTAAACCTAAGAATTTTCCTCGAAACTAGAAGATCTGAACAATGTATTGGGATCATATCAAACGTGGATTGAATCAGGGCAGTCCTATCATGCAAGAATCAGAAGTGGAGCATGAAAGGGATCGGGACACACCCTAACTTGGTGGTGTCCCTCTACGGCGGCAACGGCGGAGAAGATTACCGTTGACGGCGGCGGAGACCTGCGGCGAGGGCGCACAGGTGACGACGGCGACGATCCGTAGACCAGGGCGGCGGCAGCAGGGGTCTTGGAGGGCGAACGTTTGAAAGGAATAGATCGCGCGCAGCCCTCAGTATATATAACCCCGTGCTGTCGGTGGGACCGAGTTGAAAAACTCGGTGTCACCGAGATGCATAATTGCGGTGCAGTTACGCATATCGGTCAGACCGAGATTTTGAACTCGGTTTCACCGAGATGAAACCTAGATCAATCTAAGTGTTTCGGTTGGACCGAGATTGGGAAGCCGGTCAGACCGAAATGGACTTAGAAGGTTTTGGAAGTCAGCCTTAGACGAATCGGTGGTTCCGAGTGCTCCTCACTCGGACTGTCCGAAAAAGACTTGTTCAAAGTTGTGATATAAGCATGAATAGAATTTGAGACAAGATAGCATAGATAGCTAGGGAAGGTGCTTAGGCATTCTTGTCCATCCATTTGGCCAGAAAAAGAAACCAAAACAATCAAAACCACAAATGGATGTCCTTGAATGAATAGAATCATGCATTCAACATGCTCACACAATAAGATAGCAACTGAAATATGTGTCAAACATGCACAACCAATCACTCTAGCTACTAGCACACAATTTGTCGATGACTAGGTCATCTATATATGAGTATATTGACTTAGGAGCCAAATGAGAACATTTGGTCATAGGTCATACTCATCGTTTAAGCACAAGTGGGGTTACCACTTTTACATAAAGCATTTATGTGTTCACATCATTTGGAGATGCTTTAGCTCAATTTTTAGAGCAAAGCTCCCCCTAGATGTGAGAACCCCTTTTAAAGGGTCAAACTAACCTTGGGTTGTCGTAGAAGACTTCATGTAGATGTTGAAGATGTGGATGCTCAATGTTGATGTAGATCATCAAGAGTTGAGAGCTATCCTTGGATTAGGGCACTTTCAATACCTACATGGGTTAGTCCCACAAGGAACAAACAAGAATATCCATGGACATAGAGTGAAGTACACAAGAGATGATGTCCATGAAAGAAATGATTACCTTGTCCCTTGACTTACCAACAAGAGGGTTTGTGACTCCATGAACTAGTGCATGATGTGGAAGTTGATTGCACAAGTTCTTGCCAAAACGAATATGAGTGAAGTTTGTTGGCGGAGTCACCCTCAAGAACCTACTAGTTCTTCTTCTTTGGGATCCACATCATCTTGATGGGAATCCTTGGTGTTGTAGTTGAGCTTGACGAAGTAGAACTTGATTTGTCCTTGGGAACCCACTTGACCATGGCTTGAGGTGCTTCAATGAATGCATCAATCTCCTCTTGAAGCTTGTCCTTGGCCTTTAGCTTGTGGTCTTGTGGTGGAAGGTCATCTTGAGCTTGTTCCACATTGGAAGAAGTAGGATCATACTTCTCCTTTTGTGAGACAAACTGTGGAGTAGGGTATTGACCTTCTTCCCACTCAACACCTTCGGCGTTGAACTTTCGCTCAAAACCAATCCCTTGATTTTTCCGGTGTCTTCCTTGTTTGCGAACAATCTCCTCAAAGTTCTTGCTTCCGGCGAGACTCTTGTAGACACCTTTCTCTATGATTTCCTTCAATAAGCTATTTTCTTGCTCAAGTGTAACTTGGCTTGAAACATTGTTAGTGGAATCAAGAGAACTACTAGAAGCAACAATATTTGATTTAACATTGTTATTGTTACTACTAGAGGAAGAATTTTTCTTATGCTTGTCATGCTTAGTCTTAATAGGTGGCAAGAAATTAGACAAGAGAAGTCGTTTGGCAAGATATGAAGAACTCTTCTTTCGAAGATCGTCATTGATCGCTTTTAGAAACTCATGTTCTTGCTCTAGAGTGAGCTTCTCGAAGCGTAGCTTCTCATGAGATCTTAGGAGCTCTCTATGATCTTCTTGAGTTGTTTCATGAGCTAACTTAAGAGTGTTTAGTTCTTTAGTTAGACGCTCAATCTCCTTCATAGCATTGTCATTCGACTCTTCTCGACTATAAAGACTACTAGCATTTTCATCATTACTAAGCTCACTAGATTTATCATGCAAGAGCTCATCTTCACCAAGCAAGTCATCCTCATCACTATCGAAGTCAATGAATTCAGGGTGTGTTACCTTGGGGCCTTTAGCCATGAAGCATCTTCCAATTCCCTCATTTGGTGAATCAAATAAGTCGTAGGAGTTGGAGTTGGAGGATACAAGTGCAAGTCCGGCAACACCTTCATCTTGACTGTAGTCGGAGTCGGAGTGATAGCTTCCATCGGATTGATTGTCGGAGTCGGAGCCGGAGACCCATTCACCTACATGAGCTTGATGTCTTCTTCTTGTGTAGCTCCTTGATGACTTGTCTTTCCTCTCCGAATCCTTGCTTCTCCGAGAGGGTCTTCTTTCATAACCATCATCTCTACTCCTTCTCTCTCTCCGAGGTGACTCATCTCTTGCTCTTCTTCTTGGAGATTCTTCTCTTCTCTTGTGGGGAGCCGTACACTCATTTGAGAAGTGTCCGGGTCTTCCACAATTGTAGCAGTTTCGATCACGACTAGAAGATCTCTTTTCATCATATGATCTAGACTTTGAGCTTCTTTCTTTGCTTCTATTCTTGTAGAACTTGTTGAAGTTCTTGACCATTAGGCTTATCTCTTCATTGGAAATTAGCTTGTCACTTGAGGTAGTAGGAGCATCACTTGTAGCTTTGTAAGCACCACTTGACTTATTGTGAAGCTCTTCCTTATCCTTAAGTGTCATCTCATGAGCAACAATTCTTCCAATGACTTCAGTTGGCTTGAGAGTCTTGTAGTTTGGCATCATTTGGATCAAAGTGCACACGGTGTCATACTTTCCATCCAAAGATCTGAGAATCTTCTTAATGATGAATCGGTCGGTCATTTCTTCGCTTCCTAAGCCGGCAATCTCATTTGTGATGAGAGCAAGCCTAGAGTACATTTCAGCGACTCCTTCACCATCCTTCATCTTGAACTTGTCAAGTTGACCTTGAAGAATATCTAGCTTTGATTCCTTCACAGATTCAGTACCTTCGTGCATTTCAACCAAAGTATCCCAAATCTCTTTAGCATTCTCAAGACGGCTGATTTTGTTGAACTCTTCGGGACACAAAGCATTGAAGAGAATGTCACAAGCTTGAGCATTGTTTTGCAACATCCGCAACTCTTCGGGTGTAGCTTCGCGATCCGGAACTTTTCCTTCTTCAAAGAAATCACCTTGCATGCCAACACAAATAATGCCCCATGCGGCAGGGTTATGACCAAGAATATGCATTTTCATTTTATGCTTCCAACTAGCAAAATTTGTACCATCAAAGTAAGGACCTCTACGATAATTACCCTCACTAGACGCCATACTCTCCTAGGTTGTGAAACCAAGCTTATGGAGTCCAATGCAATGGAAACTAAGGCAATGGAGACCAAAGCTCTGATACCACTTGTAGGATCGAAGTAGGTCTAGAGGGGGGGTGATTAGACTACTTGACAATATAAAAAATCTGCCTTTAGATCATGTAAAGTTTTTGGCAGTTTCACAAACAAGATCAATTCAAGTAACACCCTACACATGCAATTCTAGAGTATATGCAGCGGAAAGTAAATTGCACATGTAAAAGAGAGGTGGAGAAGATCAAACGCAGTTTGGTGACACGGAGATTTTTGTCGTGGTTCCGATAGGTGGTGCTATCGTACATCCACGTTGATGGAGACTTCAACCCACGGAGGGTAACGGCTGCGCGAGTCCACGGAGGGCTCCACCCACGAAGGGTCCACGAAGAAGCAACCTTGTCTATTCCATCACGGCCTACGCCCACGGAGGACTAGCCTTACTCGGGGTAGATCTTCACGAAGTAGGCGATCTCCTTGCCCTTACAAACTTCTTGGTTCAACTCCACATCATCAAGACGGAGGCTCCCAAGCGACACCTAACCAATCTAGGAGGCACCACCCCCCAAAAGGTAATAGATGGTGTTGATGGTGATGAACTCCTTGCTCTTGTGCTTCAAATGATAAACTCCCCAACACTCAACTCTCCTCACTGATATGGCTGTGGTGGAAGAAAGGTTTGAGTGGAAAGCAACTTGGGAAGGCTAGAGATCAAGTTTCATATGGTAGGAATGGAATGGCTTGATCTCAACACAAGGGTAGGTGGTTCACTTCTCAGAAAGTGTATGGTAGGAATGGTAGTACTTTCTGATGGCTCTCCTCACAAATGAGGAGGGGGTGGAGGGGTATATATAGCCTCCACACAAAATCCAACCGTTACACACACATTTGACCAATCTCGGTCAGACTGAAGTGAAAACTCGGTCAGACCGAAAGTTCAAATATAGTGAACGTTGGGATTTTCGGTGGGACCGAAAATACCATCTCGGTGAGACCGAAGTGAGTCAAAGGTTAGGGTTTGCCATTTCGGTGAGACCGAAAATATAAACTCGGATATTCCGAATTGATGTCAACTGATCACAGAAGGTTGGCAGCCCTATTTCGGTGAGACCGAAACTCAGAATCGGTTTGACCGAGAAGCTAGGGTTTGGAGAAACAACTGAAGTGGTTCATCTCGGTGGGACTGAGTTGGAGAAATCGGTGTGACCGAGAAGTTAGGGTTTGTAGAGATAACTTCATCTCGGTGAGACAGAGTTGGTTTGACCGAGATTACTTATGGGTGTGTGTTAAGTAGTGAATAGTGCTGATAGTTGAGGGAGTTAGATCACCAAGCACTTGAGCAACAAGAACATTAACACAACCTCATCCCCTTTTAATAGTATTGGCTTTTCCTATGGACTCAATGTGATCTTTGATCACTAAACCAAAAATGGAGTCTTGAGCTTTTGCCAATGCTTGTCTTAGCATTTTGAGGGGTCCACTTCTTCAGACATTTCCATACCCATATCATCGAACTTCTCTGAAATGATTCTCAAGATAATATTAGTTCAATGATATATATGTTGTTATTAATTACCAAAACCACCCGGGGATTAGTTGCACTTTCACATCTTCTAGATTTCACCCCGAACGCAGTCTTAACCTTGGTCGTTTTCGCACATCTGTGCGAAAACTTTGTCGGAGTCGCCCCCAACGTAGCTCTCTTCCGCCATTTCTTCACACCTCGAGTAGAGTCTGGGTCTCCTCTGTCTGGTGGCATGTCTTGGATCTTTAGGCTCAACAAGAAAGAGGTGTACTTGATTGGAGAGCTCCGCAGCAAGTGGGAGGAGTGGAGGGCCGATTGTTGCTGGGTTATGGAAGATGAACCTCAGCAATTTACCTCCCCGCGCCGAGCTGCAATAGTGCGTGGCAAGGATTGGAGTGACCTGGCCCCGGAGGACGAGAAGCTGAAGGTTGCCCTCACTAGGATCCTCCGCCTCTGGCAAGCCAATCTTACTGTAGGTGAGGTCGGGGCAGATTTCCTTCGCCGGCGCATCGCTCCCTTGCAGGAGAGGAAATGGTCTGCTTGGGAGTTCGGCAACACGGCAGACTGTATGAGGCTACGTCCTGGCCTCAACTACAACTTCACTGTCCTGGAGCTCAAGGGGATGATCCGGGAGCTATTCAAGCATGACCCCAAGCACCCGGAGTGGTTTGCCCCGTCGCGGGGAGTAGTTCCACTATGTAACAACTCTTCTCTTAGTGCCATCCGCCCGGCAATGCCGCTGTGCGACTCCCATGAGGTTGATCCCACTTGGTTGGCGCCTTCTGACGAGACTGCACAAACTTTCTTTGACAACTTGGTTGAGCTGCCGATCAATCTTGATGAGAAGAAGGGTCTCACCCGCGACACCACCGAATGGGATTTGGCGTATATCGCCACCAGGATAGAGGAGGCCGCCGCAGCTGAGGCCGCGAGCGAGTTCGGGTACTCCTTGGACGAGGCGGATGCAGCGGACGCGATTAGCCGGGCCGAGGAGGAAGAGATCCTCAAACTCCTGAGGCCTGCGAGGCAGCCTGCCGGGACGAGCGAGGCTGCCGGGCAGGGCACAGAGTCAAGTGAGCCCGCCGAGGAGGACGCCGAACCGGGCAACGACTCGGGCGGGTCTTTGGGCCTCGACGACGCCTCCTCATCCTCGGAGAATTCTCCGCCTCCGCCAAGTCCTCCGCCTCAGCCAAAGAAACGCCTCCGCAAGGCCACTGACACGGCGAGGCAGCCGGCGCCCCAACAGCAGCCGCAGCGTCGCTCGACGCGTACCACCATGACGAGCAAGGTCGTCAAGGGGGCGCCCCGCGCCTCAGCGGCAGGCGGAGGGGGATCTTCCCAAACTGGTTCTGGCGTTCCTTCCGCCCCTCGATCTTCGGCGACGACCGGAGCGGGGTCTTCTCAGCCCACGGCTCCGCAGCCCGCCAAGCGCCCGAGGGAGCCTACCCCTCCAGCTCCTCGTGCCGGAACACACGAGGCGGCCTTCGACTTCTCCGTCCTTAGTTCCGACGAGGAGGAGGAAGCGTAAGCACTTGCAACTCTTATTTCTTTTGATTTTTTGTTGCTCTTGTCTTGAATTCTCTTTGCCTAACTATGATCTTGTTTATCTTCTAGGACCCTGGCCCAGAGAGCGGTGAAGAGGGCCAAGATTCCGGTGGTCGATCTTGAGGACGAGCCCGTCGCCGCGGCAGGAGATGCGCCCGCGACAGGCTTGCCGGACCAGCCTGCTGCCCCGCAGAGCAGCCCCCAGCGCATCCCCCAGCGTAAGTCTTTTGTTCACTTCTCTGCTTATTGGACGCGCTTAAGCTTCTTATCCTTGCTAATGTCTTGTTTTCTTGTTGACTTGTGCAGAAGTGGAGCCGCAGCCTCAGGAGCGTCAAGAGACTGCTCCCGACGAGCCGCTCGCCCCACCCTCCCCGCCAAGGAGGAGCTCCCCGGCGAGGGAGAGCGCTCCGCCAAGGGCGGGTACTCCGCCAAGGGCGAGTACCCCGCCAAGGGCGTGTACCCCGCCAAGGGAAGGCGCCAGCGGCCCTCCGCCAGCGGGGGCCACTACTACGCCGCCAAGGGAGAACTCCCCGGCAAGGATCCCCGTAGAGGAAGAGGCCCGCGCAGGTAACCTTTATACTTTCCTTCTCCTAAATTCTTCTTTTTGGATATTTGCTTGACGATTCTTCTTTTCTTTTTCTTCTGTCAGATCCGCCCGCCCCGGAGCCGATGGAGACAGAGGCCATCGCAGAGGAGGACGCGCGCGGCAATGCTGGCGACGCCACCACGGCTGAAGGGATGGCCAGCGCCGATGAGCCAGCCGCCGATGAGACCGCCGCGGCCGCTGACGCGGCAGCTGGGGAAGGGACCGGCGACCGCACTGACGGCCCTGAGGCCGCAGGAGCGCCGGACGCTGCGCCGGCCGCCGACCCCTCCGCCGCCGCGGCTGGGCCGGGTGTTTATCTGGAGGCCGCCAACGGGGTCTTCATCCATATCCCGTGGGCATCTTCGTCAAGGGCGCCCGTTGAGGGGGAGAGCTTCGATGGAGAAGTCCTTGCCTCCGCCGGGCTGAGGCTTGTCGACGCGCCCGGCAGCAGCAGTGAGCCCGAGGAGGAGCAGCTCCTGCGCCGGCTTCTGGCCTTGTATCGTGCCAGGCAGGCCAAGCTGGAGTCCCGAGAGGCTCTGGCTGCCAAGGCTGGCGTCGACTTGGAGGAGCGCGCCGAGGAGCTCCGCGCCGCCAACCAGGCGGCCCTCCGGTCCTTGGCGGAGGAGAGGGAGGAGCTTGCCGAGGCACACCAAGCGTTCATCCTCGAGAAGGCCGAGGTTTAGGAGCAGCAACGACTAGCCGCCGAGGATCTATCTCGGCGGGAGGGAGAGCTCAGGCAACGGAAGGTCGACCTCGATAGCCACGAGGGTGACCTTACCGCGCGCGAGCAGTCCATTGGCGGGGCTCTGCAGGAGGCGAGGGACGCCACTCCTGCTACAGAGACCGCCAAGAGGGACTTGGAGGCGAGGGTGGCGCAGTTGGAGACGAGCTTGAAGACGAGCGAGGAGAGGATTGCCGCACTCACGTTGGCGAGGGAGAAAGATGCCCACACCCACTCGGAGCTGCAAGTCCGCCTCTCCGACAAGGGCCAGGAACTCACCGCCGCCAAGGATTCCATCGCGGACTTGGAGCTAAAATTGTCCACCCTCACTGAGTCGCTTGACGGGGCCCGGAACAGGGAGACGAAGCAGAAG
>LR738713.1:143490156-143511491 GCA_902687465.1 Secale cereale | reverse complement strand
CACATGAAAAAAAAATAGAAAGGCATGAAATGACAAGTCGTGCGAAGCACAAAAGTTTTACTGATGCACGGGGTCTGCGCCCGGCTTTGTACAAAGGTTTACATGCAACAGCGGCAAGACTTGTACAAAAGGTGGTTGCCGGAGCGGATCACAGCAACCGCGCCTCATGGGTGAAACTTGCGAAGATGCTCAATGTTCCAGGAGTTGCTCATCGGTAAGCCTTCTTCGGTCTCAAGGCGGACAGCGCCGGGCCTTGTGACTTGTCTCACCCGATAAGGGCCTTCCCACTTCGGCGTCAACTTGTTGGAATTCTTGGCGGACTGAACGTGCCGAAGAACAAGGTCGCCTTCCTCGAGACTTCTGGCCTTGACTTTGCGGCTATGGTAGCGGCGCAAAGCTTGCTGGTATCGAGCAGCTCGTACAGCAGCCTGAAGATGGTTCTCCTGGAGGAGCAGTGCATCATTTTGCCGCAGCTGCTCTTGCTCGAGCTCATCGTAAGCGAGCACTCGAGGAGACCCGTATATGAGTTCCGTGGGGAGAACTGCCTCTGCTCCATAGACAAGAGCAAAGGGTGTCTGCCCAGTGGCTCGATTTGGCGTCGTCCTGATTGACCAAAGAGCCGCCGGCAACTCCTCAATCCAGTTTCTTCCGCACTTGTAAAGCCTGTCGAAAGTTCTTGTCCTGAGCCCGCGCAGCACTTCAGCGTTTGCCCTCTCCGCTTGACCGTTTCTCCTTGGGTGAGCAACAGAAGCAAAGCAGACATTGGCACCAAGGTGTTGGACGTATTGCATGAAGGTGCGACTTGTGAACTGTGTGCCGTTGTCGGTGATGATCCTGTTAGGGATTCCGAAACGGCAAACGATTGACCTGAAGAACTTGACTGCTGACTGTGCGGTCACCTTTCTCACTGGTTCCACCTCTGGCCACTTTGTGAACTTGTCAATGGCGACGTACAAGTACTCAAAGCCCCCGACTGCGCGGGGAAAGGGGCCGAGGATGTCGAGCCCCCAGACCGAAAAGGGCCAGGACAAAGGGATCGTCTGGAGAGCTTGAGCTGGCTAATGTATTTGCTTGGCGTGGAACTGGCACGCTTCACAATTGGTTACTTGTGCAGTTGCATCTTGGAGGGCTTCTGGCCAAAAGAAACCTTGCCGGAACGCCTTCCCGGCAAGTGCTCTTGCGCCAATGTGGTGGCCACATATGCCTCCATGTATCTCTGCCAACAGCTTCTGTCCATCTTCCCGGGAAATACACTTCAATCTGACACCATTGAGTCTTCTTCTGTACAGTTCATTGCCGACGAACTGGTACATACTTGATTGTCTGGTTATTCTCTCTATCTCTTCTGGCTCTTCAGGAGGTTCTCCAGTTTGAAGAAAACGGACAATTGGCTGTGCCCATGCTGGAGCCTGAGGCTCAACAACAAGGACTAAAGGCATCAGTGCTGCTGCGGGAACGTCAGCTTCTACGGCAAGAACCTGCGGCTCTGCCGGAGCTGGACGTTCCCCGGCAAGCTCGCCGGGGCAAGACTTGCCGGGAACACCTGCTTCAACTGTACGAACCCTAGGGTCCGCAGGAGCAGACTGTTCCTCAGCAACTTGGTCGTTGATCTTGGGGACCTTGGCGGCGATTTCAGGAAGATCCGCCGGCAAGTAGTCGCCGGAGACCAACTTTCTCTTCTTGTTCTGCCCAACTGATGGTGTAACAGAAGATTGAGTTAGCTTGAGAATGAAGATCCCTGGTTCCACAGGTAGCTTAAGTGCAGCACACTTTGACAGCCCGTCTGCGACGTCATTTTGAGCTCTTGGAACGTGCTCCATTTGTATGCCTTCAAAGTGTTCTTCAAGCTTTCTCACTTCGTCTACGTAAGATTCCATCAATGGGCTCTGGTAGCTCTTGTTCACTTGTCGGACTACCAACTGCGAATCTCCCCGCACAATCAGCTTCTTGATCCCAAGTTTAGCCGCAATTCTGAGGCCGGCAAGCAAACCTTCATACTCTGCGGTATTGTTTGTCGCTTGCTCCTTGGGAAAGAGCATTTGGACAACGTACTTGTGGTGCTCTCCGGTCGGTGCGACAAGCAGCACACCAGCACCGGCGCCTTGCAGCGAGAAGGCATCATCGAAGTACATTATCCATTCTTTGCTTGCTTCTTTGGCGGGGATGCTTGTCTCTGGAACTTCTTCGTCTGGTGTTGGTGTCCATTCTGCTATGAACTCTGCCAATGCTCTGCTCTGAATAGTTGAAGTACTTTCAAACTTGAGACCAAAGCTTCACAGCTCCAGTGCCCACTCGACAATCCTGCCTGTTGCTCCCGGATTTTGCAATATCCTCTTGAGCGGAAAGCGAGTGACCACTGTTATCTCATGTGCTTGGAAGTAGTGGCGCAGCTTCCTCGAGGCCATGAGGAGGCCGAAAAGCAGCTTCTGCACCCTAGAGTATCTTGACCTAGCCCCCTGCAAGAGGGAACTGACAAAATAAACTGGGCGTTGCACCATCTTCTTTCGCACTTCTCCTTGCATCTGCGCAGACTCGTCCTTGTCGGGGCCAGAGCTTGTCGGGGAAGCCCCCTGCTTGTCGCTGGATGTGCTTGCCGGGGCTGTGGGCTCCTCATCTGCCTCCCTTTCCGCTACCAACGCAACACTAACCACTTGATTGGTCGCTGCTAAGTACAGCAGCAACTTCTCTTGTGGCCTAGGTGCGACAAGTATTGGGGTGGAGGACAGGTACCCTTTCAAGTCTTGCAGCGCCGCCTCCGCTTCCGGAGTCCATTTCATTGGACCTGCCTTCTTCAAGATTTTGAAAAACGGCAGGGCGCGTTCTGCAGACTTAGAAATGAACCTGCTGAGGGCAGCCACACAACCAGCAAGTCTCCGTACATCCTTGACGCGCTTCGGGGCTTCGATCTGCTCGATGGCTTTGATCTTGTCGGGATTAGCTTCAATCCCCCTCTGGGACACAAAGAACCCGAGAAGCTTGCCGGAGGGGACTCCGAAGACGCACTTCTCGGGGTTGAGCTTGAGTTGTATCTTGCGCAGGTTTGCAAAGGTTTCTTCTAGGTCTTGAATCAGGGTATCTTTGTCCTTGCTCTTGACCACTATATCATCCATGTAAGCTTCTACATTCATGTGTATCTGTGGCTCAAAAGCAGTGTGGACTACCCTTGCAAACGTTGAACCCGCATTCTTCAATCCAAAGGGCATGCATATGAAGCAATAAGTGCCACATGGAGTAATGAACGCGGTCTTCTCTTCATCTTCCTCAGCCATGAATATCTGGTGGTACCCGGAGTATGCATCAAGAAACGAAAGCAACTCACATCCAGCCGTGGAGTCAACGATCTGGTCAATGCGCGGCAAGGGAAATGGATCTTTGGGACAAGCTTTATTCACATCAGTGAAGTCTATACAAAGCCTCCACTTCCCATTAGCTTTGCGCACGACAACAGGGTTGGCCAGCCACGTGGGATGAAGAACACCTCTAACAAGGCCTGCCGCTTCCAACTTCTTGATTTCTTCAGCAATAAACTCTTGGCGCTCCACCGCTTGCTTCCTGACCTTCTGCTTGACGGGCCGCGCATGAGGACAAACGGCAAGCTTATGCTCAATTACTTTCCTGGGAACGCCGGGCATGTCAGACGGTTGCCATGCAAACACATCGACATTCGCCCGCAGGAAAGCAACGAGCGCGCTTTCCTATTTAGGATCAAGCGTAGCACTGATGGTGAAGGTACCCCCAGTGGCGTCCTCCTTGGCGGACACCTTTTTGGTTGCAGGTGGAGCAGCCATTCCCTTCTTGCACTTGCCGGTGGAGCTCGATGGTGCGTCCTCGACGGCAGCGCAGCACTCTGAAGAGGTGCGTTTGCCGGAGTGGGCCTCAGAGCTCTTGCCGGACTTGGTCTTGTTCTTCCCCCCGGGAGCTTCAACGGCAAGTGTCTTGCTGTCTGCCGCAGCTGCTGCATCCCGGTAGATCTTGTCGGCGCAGATAAGCGCGTCCTTCTTGTCGCCGGGGACAGAGATGACGCTTATTGGCCCTGGCATCTTGAGCATGTTGTAAGCATAGTGAGAGGCTGCCATGAACTTGGCGAGCGCCGGACGGCCAAGTATCCCATTGTATGGCAATGGGATATCGGCAACGTCGAAGGTGATCCTCTCAGTCCTGAAGTTTACCTCTCTGCCAAAGGTTACTGGCAGTGTAATCTTCCCCTTCGTCTTGCTCCTTCCCGGGTTGATCCCTTGGAACGTGTCGGTTTCTTCAAGCTCGCTGTCGGGGATCTGCAGCTTCCGGATCACAGCGGAGGAGATCAAGTTCAGGCCGGCCCCACCGTCAACCAGCATCTTGGTGACCTTGAGGTTGCGGATAGTTGGCGAAACCAACATCGGCAAGCACCCGACCGCAGTTGTGCAGTCAGGGTGATCCTCAATGTCGAAGATGATGGGCGTGCTGGACCACTTCAAAAGTTTGCGCGACTCGACGGGTGGCTCTGCTGCGTTAAATTCCCGCACCCATTGTTTGAGTTGGCGATGGGAAGTATGCAGAGAGGCCCCTCCATCGACGCACAGAACTTCTGTGGCCTTCTGGAACTCCTGCTCGCTGTTGTCTCCGTCATCCATGTCCTCGTCGTCGTCTTCGTCTTCGTCCTTGTCGCGGCCGCGGGGAGGTCTATCTCCTTGCCGCTGCTTAGCCTTGCCGCGGCGTCCTCCCCGGCCATTGAATGGCCGCTTCTTGCCGGACTCTCCTCCACCTCCTTGGGCCTTCTCGTCGCGTCGCTCGTACTCAGCCTTCTGCTGCTCGACGAGGTATTCGACCCTTTTGCAGTTCAGGAGATCGTGGCCCTTGGTACGGTGGATCTTGCAGTACTGCTTGTCGGAGCCGTCCTGCTTGTCGGCGGCTGCTACAGGGGCAGCTTCCTTGCCGGAGCTACCAGCCTGAGCTTTCTTGGCGCCAGCCTCCTTGCCGGACTGCTCGACAGCTAGTACTTCCTTGTTCTTCTTCTTCTTATTGTTCCGCCGCCGGTTTTTCCTTGCCGGGGCGGCATCCTCACTGTCCGTTCCTCCTGCTCCAACATCCTCTCCGGGGAGTCTCCTCCCCTCTTCAGTGCGTGCGCACTTGTCAGCCAGAGCGTAAAGCTCGCTGACGTCTCGTATCTTGCACATCGCCATCTCCTCCCTCATCCGACGGTTATGCACGTTCTGATGCAACGCGCTAATAACCGCGGCAGGGTGGACGTCCGGGATGTTGTGCTGGACGCGGCTGAATCTCTGGATGTATTTCCGCAGGGACTCTCCTTCCTTCTGGGCTAGAATGTGAAGGTCGCTCTCCTGGCCGTGGGGCTTGTGGCCGCCCGTGAAGGCGCCGACAAACTGGTGGCACAGGTCCACCCAAGAAGAGATGGAGTTCTCCGGCAAGTGCATGAGCCAAGATCTGACATTGGGCTTGAGCACAAGCGGGAAGTAATTCGCCAGAATCTTCTCATCCCGTCCCCCGGCAGCCTGCACCGCAATGGTGTAGATACTGAGGAACTCCAAGGGATGGGTCTTGCCGTCGTACTTCTCGGGTACGTCGGGCTTGAAGTTTTTCATGCTGGGCTACTGGACTTGCCGCAGCTCACGGGTGAACGCAGGGCAGCCTGCCGCGTACGGCAAGTCGCCTGGTTCACCGGGCGCGTGCATGTCGACAGCGGTCCCAGCGCGCTGGTCGGACTGTCGTCGTGCTTCTCTTCGACGCTCGATGCGAGTCCGAGCGTCTTCTTGCCGCCTGTCCTCGAGGACTTGGTGTTGGTCGCGGCGATCTCGCGGATCCGACGACGCCGTGGAGTCGTCGTCGATGTTGATTCGGCGAGTTGGCAATTTCTGCTTCTGCGGTGGGGAGTGCACGGTAGTTGCACCCCCGGCGGTCTTGTCTCCATCAGCCTTCGCTTGGCTGACTTGCCGCGGCCGTGATGTCGCCGGCTGCTGCGGCGTGTCATTGTTGACAAAGGCGATGAGGCTTTGGATAGTAGCCCTCCAGTCTTCGGCCTTGTCTGCCGCTGGAGGGAAGTCGAGGAGCAGCTGAGCTCTAGCTAGAGCCTCTGCTGGAGTGGAGGGGAGCGGTGGTGAGCGGTGTGAGGAGCGAGATATGCTCGGACTTTTAACAGCGTTAGAAGGAGCAGGGTCTCGCCCGGCGACCGCGCCTTGCTCGTGCCAACACGTTGGCCTTGAGCATACCGCGACCCGCCAACTTGTCCTTGGCCCAGCAAGCGGATGGTACCCTGGGTACCACGCCGACGCTGGTTCGGCACCTCCTGAGAGGGGCGTGGCGCGTGCACGGACGCCGAGGTCTTGGAGTGAGCTCGGTCGTCCGTCTTGTCCTTGGACTTGGCGGCGCCGTGAGTTTCCTCGCCGGCGTCCGTCCTTCCGCCAGCGTCTACCCCACCAACCGTTGGTTCTGGTGGTGGTGGGATCGACGCAGACGGGCCTCCTACCTCCGAAGCTTTCTTCTTCGGCGGTATGTCGATGAAACTATCGAAGTTGGTGAAGTTGCTGAAGATTGCGCCCGCGTGAACGCCGGATCAGGTTCGCACCACCTCGACGCCCCCTACCTGGCGCGCCAAAGATGTCGGGGAAACTGATCACCCACGAACACCTATGGGACCGGAGCCCCTTTTCGGTACGGCAAGGGAGCGGAGGGAGCACAAAGAGCGGATCGAGGTGCACACGCGAGCAGTTTACCCAGGTTCGGGCCACACGGATGCGTAAAACCCTACTCCTGCCTTGGTTTTGTTATTGAGTTCTTGGCTCGGGAGCAAGAAGATCTACAGTGCTCAGAGCTAGCTACACCGAGCGTGAGAGTGATCGAGTTTCGGAACCCCCTCTACGTTGTGCATGGGCCTCCTTTTATAGGTCAAAGGGGTCACCGACAGGTGGTAACGTAGTTGAGGGTAAAAACGTAAAAGTGGTGGTAGTTGTAACAGTGTATGCATAGTGTTTTGTACCTAACCCTGACGGTGGGGGACAAGGGCATTGAATGCCCGTCGCCGTCGCCCCAAATAGTGTAAAAAGCGTCCGTCCGGGCGTCTCCGTTCGCCACGACGGAGGTCTCGTCATCGTGACCTGCCACCGTGTCCCCCAGGCTGCACAGCCTTCCGCCACGTGCCCCTGGAAGGGCCCCAGGGCAACGCATGGCCGGATGAGCTGGAGCGCGGGCACATAGTGGAAGCTTGCCGCGGCAAGCGTCTTGCCGCGGTTGCTACCTTGCCGGGCCCGGAAGCTTGTCGCTCCCCGGACCTTGCCGGGGCGCGCGATGCGCCACGGCAAGTCTTCTGAAATGCTGTTCTTCGGTCTTCCTGGCAAGCTCCTCTTGCCAGGGTCTTGCGCTAGAGGGGTGGTCTTGAGCCTGGAGCGGCCTTCCCGACAAGCTCCTCTTGCCGGGGTCTTGTTTCTTAACTTGAATACTTTGTTCTTGAATGGCTCAAAAGGAACCAGGGTGGGCCTTGGCGAGCGCGTGGCAAGCCCTACCACGGGACGCTGCTACTGTCCGTGCACAAATCAGGATACTAAGGTACCCCTACTTTAGTACACCGACATACACTTTCCAATAAATAAAATTAAGTTATCATATGAATATATTATGAGGGCCACTTATGGATTAAATACCAAAGATGACAATACCTAGATCTATGCATTATGCCTAGCTAGGGGCGTAAAATGATAGCGCTTGTTGGGAGGCAACCCAGTGACTATTATTATTATTTTTTGGAACAAGTATACCATTATTCCTATGTTATGATGGTGTTCTTGTGTTTTAAATTTGTGTTTGTGCCAAGTAAGATCTTTTGGATGACTTCGGAGACTGTTGATTTGATTATGTGAGAAAACAGAATCTTTTGCGTCCAATAGAAGAGTTTTCTGCAACTGCTGGGGTGTGATCAATTTTTGAAATTTTCCCAAGTAATTGATATAAATATTTCCCACATTGTCCTAATTTTGCATAATTTTATGGGGTACAGAAATATGACTATAAATTGCGTCTTTACAGACTGTTCTGTTTTTGACAGATTCTGTTTTCATTGCGTTTGATGCTTATTTTGATGAATCTATGGACTATATCGGGGGGCATAAGCCATGTCGAAGTTAGAATACTGTAGACATAATATAAATTTAAAATTGGAATGGGTTTACAATAGTACATAAAATAAAGATTGGTTTGGTTATACTAACGGATCTCACGAGTTTTCTGTTGAGCTTTGTGTTGTGAAGTTTTCAAGTTTTGAGTGATGTTTCGATGGGCTAATGAATAAGGAGTCGTAAGAGCCTAAGCTTGGGGATTCCCAATGAACCCCAAGGTAATATTCAAGTACAACCAAGCGTCTATGCTTGGGGATGCCCCGAATGGCATCCCCTCTTTCGTCTACAATCTAGCAGTAAATTACTTGAGGCTATATTTTTATTCACGACATGATATGTGTTTTGCTTGGAGCGTCGTGTATTATATGAGTCTTTTCTTTATTGGATTTTTAGTTTGCCACAATCATCCTTGCTTGACACACTTTTTGAGATGGACACACATTGATCGTGAATTTGTTAGAATACTCTTTGAGCTTCACTTATATCTTTTGAGCTAGGCAATTGCTGTAGTGCTTGTCTTATATCTTTTAGAGCACGACAGCCGTTATGAATTTAGTCCTAACATGATGGGTATTAAAGAGGTATATAATTATAACTTTCATGAAGATCATTGAATATATGAGAAGTTTGATTCCTTGCAATAGTTTTGAGATATAAAGATGGTGATATTAGAGTCATGCTAGTAAGTAAATTGTGGATTAGTAAGAATATTTGTGTTAAGGTTCATGATTCCCATAGCATGCACGCATGGTCTTCCTGTTATGTGATGAAGTTGGAGCACAATTTATCCTAGATTGTCTTCCTTTGCGTGAAAGTCGGGGGGCGTGCGATGGTTAACTCCTACCAAGTTCCCCCTAGGAGCATGCATAGTAGTACTTCGCTTCGAGGGCTAATAAACGTTTTACAATAAGTGTAACATCCCAAAATTCTAAATTCTGGAATGTTATAATAAACAGATAGATTTGATTTCTTGCTGATGTGCTGAGTGAAATTGAGTGAATTTGAAACTTTTGAAAGTTAAATGAGAGGGAATAAAATGACTTCCCCAAAAACTTTCACCTTGCATTTTGATCTCCGAGGGAATTCAAATTCTTTTCAAAACAAAACCCTAGAGTGAAGATAATATGACTTCTTCCATTTATTTTGAATGATAAAAGGGCTTTGAAAGGATTTTGAATTTCATCCTCGAAATATTTTAGATTCAAAAACTTTAAGCAACTCAATGATTTTCCCGAGAGAAGATAAAATGACTTCTTCAAAATATAGGAAATATGAGTTGGAAGTTCTTCTGAAATTTTCTGCAACTCAATTTCAAATATTGAGTTATTTGGATTTTATTCAAATTATTTTTCTCCAAAAACAAAATTACATGGAAAATAGGGTAACATGATTCCTTACAGCAGAAAATTGGAGATAAATGAATTTGAAGTCCTTTTGGTATTTTAAGAATGATTTCTATTGGTTTTTATTGCATTAGTAGGACCTTTCGATTTATTAGAATTTTTGGGCATTTTATTTGCCAGTAGTAAAATGCTCAGGTTGTAGGGCTTATTTTTCTGTAAATTTTGATATATTATATGCCTATATAATATTTTAGTTTAATTTTATTTTAATTGTTTTATCTGTCTGTTTAAAAAAAATATCTTCCTCCGAACCTGGGCCGGCCCAGCATCCGAGCCAGGCCGCGGCCCAGCTGCTCGCCCCGACCCCTTCCTCCTCCTGCACGGCAACCGCCGCCGCCACGCCTCGGCGTCCGTGCGACGCATGCTTCGCCGCCGCCTATGCCTCCCCCCTCCTCCAAGTTTCGCCCTTCCCCACCCCATATAAAGCCGCCACCGCTGCCCCCTCTTCTTCCCCCCTCTTTCCACATCTCGCCGCCACCGCACAGCAAATGCCGCCGCCGCCGCGAACTGTTGCCGCCGCCGCCGCGAACTGCTGTTGCTGCCTCCCCTCGCCTCCCGCAGCCGCGCCTCGCCCTCCGCGCATTCGCCTCGCTCGCTGCCGCTCGCGCAGCCGCACTGTGCCGCGCCCGACGCCCCGCCACTCGCCGGTGCCGCGCCGGAGTTCGCCGCCGGCCGGTCCGTTTTTCGGATCCACCCGAACCGCCCGTACTGTGCCGAACCGTCGGTTTTCTTCGAACCGGACAAAACGGTAATAAACCGCCCGGTTTCTAATTAGGTTTTCTGCTAAAAAACCCTAGGTTTAGATTTGTTTTTTTAGGTTTGTTATTTAGAGACCGTTCGCTATTTAGGTTCAGTAGTGAACGTTCGTTCTTCAGACTTTTTATTTTCTGTTTAGTTTCGGCCAGGGACCTCTTTGTAAATTCTATTTTACAGATTAGCCCCAAAACTTCATTAGGCCATAACTTTTTACCTGTTGGTACAAATCCAACGAAACCAACGCCCACGTCTTCGTTATGACCCCCTCTTCCCATTAATACAACTTCAACATGTTTTTGAAAATTCTAAAATTTGAATTCAACTAGTTTTAGATTTGAACTTCGTTTGATCATAACTTGAGTTCAGTAACTCCGTTTCAGTTGATTCTTTTTGCAAATCGAAGCTCTTGACCTAAACTTTCTGATAAGGCAAAATTCACATAATTCTGGTACTGTTAGAAATTGTTTTATGTTTCAAGAATCATTCGTTTGTTTTCGAAGTTTTTCCGAAGTGTTTATTTCGTTCTGTTCGATCTTTCTGAGTGATTGCTTATGTGTGGTTACTATTGCTTGCTTACGGTATATTGACCGGAGTGTGATGAGTAGAGATATCAAGAGTTTTGAGTGCAAATCATCTTCATCAACATTGCAGGCAAGTTCACACTTTGATCATACTTTCAAATTACCCAGTTTTCATTGCATTAGTTATATCCTCAACCACATTGCATGAGTAGGATCAATTAAATTGTGGGACTGGGAAGTAGATTGAGGTAGAACCTACTACCTGCGTTATTTTTAAACCCCTGGGAGTTACTTCTACGTTTGCTTAGGTTGCCAAGCTATGCTCGTAGACGTTGTTTGGGTTTGAGTGAAATCCATGACAGATGTGAGTTGTTAATTAATGGTTCAACTTAAGGTGGCTACTTGAATACACATCTGGGTGGATTGGTTGGGGCACCCTAGGAGTGAACCAGTGGACTTGCCCGGACACCTGGTGATGCCAGTGTTGTCCTAGGAAATCCCGAGGTTCCGTGTGATTGTCCTATTGGAATGCCACCCAGGCTCAAAGGGATCATATAATATTTTCATGCCTAGAAACTTCCATGTGCAGCCACATGCCAATATGGGCTCTAGCATAGTTGAGTAAGCTATGGGAAACCTTTCCATGATGGGCCAGCAGATGTAGGGGGATTGTAGGTTGTACGGCCTATCTATCTGGTTAAGGGGACCTATTCGGAAAGACTGTGTCTCGGTCATCCGTTTCTCAAACACCATGCAGTGTGAGAAACCAAACGGAGGCGATCGAGTCTTGTGGGAAAAGTGCACAAACCTCTGTAGAGTGTACAAACTATTCATGAGTAGCCGTGTCCCCGGTTATGGACATCTTTGAGTATCTAGAAGTGGATTATTTACTGATCTCATCACTCTATAATTTAATTTGTTGGTTTAATGATAACTTTAATTTGGGATTGAGTTGGAGGTACCTTCTCAATGATTTTCAACTACCATGATAGTTAAAATAAAATTTATTCCTTTGTTGTAGGGAAAAATTGGCTTTACGCAAAATCTTTACCCTTACAGCCTCCACCAGCCAAATATGCATGTAGTTGTAGGCATTGTTCATCATTCTCATTACAGTGTGAAATTGCTAGTACATTCAATGTACTGACCCTTTGTGGCTGCAACGTCTCATGTTGCAGGATTATCTTACGATGAGTAAGTGATACGTTAGGTTTACGATTTCTACACTCAACTTTGCCGTTGGAGTTGATGGGAATCCACAACCTTTGTTGCTTCCGCTATGATCGATTGAGGTAATAGTATTTACGTACTTAATACATGTGATTTACCTCTGTTATAAATCATCTAGTACTGTGGGTGTCAGCATACCGATCCAGGGATGACACAGAACACAGAGACTTCGGTCCATTCGGATCGTGGTCGCTACAAGATGGTATCAGAGCACATGTTGACTGTAGGACGTGACCCTAGAAACTGGCCAGACCATAGGAAAGGATTTCTCTAAAACTATCTTTTCCAAAAAGATTATTATCTCTCTTCTTTTCTGAGCTTTGTCAAATCTTCCCTTTGACCTTAAATAGTTAGACAATACCCTTTACCATTTGGACCACTTCGGAGTAAAGATGATTTCACCATGCCTTGGAAGTGTTGAAGCTACAACAATGGATACTCCGAAGGTTTGAAGAGTTGACAACTTTGAAGAGATGATGACATGTAGAAGACCAAACTCCTGTTATGTGCTTACGTTAGCTGCAACGATTGTGAGCCGTCATTTGTTTGATGTTTTCTGACGGCCACAAACTAAAACCCGTCTTTTCAAAACTTTTGTTTGTATTGAGTGTATCACTCTCCATCTCCCGAATCTCATCCCAGAACCCTTGGACCCAATAGAGGACGAATGAAGATAGCCTTGTATTCTCTGGACCGATGACCCAGCCGGAGGCAGAGCTATGGATACAAAACATGGAGGATCACTTCAGGAAAAATTTGGTAGCAAGGAAGTATGATGTTCAATACGCTCTCCAGTGCTTTACAAACAGTGCTGCAACATGGTGGGAGATGCATCAAGACATACAAGGATGTAATAGAGCAGAAAATTGGGAAGAATTCAAGAAGACCCTGTTAGAATCCCGTCTCATCCGCAAGCGTGCTGACAACCCGAAGAAGAAACATTGTGCCTGCAGGATTTGTGGAGAAATAGGACACACCCAGAAGGAACAGAAGGATGAATGCCCTAATTGTGAAGGAAGTCACCTAGCTGAAGAACGCCCAACTAGGCAGATTACTTGTTTCTTGTGTGAAGGGACTACCCACTACCCTGCTCAGTGCCACATTTACCCCATGGTGCAATGAACTATCCAGCAGAAGAAAGAAGCAATGAAAGAAGTCCTCAAGGAAACCTTAAGGGAATCCGCGATGGAGGAAGATGTTGACGACCCTGATGGAGAAGGACTAGACAGATATTACTCCTGTACTTGCTATTCATGTGGAGAAGAAGGACATTTTTCACAGCATTGCACTAAGGAAAGCCATGAGTATCTGGGAGACTTTCCGACAGAAGAAGTGGAGTTTGATCCATAGAAGATAGAAGAATTGATAGGAACGAAGAAGTCAAGTAAGAGAAAGAGCATGTGTCCCTAGAAGAACCCAAATTTTGCGGAAAAGGACCTGAGTCACATCACATGTTATCGGTGCAAGGATTTAGGTCATTATGCTATCAACTGCCCCACCAGGAAGCGGAGAATCCAGTGAACCAGGATAGTCACCATGAAGCCCCTATATCTATCTTATGCCATTAGTCTACACTACAAGGAGGTAGAGCATTTTACGAAGAAAAGTTTCAGACCGCAGGAAGGATGATCAGAGTAGTTGAGATCTGGAAATTAGAGTGAAGCATGTAGCTAGATATGGAATACCCTTTATTACAATGTTGAGTTGAGTTATGAAAAGAATATTGTAATAGTTCGTGAAGCAATAGAAGTTGATATTTTGGAGTCTAAGAAGGAGATGTTATGAGTTGTTGGATGATTGTGAGTGCCTCTTTTACTATCTCACCCCGATCAAAACCTAGAACCCATGGAGAAGTTGACCCCAAACCTTTATTGGACAAACGACCCCGTTTTACCCAAGGATGTCCGTATGTTGTCCTAAGAACCCCTTATGTCTTATGCCTACAGATGACAACACTATACGAGTCTTTTCTCAAGGGCCCGGAAACAATCATGACCCTGACTAGCAACCAGGATTACACAAAGATCCTGAAGGACATGATGAAGCATATTCACCTGGATGGAGATGCAGTTTACAAGGGTTATCCCTTCATGGACAATGGAGTTGAACTTTGGTACGTGGAGGTACACCTCCATCGTGTGAAAGGAGTTTGCCCAAAAACTATGGGTCAATACTTTTTCATCTCCCGAGTACCACGACCAACATTCTTCGACTCTGTTCGTGAAGCTGCTATGGAGGCCATACATCAAATTGGAGAAATACTCGAAGCAAGACTTCGTTATACCCAGGGATGCCTGGGTATTATGTATGCAGAGATGGTGGAGATGAAGCACACAGCCAATAGTATGAAGCAAAAGATTGATGATTTTAAGAATCACGTTGCACAATTTAAGTGGGATTGAAGCACCCTTAGCTAGGACAACGGAATAAAGATGGAAGGAATGTTGACCATACCCAACTATGTGGATGGCAACATTTGTAGTGAAGCACCTTTGTAATTGGAGTGATGAATAATGGTTCAGGATATAATAAGAGATTTGATATGAGGAGAATATGGATTTTGGATGAACCAGTGCATTTTGTTTAGTTGAACCTTATTGAGTGAACCCTGGACCAATAGAAAGGAAAGTGTTGCTCCAAGGAGTAGAGTTGCACAAATAAGTTGGAGTTTATTTATGATGCTTACCCCAAGGTTATGAGGGAGATAAGTACAATTGGATTTAAAGATCGTGTAATGCAGGAGTATGGAACTATAGTGACCCCAAGGATTGAGTTATGGATATACAAGTTCTGACATGGACCCTTTAGCCGAGGATCTAAGGAGGCTACATAATCACAAGGGAACCACGAGACTTGTCTATAGTTATGTGTATCTGCTGTAGTAAAGCAGTGCATTTTGCTATAGATTGTACCAAGAAGAAGGAGTTTTGTGCTAAGTATTAGAGTTGAAGCATGCAATGGAAATGCAGTAAACTGTAGTAAGTTGAGAATCGGTGAAGTTAGCAGCCTAGTATTGATTTTGGATTTTATGAGTTGTTACTCTATAGTGATGAGTGAAGACATGATGCATGGAATAAGATTTTGAAGAAACTAGTGTTATTCATTTTAAGTGTGGTAGAATCCAACACCGTTACTCGAATACACTAGTTAACGGTTGGTTACGCCAGACATGGAATGGACTACCCAAAGATGAGTCTGGGTAGTTACATCATAGTTGTACCCACGGAGAAGTAAGGTATAATTGGATGGATTTAAGAAAACCAAGGAAGTTGGATGTTGGAAGAATGATCAGTTGCAACCCGAGGATGAGACCAAGTGTTGCTAGTGATGAGATGAGCCATAACCCACAGGCCCCAGGACCTTTCAGGAAAGCAAGCACACTCTTGCTGAAGGAAAACCCCTGGAAGAAGTTATGACTTTGCCAACATACAATCTTATAGGTGGTTACGTTAAACCTGAGGGTTGTGAAGAAACGTTAGATGTTTTGTTTGGCTTGCAGAAAATCAATGGATTTCTCCGAACTCAGTTCGTCGACAAGAGAAATTCTGCAATGCTTGTGAGGATGACCGAGTGTTAGAATACGAGATTCACTAAACCATATACAAGGTAATGATTTGGGTGCGGGATGGATTGATCACCATACCGACTTACTCTTATTATTCGCCTTTGTTATACGGGATGGTAAATCTGAGAGACTTACCTATAGTAGAGAGACGACAATGTCAAAACTTTGTTTAAACCTTAGAATGGTAAAGAAATTTTTCCCTTGTACATGGCAGCTGTTGCCAACCGCAGGATATACGGTGAGGATGAAGCCCAGACCCGTTTTCTGTAGGGACCCAATAAATTGTTTCATGACCACCATGAGATATCGATATTTGTTTAGTATTGGCGCCAGACTCATTAGTTAAGAAGAACCAGTCTCAGAGGAACCTTGCCAAGATGAAAGGACCCAAGAAAGGATGGCAAATGTCATGCCACTACCGGAAGATCCCAGAGAAGGTATTATGCCGAAGATTTGAGAAGACCGACCCTGTCAACCATAAGGGCGGAGTATATGAGCTCATGTTAGAACCGTGACCTTGTTTCTAAGTGTGGTAGCACACTAGACCACACCCATCAGTGGATTTGTTAGAAGACCCCCAAACCCTAACCTAATTCTTGCTAGCCTCTCCGAATCTCGAGGACGAGATTCATTTTAAGTGTGGTAGGTTTGTAACATCCCAAAATTCTAAATTTTGGAATGTTGTAATAAACAGATAGATTTGATTGCTTGCTGATATGCTGAGTGAAATAGAGTGAATTTGAAACTTTCGAAAGTTAAATGAGAGGGAATAAAATGACTTTCCCAAAAACTTTCAGCTTGTATTTTGATCTCCAAGGGAATTCAAATTCTTTTCAAAACAAAACCCTATAGTGAAGATAATATGACTTCTTCCATTTATTTTGAATGATAAAAGGGCATTGAAAGGATTTTGAATTTCATCCTCGAAATATTTTAGATTCAGAAACTTTAAGCAACTCAATGATTTTCCCGAGAGAAGATAAAATGACTTCTTCAAAATATAGGAAATATGAGTTGGAAGTTCTTCTGAAAATTTCTGCAACTCAATTTCAAATATTGAGTTATTTGGATTTTATTCAAATTATTTTTCTCCAAAAACAAAATTACATGGAAAATAGGGTAACATGATTCCCTACAGCAGAAAATTGGAGATAAATGAATTTGAAGTCCTTTTGGTATTTTAAGAATGATTTTTTTATTGGTTTTTATTGCATTAGTAGGACCTTTTGATTTATTAGAATTTGTGGGCATTTTATTTGCGAGTAGTAAAATGCTTAGGTTGTAGGGCTTATTTTTCTGTAAATTTTGATATATTATATGCCTATATAATATTTTAGTTTAATTTTATTTTAATTGTTTTATCTGTCTATTTAAAAAAATATCTTCCTCCGAACCTGGGCCGGCCAAGCATCCGAGCCAGGCCGCGGCCCAGCTGCTCGCCCCGACCCCTTCCTCCTCCCGCCCGGCAACCGCCGCCGCCATGCCTCGACGTCCTTGCAACGCACGCTTCGCCGCCGCCTATGCCTCGCCCCTCCTCCAAGTTTCGCCCCTCACCGCCCCCTATAAAGCCGCCGCCGCTGCCCCCTCTTCTTCCCCCCTCTTTCCGCATCTTGCCGCCACCGCACAGCAAACGCCGCCGCTGCCGCGAACTGCTGCCGCTGCCGCCGCGAACTGCTGCTGCTGCCTCCCCTCGCCTCCCGCAGCCGCGCCTCGCCCTCCGCGCCATCGCCTCGCTCGCCGTCGCTCGCGCAGCCGCACTGCGCCGCGCCCGACGCCCCGCCACACGCCGGTGCCGTGCCGGAGTTCGCCGCCAGCCGGTCCGTTTTTTGGATCCGCCCGAACCGGCCGAACCGCTGGTTTTCTTCGAACCGGACAAAACGGTAATAAACCGCCCGGTTTCTAATTAGGTTTTCTGTTAAAAAACCCTAGGTTTAGATTTGTTTTTTTAGGTTTGTTATTTAGAGACCGTTCGCTATTTAGGGTTCAGTATTGAACGTTCGTTCTTTAGACTTTTTATTTTTGGTTTAGTTTCGGCCAGGGACCTCTCTGTAAATTTTATTTTACAGATTAGCCCCAAAACTTCATTAGGCCATAACTTTTTACCTGTTGGTACAAATCCAACGAAACCAACGCCCACGTCTTCGTTACGACCCCCTCTTTCCAGTAATACAGCTTCAACATGTTTTTGAAAATTCTAAAATTTGAATTCAACTAGTTTTAGATTTGAACTTCGTTTGATCATAACTTGAGTTCCGTAACTCCGTTTCAGTTGATTCTTTTTGCAAATCGAAGCTCTTGACCTAAACTTTCTGATAAGGCCAAATTCACATAATTTTGGTACTGTTAGAAATTGTTTTATGTTTCAAGAATCATTCGTTTGTTTTATAAGTTTTTCCGAAGTGTTTATTTCGTTCTGTCCGATCTTTCTGAGTGATTGCTTATGTGTGGTTACTATTGCTTGCTTACGATAGATTGACCGGAGTGTGACGAGTAGAGATATCAAGAGTTTTGAGTGCGAATCATCTTCATCAACATTGCAGGCAAGTTCACAATTTGATCATACTTTCAAATTACCCAGTTTTCATTGGATTAGTTATATCCTCAACCACATTGCATGAGTAGGATCAATTAACTTGTGGGACTGGGAAGTAGATTGAGGTAGAACCTATTACCTGCATTATTTTCAAACCCCTGGGAGTTACTTCTACGTTTTCTTAGGTTGCCAAGCTATGCTCGTAGACGTGGTTTGGGTTTGAGTGAAATCCATGACAGATGTGAGTTGTTAATTAATGGTTCAACTTAAGGTGGCTACTTGAATACACATCTGGGTGGATTGGTTGGGGCACCCTGGGAGTGAACCAGTGGACTTGCCCGGACACCTGGTGATGCCAGTGTTGTCCTAGGAAATCCCGGGGTTCCGTGTGATTGTCCTATTGGAATGCCACCCAGGCTCAAAGGGATCATATAATATTTTCATGCCTAGAAACTTCCATGTGCAGCCACATGCCAATATGGGCTCTGGCATAGTTGAGTAAGCTGTGGGAAACCTTTCCATGATGGGCTAGCAGATGTAGGGGGATTGTAGGTGGTACGGCCTATCTATCTAGTTAAGGGGACCTCTTCGGAAAGAATGTGTCTCGGTCATTCGTTTCTCAAACACCATGCAGTGCGAGAAACCAAACGGAGGCGATCGAGTCTTGTGGGAAAAGTGCACAAACCTCTGCAGAGTGTACAAACTATTCATGAGTAGCCGTGTCCCCGGTTATGGACATCTTTGAGTATCTAGAAGTGGATTATTTACTGATCTCATCACTCTATAATTTAATTTGTTGGTTTAATGATAACTTTAATTTGGGATTGAGTTGGAGGTACCTTCTCTATGATTTTCAACTACCATGATATTTAAAATAAAATTTATTCCTTTGTTGTAGGGAAAAATTGGCTTTACGCAAAAACTTACCCTTACAGCCTCCACCAGCCAAATATGCATGTAGTTGTAGGCATTGTTCATCATTCTCATTACAGTGTGAAATTGCCAGTACATTCAATGTACTGACCCTTTGTGGCTGCAACGTCTCATGTTGCAGGATTATCTTACGACGAGTAAGTGGTACGTTAGGGTTACGATTTCTACACTCAACTTTGCCGTTGGAGTTGATGGGAATCCACAACCTTTGTTGCTTCCGCTATGATCGATTGAGGTAATAGTATTTACGTACTTAATACATGTGATTTACCTCTGTTATAAATCCTCTAGTACTGTGGGTGTCAGCATACCGATCCAGGGATGACACAGAACACAGAGACTTCGGTCCATTCAGATCGTGGTCGCTACAATAAGTATGCGAGTTCTTTATGACTAATGTTGAGTTCATGGATTATACGCACTCTCACCCTTCCACTTTTTTAGCCACTCTAGTACCGTGCAACTTTCGCCGGTGCATTAAATACTCCTTATACCTTTCCTCAAAATAGCCACTATACCTAACTATTATGGCATTTCCATTGCCATGTCGAGATATATTGCCATGCAACTTCCACGTTCCGTTTGAGTTGTAAGTAAATAAAAGTGTGATGATCGTCATTATTAGTGGATTGTACCATGTGAATAATAATAATAATAATATATTTAAAAGAGAAGCCAAATGAGCCCAAGAAAAAGAGGCTAAAGTTCCCAACAAAAAATAAATAAAACGAATCATAGAAAAAGAGAGAAGGGGCAATGTTACTATCCTTTTCCACACTTGTGCTTCAAAGTAGCACCATTTTCTTCACGACAGATAGTCTCTTATTTTGTCACTTTCATATATTACTAGTGGGAATTTTTCATTATAGAACTTGGCTTGCATATTCCCATGATGGGCTTCCTCAAATGCCCGAGGTCTTGAGAAGCAAGAAAGTTGGATGCACACCCACTTCGTTTTCTTTTGAGCTTTCATACACTTATAGCTCTAATGCATCTGTCGCATGGAAATCCCTACTCACTAACATTGATATTTATGGGCATCTCCATAGCCCATTAATTTACCTAGTTGATGTGAGACTTTCTCCCTTCTTTTTGTCTACTACCACCTTATATTCCACCTATAATGCTATATACGTGGATCACACTCTTGTATTGCGTGAAGAGTTGAAAAGTCTGGAGTGCATTACAAAGTATGAACCAATTGGTTGGCTAACACAGGGGTAGTACATGATTTATACTTTGTGTTGAGAAGAGGGAGCATAACAAGATTATATGATTTTGTAGGGATAACTTTCTTTAGCCATGATATTTCGAAAAGACATGATTGCTTGTTAGTATGATTGAAGTATTTTTTTTATGTTAATATTAAAATTTTGTTCTGAATCTTATGGATGTGAATATTCATGCCACAAAAAGAAAGATTACGTGATAAACATGTTAGGTAGCATTCCAAATAAAAAAATTGTTTTTATCATTTACCCACTCGAGGACGAGCTGGAATTAAGCTTGGGGATGCTTGATACGTCTCCAACATATCTATAATTTTTTATTGTTCCATGCTATTATATTATCAGTCTTGGATTTTCATATGCATGCTTATGTTACATTATATCATTTTTTGGGACTGGCCTATTAACCTAGTGCCCAGTGCCAGTTGCTGTTTTCCACCTTGTTTTTGTCTTTCCAGAAAATCAATAGCAAACGAAGTCCAAATGGCAAGAAACTTTTTGATGATTTTTCTTTGACCAAAAGACACACTAGAATCTCCGGGAGGAGGTCAAAAGAGCCGCGAGGCAGCGACAAGCTCGAGGGGTGCGCCCCAACAAGCTTGTGGGCCCCCTGTTGCGCTTCCAATCCTAATTCTTCTTCTATAAATACCCAAATATTCCCCGAAAGACAAGAGAGCAACCCAAATTATTGTTTCCATCGCTGCAAGCTTCTGTCTTTGAGGGACCTTGTTCGGTACTCCGCCCAAGGGGCATTCGATCACGGAGGACTTATTCATCAACCTTCCCACCCTTCTGATGATGTGTGACTAGTTTACCACAGACCTACGGGTCCATAGCTAGTAGCTACATGGCTTCTTCTCTCTCTCTCTTTGATCTTTAATACAATGCTCTCCTCGATGTTCTTGGAGATCTATTCAATGTAATCTTCTTTTGTGGTGTGCTTGTCAAGATCCGATGAATTGTTGGTTTATGATTAGATTATCTATGAATATTATTTGAGTTTTCTATGAACTCTTTTATGCATGATTGTTATAGCTTTGTATTTCTCTCCAACCTATTG
>LR738713.1:143437740-143485467 GCA_902687465.1 Secale cereale | reverse complement strand
TGGCTTAGGGCGGCGCCTATTTGGTGGAGGGGTCAGTGATTTAGGCGGAAGGTGTCGCATCGGCGGTTGGGGCATGTGGGGTGTGGAAGGAGAAGGAGGATGGGGGGTCCGGTGTGGATTACCTGCCTGGATAGACGAGGCCGAGCAGCGAGAAGGAGGGTCGCCGGCTAGGAGGCGGCGCTGCAAGCAAGGAGTGAAGGTTTCAACTTGGAAAGGAAGGCGGAAACAGGGGAAATGTGGCTTTTGGTAAGGGGGAGGGGGCGGGGAGGTAGATATTTCCGCGAAGCCAAAAATCTAGAATCGCTTCTGCGAAAAAACTAGCGCGCAAAGTGTTATCAGACACTATCCCTTATTTAGAATTGTGTACGATATGCGAACATCACAACCGATTCAGATAGCTTAACCCGTGTATGATGAGTTTGAACGTCAAACATTTTGGTTTGAATTTCCATGGTTGCATTGGTCACCTACGTCATTGCATAATTTGGGTACACAAAAGAGACTACAACACACCCACACTTTTTAATCAAGCAAGTTCAGCAATTAAACAGAGCTATCTGACCTAAACATTACTCTAACAAATTAAAGACCGATGCTCTTAATTAAAGAAAACAAAGAGTACTACTACGGTTGGTGCTCGTCGATCTCTGTTGCCGCCTCCATGTCCAGCTCGCGTCTGACGGTCTCATGGGGAAGGGGTTCCATGGCATCCATCACACCATACTAGGCAAGCTTCTCGCCATCCGTGTCCGCCATCTCTTTGGAAAAGGCCTCCACGAGCTGGGCATGGGCAGCCGTGATCTCGGCTTGGACGGGCTCCATCGTCGCAAGGTATGCAGCGGAGGAACGGATGGCTGCTCGAACGCTCTCGGAGATTTCCAACTCTTTGGCCGTGGGTCGCCGACCGTTGTCGGAGAAGCTTCGTTCGATTTGGGCGGTGACCGCCACGAGCTGGGCATGGGCGGCCTCGACATGGTAGTGGGCAGCCTCCATCAGGGCTAAGGCCGCCGCTGTGGAATGGACAGCTGTTGTGCCGCTCTCACTAGTTGCTATCCCCGAGGCAGATGTTGCTGCCGCCACCTGAGAAGCAACAGTGACCGTTTGGGCTACCTTGGCCGCCGGTCGCAGATTGCGGCCGTGCTCATGCACCTTGTTAGCACACGCAAGGCAGTTACGGCCGCACTCTCGCCAGAGTGGGCCACCGAAGTTGCCCTCACGAAACTTGGCATGCTATCATGGAGTGGCATCAACATGCCGTGGTAATTTTTTTGTCCCATTTGGGGCAGGTTTGGGTATATGCTTCTCATAAACCAGAGCTTCTCACAACAAGCAAGATGGTTTCGGTAGGGAACGCTCCTCATTTGGGGACGAAACGATATCCATTGCCTCTTATTGCATTCAAATTTTTCTCGTGTCAACATAGGACAACAAGAGTGTTGTGTTAATTTATGTGATTTTTAGGGGTTCGTTTGGATATTTTTATGCATTAACTGAGTTTTCAATGCATTTATGTGCATAATTCAAATTTGAACTACATGCACATGCTCCAGTGCATATAAATTGGTTGAAAAATCAAATATGTGTCCTTGGGGTGCATGCTTAGGTCCCATGCAAGAAATGGGAATGAATTTCAAACACCAGGGCACCGTTGATTGCCGGCAAAAGCTTGAGATACTTTATTTTTAAATTCTAGTAAATCCAAAACTCATCCAAAATAGTTTTTTCTCTTGGGTTTAATACTGTATCTCGATCATATGAATATAAATTCGCAGTATGACGGAATGAAAGATATGGTTTGAGCGAACTTGCGTTTTTCTCTCTTAATGTACAGACTTATCAAACAATTTCTTTTGAAAAAACGTCAATGGTTTTTTTAATATAAAACACTCATCGCAAATGTTTTAGTTAGAACACCCGTATGCAAACCGGGAGCTTCCCTAGGAAGCCAAGGGAAAATATTCCGAGCAGAATTTTTGCGGCTCTTGATTGCAAACGTTTTAGATAGAACACCGTTTGCAAAGTGAGAGCAGGATTTGTGCATCTTGCTACTTCTCGAGCTTGCGTTGTATTCCCTCGAAGAGGAAAGGGAGATGCAACAAAGTAGCGTAAGTATTTCCCTCAGTTTTTGAGAACCAAGGTGTCAATCCAGTAAGAGACCACGCACGAGTCCCTCCCACCTGCACAAACAAATAAGAACTTCGCAGCCAACGTGATAAGGGGTTGTCAATCCCTTTACGGTCACTTACGAAAGTGAGATCTGATAGAGATGATAGTTTGATATTTTTGGTATTTTTGGTTATAAGAACAGAAAGTAAAAGCGGAAAAGTAAAGTAGATCGTAGATTGATATGTTGAGAATAGACCCGGGGGCCATAGTTTTCTCTAGTGGCTTCTCTCATGATAGCGATATTCTACGGCGGGTAAACAAATTACTGTCAAGCAATTGATAGAAAAGCAAATAATTATGAGACTATCTAGGCATGATCATTATATATAGGCATCACGTCCAAGACAAGTAGACCGAAACGATTCTGCATCTACTACTATTACTCCACACATCGACCGCTATCCAACATGCATCAAGAGTATTAAGTTCATAAGAACGGAGTAACGCCTTAAGCAAGATGACATGATGTAGAGGGATAAACTCAAACATAGTGATATAAACCCCATCTTTTTATCCTCGATGGCAACAATACAATACGTGCCTTGCTGCCCCTACTATCACTGGGAAAGGACACCGCAAGATTGAACCCAAAGCCAAGCACTTCTCCCATTGCAAGAACTATAGATCTAGTAGGCCAAACCAAACAAATAATTCGAAAGAGACTTGCAAGGATATTATAATCATACATTAAGAGTTCAGAAAAGAACCAAATATTTCTCATAGATAATCTTGATCATAAACCCACAATTCATCGGATCTCGACAAACACACCGCAAAAAGAGATTACATCGAATAGATCTCCTCGAAGACCAAGGAGAACTTGGTATTGAGATCCAAAGAGAGAGAAGAAGCCATCTAGATAGTAGCTATGGACCCGAAGGTCTGTGGTAAACTACTCACAACTCATGGTGAGGCGATGATGATGATGCAGAAGCACTCCGTGGTAGATCCCCCCCTCCGGCGGAGCTCCGAAACATGCCGCAAGATGGGATCTCACGGGAACAGAAGGTTGCGGTGGTGGAACTAGGGTTTTCTCGGTAGTTCTGATAGTTTCGGGGTACGTAGGTATATATAGGAGGAAGGAGGGCACCGGGGGACCAGACGGGGTGCCCACGAGGCAGGGGGCGCGCCCTATAGGGGGAGGGGTGCCCCCACCCTCGTGGACGCGACGTCAGCCCTACTCCGTGGTTCTCATGTCTCCCGTGTGTATTTTGCTCCAAAAATATCTCTCCCGAAGGTTTCATTCCGTTTGGACTCTGTTTGATATTCCTTTTCTGTAAAACCCTAAAACAGGCAAAAAACAGCAATCTGGACTGGGCCTTTGGGTTAGTAGGTTAGTCCCAAATATAATATAAAAGTGTATAACAAAGCCCATTAAACATCCAAAACATCATAAATAATAGCATGGAGCAATAAAAAATTATAGGTACGTTGGAGACGTATCAAGCATCCCCAAGCTTAATTCCTGCTCGTCCTCGAGTAGGTAAATGGTAAAAACAGAATTTTTGATGTGGAATGCTAACCAACATAGTTTTTCAATGTAATTCTCTTAATTGTGGCATGAATGTTCAGATCTGAAGGATTCAAGACAAAAGTCTATAATGACATAAGAAATAATAATACTTCAAGCATTCTAACAAAGCAATCATGTCTTCTCAAAATACTATGGCTAAAGAAAGTTATCCCTACAAAATCATATAGTCTGGCTATGCTCCCTCTTCATCACACAAAATATTCATATCATGCACAACCACGATTTCAGCCAAGCATTTGTTTTCATGCTCTATTCTTTCAAACCTTTCAACTTTCACGCAATACATGAGCGTGAGCCATGGACATAGCACTATGTAGAATAGAGAGGTGGTTGTGGAGAAGATAAAAAGGAGGGAGATAATATCACATCAACTAGGTGTATCAACGGGCTATGGATATGCCCATCAATAGATATCAATGTGAGTGAGTAGGGATTGCCATGCAACGGATGCACTAGAGCTAAAAATGTATGAAAGCTCAACAAAAGAAACTAGTAGGTGTGCATCCAACTTGCTTGCTCATGAAGACCTAGGGCATTTGAGGAAGCCCATTGTTGGAATATACAAGCCAAGTTCTATAATGAAAATTCCCACTAGTATATGAAAGTGACTAAACATGAGACTCTCTATCATGAAGAATATGGTGCTACTTTGAAGCACAAGTGTGGAAAAAGATAGTAGCAATTGTCCCCTTTTCTTTTCTTTTCCCTTTTTTTGGGCCTTTCTTTTTTTCTTTGGCCTATTTTTTATTTTTTTGGAGGAGCTTTATTGATTTAGCCTTTCCTCACATGGGACAATGCTCTAATAATGATGATCATCACACTTTCATTGAATTACAAGTCGATATTACAACTCGATACTAGAACAAAGTATGACCTATATGAATGCCTCCGGCGGTGTACCGGGATGTGCAATGATTCAAGAGTGACATGTATGAAAAATTATGCATGGTGGCTTTGCCACAAATACGATGTCAACTACATGATCATGCATGGCAATATGACAATATGATGCTTGTCATATGAACGGAACGGTGGAAAGTTGCATGTCAATATATCTCGGAATGGCTATGGAAATGCCATGATAGGTAGGTTTGGTGGTTGTTTTGAGGAATATATATGGTGGCTGTTTTGAGGAAGGATATATAGTGGGTGTATGGTACCGGCAAAAGTTGCGCGGTACAGGAGAGGCTAGCAATGGTGGAAGGGCGAGAGTGCGTATAATCCATGGACTCAACATTAGTCATAAGAACTCATATACTTATTGCAAAAATTTATGAGTCATCAAAACAAAGCAATCAACGCATGCTCCTAGGGGGGAGGTTGGTAGGAGTTAACCATCGCACGCCCCCGACCTCCACACAAAGGTTGACACTTTACAAATACCTCATGCTCTAACTTCGTCACATAGCGGTTCACCATACGTGCATGCTACGGGAATCACAAACCTTAACACAAGCATTTCTCAATTTCATAATAACTCCACTAGCATGACTCTAATATCACTATCCTCATATCTCAAAACAATTATCAAGCATCCAACTACTCATCCTATTTAATGCACTTGTGTGAAAGTTTTTACTACATTGATATTGGATGTCTATCATGTGAAGACTAGTTATATAGCCAAAGCACATTACCATGCTGTTTTAATAGACTCTCAAAAGGATATAAGTGAGGCATGATAGGTCAACAATTTCTTCAAAATATAATCACCACCGTGCTCTAAAAGATATAAGTGAAGCACTAGAGCAAAAACTATTCAACTCAAAAGATATAAGTGAACAACATAGAGTGTTCTATTGATTCCTAGGCCATATTTAACTCTCTCAAATAGGTGTGTTCAGCAAGGATAATTGTGGCAAACTAACAAACAAAGACTCAAATTATAAAGACGCGCTCCAAGTAAAACACATATCATGTGGTGAATAAAAATATAGCTCCGAGTATAGTTACCGATGGATGAAGACGAAAGAGGGGATGCCTTCCCGCGGCATCCCCAAGCTTAGGCTTTTGGTTGTCCTTGAATTTTACCTTGGGGTGCATTGGGCATCCCCAAGCTTAGGCTCTTGCCACTCTTTGTTCCATAGTCCATCAAAGCAATACTCAAAACTTGAAAACTTCACAACACAAAACTTAGACAAAAATCTCGTGAGCTCCGTTAGTATAAGAAAGCAAACCACTACTCAAAGGTACTGCAATGAATTCATTATTTGTTTATATTGGTGTTAAACCTACTGTATTCCAACTTCTCTATGATTCATACTTCCCAATACTACTCATAGATGCATTGAAATAAGCAAACAAGACACGAAAAACAGAATCTGTCAAAAACAGAACAGTCTGTAGTAATCTGCAGTTTTCACATAATTCTGTAACTCCAAAAAAATTGAACTGAATTGGTAAACGTGAGGAATTTGTCTATTAATCATCTGCAAAAACAATCAACTAAATATCACGCTCCAGTAAAATCTGATGACCATTCTAGCAAGCGCTAACGATTCTGTTTTTCACAGCAAGATCATATAAACTTCACACAAGTCTTCCCAAAGGTTCTCCTTGGCACAAACACTAATTAAAACACAAAACCACATCTAAACAGAAGCTAGATGCAATATTTATTCTTAAACATAAGCAAAAAAAAATATAAAATTGGGTTGCCTCCCAACAAGCGCTATCGTTTTACGCCCCTAGCTAGGCAGGATACATGGATAGATCTAGGTATTGCCATCTTTGGAAGGTAATCCATAAGTGGCTCTCATAATAGATTCATATGGTAATTTGATTTCCTTTCTAGGAAAGTGTTCCATGCCTTTCCTTAACATAAATTGGAATCTAATATTTCCTTCCTTCATATCAATAATTGCACCAATCGTTCTAAGGAAAGGTCTACCAAGAATAATAGGACATGAAGGATTGCAATCTATATCAAGAACAATGAAATCTACGAGAACATAATTCCTATTGGCAACAATAAGAACATCATTAATCCTTCCCATAAGTTTCTTAATAGTGGAATCCGCAAGATGCAAATTTAAAGAACAATCATCAAGCTCATGGAACCCTAGCAAATCACACAAAGTTTTTGGGATAGTGGAGACACTTGCACCCAAATCACACAAAGCAAAGCATTCATGATCTTTAATTTTTATTTTAATAGTAGGTTCCCACTCATCATAAAGATTTCTAGGGATAGAAACTTCTAACTCAAGTTTTTCTTCATAAGATTGCATCAAAGCATCAACTATGTGTTTGGTAAAAGCTTTATTTTGACTATAAGCATGCAGAGAGTTTAGTATGGATTGCAACAAGGAGATACAATCAATCAAAGAGCAATTATCATAATTGAATCCCTTGAAATGCGAAGTAGTGGGTTCATCACTATGCAAAGTTTTAATCTCTTCACTCCCACTTTTAACAGTTTTAGCATCAAGATCTAAAAACTCCGAATTATTGGGACACCTTAAAGTAGAATCATCTCCAATCATATCTTCATCAAGATTTATACTAGAAAACAAGGATCTAATAGGAGACACATCAATAACTTTTAGATCTTCATCTTTATTTTCGTGTTCTTCCAGTTTAGCAGCCATCTTATTAACTAAGGTGGACTGTTTATCCGAAATTTGAGCTATTAAGTTCTCAAGATGAGCAAACTGAGATTTCAACCCATAAAATTCCTTAGACATATCATCAAGGTCTTTATTCATATATTCCATAAAAAAATCTGTTCTTTGAGCTCGTTTCTGAAGAAATCATTGTGCTCAAATTGTATAGTCATAAAATGTCTAACATTGTTTTCAATCTCCTCCAGCCTCTTGAGGTGGGGGTCAACACTGATAGGGAGAGCCATAGTAACAAGCAAGCAATGCAACACACAAGCAAACAGGAAGCAAGCGAATGATAAACACACGGCAGAAGAAGGGTTACAACAACAAGGGTGAAGTGGGGGAGAGGAAAACGAGAGGCAAACAAATGTAATGTGAAGGATAAGGGTTTGTGATAGGTACTTGGTATATGAATTTTGCGTAAGCCTCCCCGGCAGCGGCGCCAAAAATTCTTCTTGCTACTTCTCGAGCTTGCGTTGTATTCCCTCGAAGAGGAAAGGGAGATGCAACATAGTAGCGTAAGTATTTCCCTCAGTTTTTGTGAACCAAGGTATCAATCTAGTAGGAGACCAAGCGCGAGTCCGTTGCACCTGCACAAACAAATAAGAACTTCGCATCCAATGCGATAAGGGGTTGTCAATCCCTTCATGGTCACTTACGAAAGCGAGATCTGATAGAGATGATAGTTTGATATTTTTTGGTATTTTTGGTTAGAAGAACAAAAAGTAAAAGCAGAAAAGTAACGTAGATTGTAGATTGATATGTTGAGAATAGACCCGGGGGCCATAGTTTTCTCTAGTGGCTTCTCACATGATAGCGATATTCTACGGCGGATAAACAAATTACCGTCGAGCAATTGATAGAAAAGCGAATAATTATGATACTATCTAGGCATGATCATTATATATAGGCATCACTTCCGAGACAAGTAGACCGAAACGATTCTGCATCTACTACTATTACTCCACACATCGACCGCTATCCAGCATGCATCTAGAGTATTAAGTTCATAAGAACGGAGTAACGCCTTAAGCAAGATGACATGATGTAGAGGGATAAACTCAAACATATTGATATAAACCCCATCTTTTTATCCTTGATGGCAACAGTACAATATGCGCCTTGCTGCCCCTACTGTCACTTGGAAAGGACACCGCAAGATTGAACCCAAAGCCAAGCACTTCTCCCATTGCAAGAAGTATAGATCTAGTAGGCCAAACCAAACCAATAATTAGAAGAGACTTGCAAGGATATTATAATCAGACATAAAGAGTTCAGAAAAGAACCAAATATTTCTCATAGATAATCTTGATCATAAACTCTCAATTCATCGGATCTTGACAAACACACCGCAAAAATAGATTACATCAAATAGATCTCCTCGAAGACTGAGGAGAACTTGGTATTGAGATCCAAAGAGAGAGAAGAAGACATCTAGATACTAGCTATGGACCTGAAGGTCTGTGGTAAACTACTCACAACTCATGGTGAGGCGATGATGATGATGTAGAAGCACTCCATGGTAGATCCCCCCTCCGGTGGAGCTCCGGAATAGGCCCCAAGATGGGATCTCACGGGAACAGAAGGTTGCGGCGGTGGAACTAGGGTTTTCTCTGTTGTTCTGATTGTTTCAGGGTACGTAGGTATATATAGGAGGAAGAAGGGCACCGGGGGCCAGACGGGGTGCCCACAAGGCAGGGGGGCACGCCCTATAGGGGGTATCCCCCACCCTCGTGGATGCCACACCAGCCCTACTCCGTGGTTCTCAAGTCTCCCATGCGTATTTTGCTCCAAAAATATCTCTCCCGAAGGTTTCATTCCGTTTGGACTCTGTTTGATATTCCTTTTCTGTAAAACCCTAAAACAGGCAAAAAATAGCAACCTGGACTGGGCCTTTAGGTTAGTAGGTTAGTCCCAAAAATAATATAAAAGTGTATAACAAAGCCCATTAAACATCCAAAACATCATAAATAATAGCATGGAACAATCAAACATTATAGATACATTGGAGACGTATCACATCTCTTCAACGCAAACAGTTTTTTGGATGACCCACGTGTTGGGGAACGTAGTATTTCAAAAAATTTCCTACGATCACGCAAGATCTATCTACTAGATGCATAGCAATGAGAGGGGAGAGTGTGTCTACATACCCTTGTAGACCAAAAGCGGAAGCGTCTAGTGATGGGGTTGATGTAGTCGAACTTTCTTCGTGATCCAACCGATCAAGCACCGAACGTACGGAGCCTCCGCGTTTAGCACACGTTCAGCTTGATGATGTCCCACGAGCTCTTGATCCAGCAGAACTTTGCGGGAGAGTTTTGTCAGCACGACGGTGTGGTGATGGAGATGACGAAGCTATCGGCGCAGGGCTTCGCCTAAGCACTGCAACGATATGACCGAGGTGTGTTTCTGTGGAGGGGGGCACCGCACATGGTTGGGAGATATCAACTTGATCAATTTGTGTCTAGAGGTGACCCCCGCCCCCGTATATAAAGGAGCAAAGGGGGGAGGCCGGCTGGCCCCTATGGCGCGCCCAAGGAGGGCCACTCCTACTAGAAATAGGATTCCAATCCTATTCCTAGTAGGAGTCCACTAAGACGGAGAGGGGGAAGGAAGGAGAGGGAGAGGGAGAAGGAAAGGGGCACCGCCCCCCTCCATTACTTGTCGAATTCAGACCAAGGGGGAGGGGTGCCCTCTCTCTCTCTCCACTAAGGGCTCAAGTGGCCCATTAGTTCCCCGGGGGATACCGATACCCCTCTGGCACTCCGGTTTAATCCGAAACTTTTTCGGAACACTTCTGGTGTAAGAATATAGTCATACAATATATCAATCTTTACGTCTCAAACATTCCGAGACTCCTCGTCATGTCTGTGATCTCATCCGGGACACCGAACTACCTTCGGTGCATCAAAACTCATAAACTTATAATATCGATCGTCATGAAACATTAAGCGTGCGGACCCTACGGGTTCGAGAACTATGTAGACATGACCGAGACTCATCTCCAGTCAATAACCAATAGCGGAACCTGGATGCTCATATTGGCTCCTACATATTCTACGAAGATCTTTATCAGTGAAACCACATAACAACATACGTTGTTCCCTTTGTCATCGGTATGTTACTTGCCCGAGATTCGATCGTCGGTATCTCAATACCTAGTTCAATCTAGTTACCGTGAAGTCTCTTTACTCGTTCCGTAATACATCATCTCGTGACCAACTCATTAGTCGTTTACTTGCAAGACTTATTATGATGTGTATTACCGAGAGGGCCCAGAGATACCTCTCCGACACTCGGACTAACAAATCATATTCTTGATCTATGCAAACACCACGAACACTTTTGGAGACACTTGTAGAGCATCTTTATAATCACCCAGTTATGTTTTGACATTTGATAGCACACAAGGTGTTCCTTCGGTATTCAGGAGTTGCATAATCTCATAGTCATAGGAACATGTACAAGTCATGAAGAAAGCAATAGCAGTAAAACTAAACAATCATAGTGCTAAGATAACGGATGGGTCTTGTCCATCACATCATTCTCCTAATGATGTGATCCCGTTGATCAAATGATAACTCATGTCTATGGCTAGGAAACATAACCATCTTTGATCAATGAGCTAGTTTAGTAGAGGCATACCAGTGACACTCTGTTTTGTCTATATATTCACACATGTACTAAGTTTCCGGTTAATACAATTCTAGCATGAATAAAATACATTTATCATGATATAAGGAAATACAAATAACATCTTTATTATTGCCTCTAGGGGATATTTCCTTTAGTCTCCCACTTAAACTAGAGTCAATAATCTAGATTACAAAGTAATGATTCTAACACCCATGGAGTCTTGGTGCTTATCATGTTTTGCCCGTGGAAGAGGCTTAGTCAACGGGTCTGCGACACTCAGATCCATATGTATCTTTCAAATTTCTATGTCTCCCTCCTTGACTTGATCGCGGATGGAATTGAAGCGTCTTTTTATGTGCTTTATTCTCTTGTGAAACCTGGATTCCTTCGCCAAGGCTATTGCTCCAGTGTTGTCACAAAAGATTTTCATTGGACTCGATGCATTAGGTATTACACCTAGATCGGAAATGAACTCCTTCATCCAGACTCCTTCATTTGCTGCTTCCGAAGCAGCTATGTATTCCGCTTCACACGTAGATCCCGCCACGACGCTCTGCTTGGAACTGCACCAACTGACAGCTCCACCGTTTAATAAAAATATATATTTGGTTTGTGACTTAGAGTCAACCGGATCAGTGTCAAAGCTTGAATCGACGTAATCGTTTACGACGAGCTCTATGTCACCTCCATACATGAGAAACATATCCTTTGTCCTTTTCAGGTACTTCAGGATGTTCTTGACCGCTGTCCAGTGATCCACTCCTAGATTACTTTGGTACCTTCCCGCTAAACTTATAGCAAGGCACACATCAGGTCTGGTACACAGCATTGCATACATGATAGATCCTATGGCTGAGGCATAGGGATTGACTTTCATTTTCTCTCTATCTTCTGCAGTGGTCGGGCACTGAGTCTTACTCAACTTCACACCTTGCAACACACGCAAGAACCCTTTCTTTGAGAGATCCATTTTGAACTTCTTCAAAACTTTATCAAGGTATGTGCTTTGTGAAAGTCCAATTAAGCGTCTTGATCTATCTCTATAGATCGTAATGCCTAATATGTAAGCAGCTTCACCGAGGTCTTTCATTAAAAAATTCTTATTCAAGTATCCTTCTATGCTATCCAGAAATTCTATATCATTTCCAATCAACAATATGTCATCCACATATAACACCTTTAGGATCGACAAAACCTTCTGGTTGCATCATATACAACTCTTCTTTGAGATATCCATTCAGGAATGCAGTTTTGACATCCATTTGCCAGATTTCATAATCATAAAATGCGGCAATTGCTAACATGATTTGGGCAGACTTAAGCATCGATACGGGTGAGAAAGTCTCATCGTAGTCAATTCCTTGAACTTGTCGAAAACCTTTCGCAACAAGTTGAGCTTTATAAACAGTAACATTGCCGTCAGCGTCGGTCTTCCTCTTGAAGATCCATTTATTTTCGATGGCTTGCCGATCATCGGGCAAGTCAACTAAAGTCCATACTTTGTTCTCATACATGGATCCCATCTCAGATTTCATGGCCTCCAGCCATTTTATGGAATCTGGGCTCATCATCGCTTCCTCATAGTTTGTAGGTTCATCATAGTCAAGTAACATGACTTCTAGAACTGGGTTGTCGTACCACTCTAGCGTGGAACGCACTCTGGTTGATCTACGAAGTTCAGCAAAAACTTGATCCGAAGTTTCATGATCATCATCATTAGATTCCTCACTAATTGGTGTAGGAATCACTGGAACTAGTTTATGTGATGTACTACTTTCCAATTCGGGAGAAGGTACAATTACCTCATCAAGTTCCACTTTCCTCCCACTCACTTCCTTCGAGAGAAACTCCTTCTCTAGAAAGGATCCATTCTTAGCAACAAATATCTTGCCTTCGGATCTGTTATAGAAGGTGTACCCAACAGTCTCCTTTGGGTATCCTATGAAGACACATTTCTTCGACTTTGGTTCGAGCTTATCATGTTGAAGCTTTTTCACATAAGCATCACAGCCCCAAACTTTAAGAAACGACAACTTTGGTTTCTTGCCAAACCATAGTTCATCAGGCATCGTTTCAACATATTTAGATGGTGCCCTATTTAACGTGAATGCAACTGTCTCTAAAGCATAACCCCAAAACGATAGTGGTAAATCGGTAACACACATCATAGACCGCACCATATCTAATAAAGTACGGTTACGACGTTCGGACACACCATTATGCTGTTGTGTTCCGGGTGGTGTGAGTTGTGAAACTATTCCACATTGCTTCAAATGATGACCAAACTCGTAACTCAAATATTCACCTCCACAATCAAATCATAGAAACTTTATTTTCTTGTTACGATGATTCTCTACTTCACTCTGAAATTCTTTGAACTTTCAAATGTTTTAGACTTGTGCTTCATTAAGTAGATATACCCATATCTGCTCAAATCATCAGTGAAGGTCAGAAAATAACGATACCCGCTGTGAGCTTCAACACTCATCGGTCCACATACATCAGTATGTATGATCTCCAACAAATCTGTTGCTCGCTCCATAGTTCCGGAGAACGGAGTTTTAGTCATCTTGCCCATGAGGCATGGTTCGCAAGCACCAAGTGATTCATAATCAAGTGATTCCAAAAGTCTATCACTATGGAGTTTCTTCATGCGTTTTACACCAATATGACCTAAACGGCAGTGCCACAAATAAGTTGCACTATCATTATTAACCTTACATCTTTTGGCTTCAATATTATGAATATGTGTATCACTACGATCGAGATCGAACAAGAATAGACCACTCTTCAAGGGTGCATGACCATAAAAGATATTACACATATAAATAGAACAACCATTATTCTTAGATTTAAATGAATAACCGTCTCGCAATAAACAAGATCCAGATATAATATTCATGCTTAACGCTGGCACCAAATAACAATTATTCATGTCTAAAACTAATCCCGAAGGTAGATGTAGAGGTAGCGTGCCGACGGCGATCACATCGACTCTGGAACCATTTCCCACGCGCATCGTCACCTCGTCCTTAGCCAATCTTCATTTAATCTGTAGTCCCTGTTTCGAGTTACAAATATTAGCAACCGAACCGATATCAAATACCCAGGTACTACTACGAGCATTAGTAAGGTACACATCAATAACATGTATATCACATATACCTTTGTTCACCTTGCCATCCTTCTTATCTGCCAAATACTTGGAGCAGTTCCGCTTCCAGTGTCCAGTCCCTTTGCAGTAGAAGCACTCAGTGTCAGGCTTGGCTCCAGACTTGGGTTTCTTCGTGGGAGTAGCAACTGTCTTGCTATTCTTCTTGAAGTTCCCCTTCTTTCCCTTGCATGTTATAGTTCATCACGAAGCCTTTATAGCTTGGTGGCAGTGATTGAAGAACTCTATCAATAACACTATCTTCGTCAACTTTGCATCCAAGTTGAGTCATATGATTGTATTAGCCAGACATTCTGAGCAAGTGTTCACTGATAGAACTATTCTCCTCCATCTTCCAGCTGTAGAACTTATTGGAAATATCATATTTCTCAATCCGGGCATTTGCTTGAAATATTAACTTCAACTCCTGGAACATCTCATATGCTCCATGATGTTCAAAACGTTGTTGAAGTCCCGGTTCTAAGCCGTAAAGCATGGCACACTGAACTATCGTGTAGTCATCAGACTGTCTGCCAGACGTTCAAAGCGTCTACATTAGCGGGACGGGGCTTGTCACCTAGCGGTGCTTCAAGGACATAATTCTTCTGTGTAGCAATGAGGATAATCCTCAAGTTACGGACCCAGTCCGTGTAATTGCTACCATCATCTTTCAACTTAGCTTTCTCTAGGAATGCATTAAAATTCAAAGGAACGGTAGCACGGGCCATTGATCTACAACAACATAGATATGCAAAAACTATCAGGACTAAGTTCATGATAAATTAAAGTTCAATTAATCATATTACTTAAAGAACTCCCACTTAGATTGACATCCCTCTAGTCATCTAAATGATCACATGATCCAAATCAACTAAACCATGTCCGATCATCACGTGATATGGAGTAGTTTTCAATGGTGAACATCTTATGTTGATCATATCTACTATATGATTCACGCTCGACCTTTCGGTCTCCAGTGTTCCGAGGCCATGTCTATACATGCTAGGCTCGTCAAGTTTAACCCGAGTATTCTGCGTGTGCAAAACTGGCTAACACCCGTTGTATGTGAACATAGAGCTTATCAAACCCGATCATCACGTGGTGTCTCGGCACGACGAACTTTCGCAACGGTGCATACTCAGGGAGAACACTTGTACCTTGAAATTTTGTAAGGGATCCTCTTATAATGCTTCCGTCGTTCTAAGCAAAATAAGGAGCATAATAAGATAAACATCACATGCAATCAAAATATGTGACATGATATGGCCATCGTCATCTTGTGCTTTTGATCTCCATCTCCAAGGCACCGTCATGATCACCATCGTCACCGGCGCGACACCTTGATCTCCATCGTAGTATCGTTGTCGTCTCGCCAACTATTGCTTCCATGACTATCGCTACCACTTAGTGATAAAGTAAAGCAATTACATGGCGACTGTATTTCATACAATAAAGCAACAACCATATGGCTCCTGCCAGTTGCCGATAACTTTACAAAACATGGTCATCTCATACAATAACGTACAACTCATCATGTCTTGACCATATCACATCACAACATGCCCTGCAAAAACAAGTTAGACGTCCTCTACTTTGTTGTTGCAAGGTTTACGTGGCTGCTATGGGCTTAGCAAGAACCGTTCTTACCTACGCATACAAAAAACACAACGATTTTTCGTCAAGTATGTGCTGTTTTAACCTTCACAAGGACCGGGCGTAGCCACACTTGATTCAGCTAAAGTGAGAGAGACAGACACCCGCCAGTCACCTTTAAGCAACGAATGCTCGTAATGGTGAAACCAGTCTCACGTAAGCGTACACGTAATGTCGGTCCGGGCCGCTTCATCTCACAATACCGCCGAAACAAAGTATGACATGCTGGTAAGCAGTATGACTACTATCGCCCACAACTCATTGTGTTCTACTCATGCATATCATCTACGCATAGACCTGGCTCATGATGCCACTATTGGGGAACATAGTATTTCAAAAAAATTCCTACGATCACGCAAGATCTATCTACTAGATGCATAGCAACGAGAGGGGAGAGTGTGTCTATGTACCCTCGTAGACCGAAAGCGGAAACGTCTAGTGACGTGGTTGATGTAGTCAAACTTTCTTCGTGATCCAACCGATCAAGCACCGAACGTACGGAGCCTCCGCGTTCAGCACACGTTCAGCTTGATGACGTCCCACAAGCTCTTGATCCAGCAGAACTTTGCGGGAGAGTTTTGTCAGCACGATGGCGTGGTGACGGAGATGTTGAAGCTACCGGAGTAGGGCTTCGCCTAAGCACTGCAACGATATGACCGAGGTGTGTTTATGTGGAGGGGGCACCGCACACGGTTGGGAGAGATCAACTTGATAAACTTGTGTCCAGAGGTGCCCCCTGCCCCCGTATGTAAAGGAGCAAAGGGGGGAGGCTGGCTGGCCCCTATGGCGCGCCCAAGGAGGGCCACTCCTACTAGGAATAGGAATCCAATCCTATTCCTAGTAGGAGTCCACCAAGAAGGAGAGGGGGAAGGAAGGAGAGGGAGAGGGAGAAGGAAAGGGGCGCCGCCCCCTCTCCTTTCCTTGTCCAATTTGGACCAAGGGGGAGGGGCGCGTGGCCCAGCCCTGGCCGGCCCTCTCTCTCTCTCTCCACTAAGGGCCCAAGTGGCCCATTAGTTCCCCCGGGGGTACCGATACCCCTCCGGCACTCCTGTTTAATTCGAAACTTTTCCGGAACACTTCTGGTATCCGAATATAGTCGTCCAATATATCTATCTTTACGTCTCAGACATTCCGAGACTCCTCTTCATGTCAGTGATCTCATTCGGGACACCGAACTACCTTCGGTGCATCAAAACTCATAAACTCATAATACCGAGCGTGCGGACCCTATGGGTTCGAGAACTATGTAGACATGACCGAGACTCATCTCCGGTCAATAACCAATAGAGGAACCTAGATGCTCATATTGGCTCCTACATATTCTATGAAGATCTTTATCGGTCAAACTGCATAACAACATACATTGTTCCCTTTGTCATCGGTATGTTACTTGCCCGAGATTAGATCGTCAGTATCTCAATACCTAGTTCAATCTTGTTACCGGCAAGTCTCTTTACTCGTTTCGTAATACATCATCTCGTGACCAACTCATTAGTCATTTTCTTGCAAGACTTATTATGATGTGTATTACCGAGAGGGCCCAGAGATACCTCTCCGACACTCGGAGTGACAAATCCTATTGTTGATCTATGCCAACACCACGAACACTTTTGGAGACACCTGTAGAGCATCTTTATAATCACCCAGTTACGTTGTGACGTTTGATAGCACACAAGGTGTTCCTCCGGTATTTGGGAGTTGCATAATCTCATAGTCATAGGAACATGTATAAGTCATGAAGAAAGCAATAACAGTAAAACTAAACGATCATAATGCTAAGCTAACGGATGGGTCTTATCCATCACATCATTCTCCTAATGATGCGATCACGTTGATCAAATGACAACTCATGTCTATGGCTAGGAAACATAACCATCTTTGATCAATGAGCTAGTCTAGTAGAGGCATACCAGGGACACTCTGTTTTGTCTATGTATTTACACATGCACTAAGTTTCCGGTTAATACATTTCTAGCATGAGTAAAAACATTTATCATGATATAAGGAAATACAAATAACATCTTTATTATTGCCTCTAGGGCATATTTCCTTCACCATGTGCAACCACTTACAAACAATTTGGTAAGATTTGCATCTGTCATATTGGGTATGTTGCCATTTGACAAACTTTTAAGATTGATATTTGTTGATCTAGTAACATTTCCATTTGTCAACCTTGTAACACTGCGATTTGTCAAAATATGAAGCTAAAAATCATTAGCAGTATCTAATTTTTGCAACTAAAATTTAGTAATTAAGCATAGATTTAATTCATAGATTAAGCAATTGTTCTTTATTTATACAAATAGTTAAACTCAATAGCTGAACCGACCAAAATTTTCCCCAATTGTTGCCAACCACGTACCGAAATAGCTAGTTCAACTATATATACTAGCTAATTTTAAGTACGTTGTATAGTTCCACCACAACTATAGTCAGATGAACTGGACAAAGTAGCCCCTAAATACTACTACTACGGAGGGGCTTTGTACTACTTTCGGCTACCTCTCCTTTGCCGAGCACGCTTAGTAAGAGGCAGTTGAGGAGGAGCCTACCGACGAGCTGGACAACTGCAATAAGGTGCATGCCGCTGCTGCAGCTTCAGCGACGCTCACCTTGAACGCCCTCTACCGCTCCAGACGACTCCTCTTGAAGCGGTGGTTCTCCTCATAGATCTCCTGATTCCTCGCCTCTGAGGCGGCGTGTGTCGCGGCCACGGCAGCGGTAAGGCTCTTTTGCGTGCTCGATGAGGCGCTCCTCCTCCTCCTGCAGGAACTCGGTGTACCGCACAAGGTCACTGATGCACGTGCGGGCATCCACCGCCGCCTCTCGCCTTTGGGTGGTGGTGGCGGAGCGGGCGATGACCCCGGCGGTCGACGGTGGGTTGGCGGCCACGGCGGCCCATGATGGGATGGCGACCATGACCACCACCTCCCGCCTTCGTACCACGGTGGCGGAGCGGGTGATGGCCATGGTGGCCGGCAGTGGGGTGGCGGCCACGACGGCTACCTCCTGCCTTCGGGCCGCGGCGGCGGAGCGGGAGATGGCCCTGGCTTTCGACGGTGGTGTGGCGGCAATGGTGGCCGGCAACAGCTGCTGATGGGAAGCGGTGGCAGAGCGTGTGGTGGGTGTTCCGCGCACACGCAACAGGGACGCCACGTGCACTACATTATGCCCGGGACTGTGCCGTCGCCATGGTGTAGCCTCCCAGCTGGAGTTGTCCTCTGATGATAGCGGAGTGGCTGAGCGACGATGACGGACTGGTGCCATTGGCGATTGTGGGAGAAGCAGACGAGATAAGCTACAAGGAGGGAGGGGTAATGCGACGCATGACTCGCCGACCGTGAGGGTTTATATAGCAGGCCGGTAAGCATTGGGATTTTGGGGAATTTCACCGAGTCGGGCGGGAAGCTTGCGCGGGAACGTGCTCACCAACGATTCATTGGTGCCACTGTTTGGCCAAAAGAATGCCCCCGCGTGCTGCGCAAGCTTGCGCTGTAAGCCGTCTGCGGCAGCGGGGTGACAAGACGTGCGAGAGGAGGACGAAAGGCCACGTACACATGTGGCTAATAAAAAAAGTTTGCGATTTAATTACCTACTATACCCCCATCCTGGTTTATAAGTATGATTTAACTAATAAAATACGAATGCATGTCGCCAAAGATTATATAGTTGGATTCTTATTTGAAAATAGTTTCCAATCATAATTGTTATAACATTCATTAACATTTTGTTGGTTAAATTTGAGGGCAAAGTCTGACACAGAATATAAACGGGACTATAGACTAGACGGAGGTAGTAGCACATGGCCGCTCTCTACGCAGCGACGCAACTGTCATCCGGCTTGTAGGCGACCATTTCCTGCGTGTTCAACTACTCTATGTGTGTGGTTGCTTGCAGTTCAGGCGGCCGTGGCACGCTCTGCTCGCGTCCCTCCGCGCACGCTCTGCTCTCGCATCCCTCAGGGTGCTCTGCCCTCGTCCCTCCACGCGCGCTGCAAGTGTTTGGGACTGGTGCATGATCACGCACGTTGGTGTGCATGCAGTTGCGCTCGGGCGCGGCGCGCCAATGCAGATACCCGCTGCAAAAACTGCCATGCGGACGCGCAGAGAATCCAGGCCGCCCGACCCCCATTTATTCCTGTGGCCATTTACCTTCATCTCCCGCGTCACATGACACAATAATCACACCACGACGACTGATACGTCCAAAACGTATCTATAATTTCTGCTTGCTCCATGCTTCTTTTGTGTGATATTGCTATGATATTAATGCACTTCCATACACTTTTGATCATATTTGGACTAACCTATTAACTCAGTGCACCACAGTGCCAGTTCCTGTTTTCTGCCGTTTTTCTATTTCAGGTTTCCCCCATATTAAAAGTGCTCCAAAAATTCCAGGAAAAATATAGGAAAAATCAGCGTACAGGAAGCTTCGCGAAGAACCATAGATGGGCTAGAGGGGAGCCAGGGGAGGCCCAGGCGGCCACCTGGCCCGGCCCCACCCCTGGCCGCGCCAGGGGGGCGCCTGGGGCCCCTGCTCCGCCTCTGGCTGCCCCCCTTCGCATATATATCCCTCTCGTCCCGAAACCCTCGAGGACAGAACCCTTTTTCACGATCTCGCCTCTGTTCCGCCGCCGCAGCGCTTCCAAGATCGGGAGCATCAGGAGAACTCTTCCCGGCACCCTGCCAGAGGGGAGAACCACCACCGGGAGCTTCTCCACCACCATGGACGCTTCCCGGATGAGTCGTGAGTAGTCCACCTTGGACCATGGGTCCATGATCAGTAGCTATGTGATGTTCTCCTCCCCTCTTTGGTCTTCATGGTTTAGACCTCGTGAGCTGCCCTACATGATCGAGGCACATATGTAATCTTTCTGCTGTTGCTTTGCTGAGTTTGCTGGGATCTGATGGATTATGAGACTATGTTCAGATTGTGTTTGAGTAATATATTTGATTCACCACTTTTATATCTTTGTTCTTGAGTAATTCTTGCATGTTCTCCGTTGATGTTTATTGCTTTGGCCAAGTAGTAGGTAGTAACTCCAAGAGGGAGCGTTATGCTTGATTGTGGGTTCATGCCCCCTGATGACTAGCTTGAGTGACAGAAACATGAGTCTAGGGGATGTGATGTTGCCACAAGGGAGAAAACAACGGTGCTTGTACTTGCGGGTGCAAGGATTGTTTACTTTAAGCAAAGCTCTTTTAATGCAGTTGTGTGTTGCTTTGAGTTTACACTTTGGGTGGGATTCGCAACTTAATACCAGCGAGATGTTCTGGATAGATATCTCAAGGTGGATGATTAGTAGTAGATGCAGATGGATTTCGGTCTACTTGCCTTGGCGTACCGCCCATGCTTTTGAGCCTCTACCTTTCTTTGCAGCATAGTTAGCATTGGTTTGCGCACATAATCCTGTCAATTGCCCAGCTGTAATTTGTTTACCCCGCTTTGCTGTTTTATCGTCTTTTGGGAGAGAGACATCACTAGTGAACATCATGGGACCCCGGTCCATATTACCACCGCTGATCACACCTTCTATTTACTTCCTATTTTTTATTTCCTAGTTGCAGTCATAGCTATCATTATTATCTCTTGTGTTTGATCCTTTGTAAACAATAAGGCCGGAGGGATTGACAACCTCTCTGTACTCTTTGGGAGCAAAGTTATCTGTATCTGTGTGCAGGTCCCGTCAACCGCTAAGTTTCTGGCGCCGTTGACACCTACTTGTCGACCCTCGGAGTCTCACGGGATTCGATCCTTGGTACCTTTGCCAAGGGAAATTTGCCGCTATGCTACATCTCAACCTTCCACTTGGGGTAACCAACGAGGGGCGAGAAGCCATCAAGCAAGTTTCTGGCGCCGTTGCCGGGGACTCCACTCTTCAAGATAGGGGAGTTGCACGCTATCTTTTATCTTTGCTTTTTAGTCTTGTTAGTTTACCTTGCAGTTTTTGCTTTAGTGTCCCTTACCAAAAATCACAAAAATAGTTATCTTGCTTGCTGCTGCTATGGGTTCCACTGAGAACACCAAGTTGTGTGACTTCACTAGTCATAACAACAGTGACTTTATCTGCACGCCTATTGCTACACCTGCCACTTCAGCACCTTCTTATGAGATTAAACCTGCTCTGCTGAACCTAGTTATGAAAGATCAATTCTTCGGTGCTGGAGATGATGCTGCTTTGCACTTAAATAATTTTGTTGAGCTCTGTGATATGCAAAAGTACAAAGAAGTAGATGGTGATATTGTTAAGCTTAAGCTTTTTCCTTTCTCCTTGAGAGGAGGAGCTAAAATCTGGTTTCAATCCTTGCCTATGAATAGTATAGATTCTTGGGACAAGTGCAAGGATGCCTTTATTGGGAAGTACTATCCCCCTGCTAAAATTATCCAACTAAGGAGTAACATAATGAATTTTAAACAATTGGATAATGAACACGTTGCCCAAGCTTGGGAACGCATGAAATCTCTTGTCAAGAACTGCCCTACTCATGGTTTGACTACTTGGATGGTTATCCAAACTTTTTATGCAGACTTGAACTTTACCTCGCGGAACTTGTTAGATTCGGCCGCGGGAGGAACCTTTATGTAAACTACACTTGGTGCTGCCACGAAGCTTCTCGACGAGATGATGACCACTTATTCCCAATGGCACACCGAACGCGCTCCAACAGGTAGGAAGGTAAACTCTGTCGAGGAGATTTCCTCCCTAAATGAAAAAGTTGACTTGATGATGTCTCTACTTTCCAAGCAATCTTCTATTGATCCTCATGATGTTCCTTTAAATTCTTTGATTGCTCAAGATCAAGTAGATGTGAACTTTATCTCTAGAAACAATTTCAATAACAATGCTTATAGGAGTAATTTTGGTAGCAACCCTAGACTGTTCCCCTCTAATTCCTATGGGAACAACAATGCTTATCCTAGCACCAAGAACTCCACTTCTGAACTAGAGATTATGCTTAAAGACTTCATCACTACCCAAAAGGCCTTCAATAAGAGTGTAGAAGAAAAACTAGACAAACTAGATAATCTCTCTTCGAAGGTAGACAATTTAGCCCATGAGGTAGAGTTGCTTAAAATTAGAACTTCTCCTCTTGAGGAGAGGAAGACCACTCCTATGAATGCTATTCAAGTGCAAATTAATGAAAACATTAGGATGATGGCTAAACTTAAAGAGAGATGGGCTAGAGAAAAGGAGGAAGAAGATAGAATTAAGAGCCTTCCTACCCACCACAATGTTGCTACTATTCAAGTTGTTGAGGATATCCAAACTCTTAGCACCCAATGCACTCCTAGTCCCATTGGACCTATTAATGGTGATGCTATGACCTCAACCGTAGAAGAAGAAACTCCTATGACCATAGAAGCTACCAAACAAGTGAGCCTAAAGGACACCACTACCACTTTACTTGATAGTAGTGACCTTGATTTTGATAATTGCACCCTTTCTGAAGTTATTGGTTTTCTTCAGAAGATGTCTAGAGATCCCCACACTAGCACACTTAATCTTGCCTTCACGGAGCATATCACTAATGCTCTTATAAAAGCTAGGGAGGAGAAGCTTAGGGTAGAAGCCTCCATACCTAGAAAGCTAGAAGATAGTTGGGATCCTATGATTAAAATTAAGTTGAATAACTTCTCTTGCTATGCTTTATATGATGTTGGAGCTAGTACCTCCGTTATGCCCAAAAGAATGTACGATATGTTTGAATTGAAACCTTTTGATCCTTGTTCTTTTGGTGTTCCTCTTGTTGATTCTTCCGTAAAGAAACCTTTGGGGAAGATCGACAATATTCTTATCATTGTCAATGACAATTATGTTTCCGTTGATTTTACTATTATGGATATTGAATGTGAACCTTCATGTCCAATTATTTTGGGACGTCCTTTTCTTCGCACCGTTGGTGCTATCATTGACATGAAAGAGGGGAATATAAAATTCCAATTCCCTCTCAAGAAAGGGATGGAACACTTCCCTAGAAAGAATATTAAGTTGCCTTTTGAGTCCGTTACACGGGCTAGCTATTCTCTTACTCTTGATAAAACTTGATCTTCTCTTTTTGCATCATGCCTAGCTTAAAGGCATAAAAGAAAGCGCTTTTGGGAGGCAGCCCACGACGAATTAGGTTTTATTTTTCTTTTGTTGTGTCTTGATGTTTGTTACTACAGTAGCATCATCATTGTATCTTTTCTTTTCAGCTTTCTGCCAAGTTTAGCCGCCGATTGCAAGAAAGTTCAAAAGTTGTGACGTGCTGTCCAGAAAACAGATTCTGTCCTTGGACAGAAAAATTCGAATAAAATCACCAGATCATCTTTTTGATCTGAATTCTTTTGACAACGTGCTCTATACAATTGGCTTTCGAGTGTCTGTTCTGAGTTTTTTGATTTGAGTTGCAGAAGTGCCCCGAAAAAATTATTTACTACCTGCTGGTCTGTTTTTCACAGATTCTGTCCTGTTTTGCCTTTTCTTCGTTTTGCAAACCTTGAGCTTGCTTTTTCTTTGCAAAAACCTTTTGGCAATCTTGAGAAACAGTAGCTCTTCAAGATTATCTTTATTTCCAGTAGGGAAAAATTATTTTATTGTGGGTACTAACCTCGCTAATCAGATTATGATGAGTTATGTATGAAGGGAGTTTTCAAGTGTGCGAGGGAAGATGATAAAAGAAGATTCAGGAGGGTCAAACGCTCAAGCTTGGGGATGCCCCCGTGCACCCCCAAGAAATATTCAAGATGACTCAAGCGTCTAAGCATGGGGATGACCCCATGCATCCCCTTCTCCATCAACAATTATCAGTTCGTCTTTCGTTCCACTATATTCTTATCACTTCATGCGTTATGTGCTATGCTTGGGGCGTCTTGCTCTTAGTTTCCTTTTTTTAGTTTTCTTTAGCTTTGCTTGCTGTTCATAACAAGTTAGAACCCAGCTTTGTTTGTGTGGGAGAGAAACACGCTCCACTTCAACCTAGAACACAACATAGGATTTTCATGCTTATCTTTGTTGTGTGTGTTCTTTGTCTTTCCATAGCTGCTGTCATGTTTAGCTCTTAGTTTTCATGCTTTTCTTTTTAAAGAGCTTTTGTTTAGTTGGTTGCTGAACTCTCTTGAGTTTTCATGTTTATCTTGTTAAGAGAGTTTGCCTAATGCACTGAGTTGTGTGTCTTAACTTAAAGTAGGTAATTGAGGTTGCTATTTAATTTTAGTAGTAACTTGCAATAGTTTTGAGGTATTGCCATGAGTAATGTCTGAACTTTTGGTGTCAAGAGCTTTAGCCTATTAGTGATAGATGTCGTATTTTGGGCAATTCGTGTTTATTTTCGAAAACCTACTAAATAGTTGAGAACTTTAGCTACTAGATGGATCACTAATCTTTGGAGGGATCGAATATTAGAGTACACTCACGTACCATGAGTCGAGGATGCGCAAGGATAACCAAACCCCCATACACTCCTCCTTAGGGTATTTGTCTCTTTGTGAACCTCCTAATTAGATTGAGAGTTACCGATAATAAGTGCATGAATTCTTCGGACTAATGTGAGTATTCGAAAGTTGACACTTCCACCTAGCCATATTTTTCTAGCCTCTTCGGTACTGTGCATTGCCCTTTCTCACCTCGAGAGTTGGCGCATACTTCGCCGGTGCATCCAAATCCTTGGCACGATACGCTCTGTCATCATAAGCCTCATTATATCCTTCCTCAAAACAGCCACCATACCTACCTATCAAGGCATTTCCATAGCCTTTCCGAGATACATTGCCATGCAACATCCATCTTCTCATGACTTGATCTTCATGTCATACATGCTTTTTGCTTGATCGATGAGCCGCATGCTAGTTGGGCCTTGCCCTAATCATTGCTACATGACGCGCTAGTATCATTGCATATCCTGCTACACCGGCAGAGGCATACATTTGCATACATCATGACAGTTTCATTTTCTTTATGTTGAGTACTTTTGTAAAGTGTGAAAGATCTTCTATACTTCTTGTAATACATACAGTGTTGCCCCTAAAGTGAGGAAAAGATCCCAAAGAGGACAAAATCAAAAGATCCCAAAGAGGACAAATGAGAGTTAAATAGAAAGAGCCATTGAGGCCACAAAAAAATAGAAAAAAAGAGAAAAAGAAATAAAAAGAGAGAAGGGGGCACACTGCTATTCCTTTTGAGAGATCCACACTCGTACTTCATCTTATACCTTGTACTCCATAGAGATTATCATTCATGCATATAGCTATGTGGGGACCTTCACACTATAGAACTTGGCTTGTATATTCCAATGATGAGCCTTCTCAAAAGAGCTCTAGGTCTTCTTGAGCGAGCAAGTTGGATGCACCCCCACTAGTTCCATTGGAGAGCTTACCTTAGCTCATATGTGCATCCGTTGCATTGCAATCCCTACTCCTCACATCATATCTATCATTTGGCTTTCTCTCGCCTATGATTGTCCTCATTGATGTGAGCCTTTCACATCTTTTTTGTCTTCCCCCTTCATAATTTTTCTCTCTTTGCCATCCTAAGTGTCAACTTTCTTGCTTACGCTCATCCATTGCAAGAGTGCTCAAAATATCGAAAGGGAGTGCATCATTTTGACTTGTACCTGGCTAGTGGTATGGGGATGAGTCAAGATAAGATTCCAAAGAAGACCAAGTGTGAAACTTTAGTAGATTAAGTTCTCAACAATACAAAAACTATGTTTTACTCTCTCGTATATCCCTATCCCCTTTCTTGCACGCAAACACCATTTGGAGACATTCGAGTCACGGACAGCGAGAGCTCTTGCACCTTTATGTTCTTATGTTGCTTGTTACAATACTAATATAGACTCTTGCTTGTTATGACTTGAATTGAATTACATGCCTTGATTGCTTTACTTAAAAAGTTCTTATATGGTTGGTAGCATGTCACCACAGAAATTATGCTTGTTATCATTTACCTACTCGAGGACGAGCAGGAATTAAGCTTGGGGATGTTGATACGTCCAAAACGTATCTATAATTTCTTCTTGCTCCATGCTTCTTTTGTGTGATATTGCTATGATATTGATGCACTTCCATACACTTTTGATCATATTTGGACTAACCTATTAACTCAGTGCACCATAGTGCCAGTTCCTGTTTTCTGCTGTTTTTCTATTTCAGGTTTCGCCCATATTAAAAGTGCTCCAAAAATTCCAGAAAAATATAGGAAAAATCAGCGTACAGGAAGCTTCGCGAAGAACCAAAGATGGGCCAGAGGGGAGCCAGGGGAGGCCCAGGCGGCCACCTGGCGCGGCCCCACCCCTGGCCGCGCCAGGGGGGCGCCTGGGGCCCCTGCTCTGCCTCTGGCTGCCCCCCTTCGCATATATATCCCTCTCGTCCCGAGACCCTTGAGGACAGAACCCTTTTTCGCGATCTCGCCTCTGTTCCGCCGCTGCAGTGCTTCCAAGATCGGGAGCATCAGGAGAACTCTTCCCGGCACCCTGCCGGAGGGGAGAACCACCACCGGGAGCTTCTCCACCACCATGGACGCTTCCTGGATTAGTCGTGAGTAGTCCACCTTGGACCATGGGTCCATGATCAGTAGCTATGTGATGTTCTCCTCCCCTCTTTGCTCTTCATGGTTTAGACCTCGTGAGCTGCCCTACATGATCGAGGCACATATGTAATCTTTCTACTGTTGCTTTGCTGAGTTTGCTGGGATCTGGTGGATTATGAGACTATGTTCAGATTGTGTTTGAGTAATATATTTGATTCACCTCTTTTATATCTTTGTTCTTGAGTAATTCTTGCATGTTCTCCGTTGCTGTTTATTGCTTTGGCCAAGTAGTAGGTAGTAACTCCAAGAGGGAGCGTTATGCTTGATTGTGGGTTCATGCCCCCTGATGACTAGCTTGAGTGACAGAAACATGAGTCTAGGGGATGTGCTGTTGCCACAAGGGAGAAAACAACAGTGCTTGTACTTGCGGGTGCAAGGATTGTTTACTTTACGCAAAGTTCTTTTAATGCAGTTGTCTGTTGCTTTGAGTTTACACTTTGGGTGGGATTCACAACTTAATACGAGCGAGATGTTCTGGATAGATATCTCAAGGTGGATGATTAGTAGTAGATGCAGATGGATTTCGGTCTACTTGCCTTGGCGTACCGCCCATGCTTTTGAGCCTCTACCTTCCTTTGCAGCATAGTTAGCATTGGTTTGCGCACATAATCTTGTCAATTGCCCAGCTGTAATTTGTTTACCTCGCTTTGCTGTTTTATCTTCTTTTGGGAGAGAGACATCACTAGTGAACATCATGGAACCCCGGGCCATATTACCACCGCTGATCACACCTTCTATTTACTTCCTGTTTTTTATTTCCTAGTTGCAGTCATAGCTATCATTATTATCTCTTGTGTTTGATCCTTTGTAAACAACAAGGCCGGAGGGATTGACAACCTCTCTGTACTCGTTGGGAGCAAAGTTATCTGTATCTGTGTGCAGGTCCCGTCAACCGCTAAGTTTCTGGCGCCGTTGACACCTACTTGTCGACCCTCGGAGTCTCACGGGATTCGATCCTTGGTACCTTTGCCAAGGGAAATTTGCCGCTACGCTACATCTCAACCTTCCACGTGGGGTAACCAACGAGGGGCGAGAAGCCATCAACGACACATATAGAGAGGACATCCAGCGGTTCCAATGGCGATCCCCGTGGCTCCAATGGTGCTCCCAGCGGCTGCCGGCGACAACGGCGGGCAGTTCACCACACATCACGTAGTGGACACCCATGTGAGGGGGAAGGCCCTCTCACAGGTGTACACGAACGACACATATAGAGAGGACATCCAGCGGTTCCAATGGCGATCCCCGTGGCTCCAATGGTGCTCCGAGCGGCCGCCGGCGACAACGGCGGGCAGTTCACCACACATCATGTAGTGGACACCCATGTGAGGGGGAAGGCCCTCTCAGTGGTGTACACGAACGATCCGGTCTCGGTAGAGAGCTCCATCCAAACTATGAAGCAGTTCCTTGCCGAGGACAAGTACCAAGTGTTCGGCTTTGACATCGAGTACACCATCATTCGTGCTGGGCACGATCAGATGGTTTCCGTCGACCAATTGTGCATGCGACATGGCGTCCTCGTCTACCACTACCACCTTGCCACAAGGCCTTGCGAGCGTTTCTCCAGGTTTATCACAACTCCAACTACAGTTTCGCTACGGTGGACACCACCAATGATCTAAAAGCGCTCAAGGTTTCGGGCTTGAAATGCCTGAATCTGGTCAACATCCATCACCACTACAAGGTCTGGGGCAGCGACAAAAACAAACTGAACTCCCTAGTTGACCTCGCCTCAGCCATCATCGACCCCTACTACATGAAGATGAAGAATGAGAGCAACAAGGACAAGAAAGCCTGGCACTGTGTGTGGCATGAGAGACTGGATGAAGAACATGTCAAGTACGCGGCCAAGGACGCGTACACAAGCTACGAGATGTACAGGTGGATTATTGACATGAGGAAGTGTCTTCTTCCTACCCCAGACGAGGGATTGAGGCACGGCGCAGTGGCGGGAGCGTCACAAGAAGTAGATGACTAGACGATAATTTCTCCTACTTTAGAATGCATGCAATTGTTTATTAAGGTGTGTGCGAATGATCTGTATAGTCACTTATGTAATTGGATGTTTATTTCAGTTATATATATACATGTTATTATTCTGTAGACAGAGCAAATCACACGGCTTATTAGCAGCAATCGTCTGTGTTATTATTGGTCTTCGCACACATTTTTGATTACGGACCTGTTTGCCGCATATCACACACATCTTGTTCCGTTGAACCATTTCCATTCTGTTGCGTAATCACACACAGTTCATCCTAGTGAACCGTATGTTGTATATCGCACACACCTTCATCTGGCTACCCGTTTCTTTTGTTCCTCCTCATCGCAAATAGTTAATTGAACTGAACCGTATGCCCTGCATCACACACGCAACTAAAATCTGTACCGTGTTTGATGGATCCGTCATCGCAAACGTTTTGACCTTTTCTGATGGTTCTTTTACACCACCGTTTGCGATTATGGCATCCCACATAGTTTCGTCGAATGGTCTCTGATCATAGGGTCACGTTTGGACCATCCGGCAATAATGAGTGTTTGATATAATAGAGTCAAATAGCCCTTATGAATAAATTTGTCCAGAGGAACTTAGTTGAAAGGTGAATGAGATTATGAAAAAATATGTGTTGCATTTTTACATGGTGCTTCTGCTTCTCGCTGGTGCTATGGCCTTGATACTCTATGCACGTGTATGTGTGTAAATGTGGCTTCGTCACTCTCTTGATGTTATGCCAAGAACTCTGCTCGCAAATGAACGATCCACCGGAGTTTCAGCTCGGATTTCGGCTATGAGTTTGTTAACGTTTGTAGTGGCAACACTGCAGCGAATATTATTCAGCTTTCTCTTGAGTGAGTGTGTATGTGGTAATAAATGAATACTGATCGCAAGAGCTTGAAAGATACAACATATTGGTCCATATTACTCAAACTTAAGCCACTTCAAACCGAAGAATGATCATTTCTTTGGCATGATCCCATCACCTGACAATAAAGATTTCAACAAACAATGATTGAAATAAGTGATTGTCGTGGGAAAACACGGTCACCTATGGGGCCATCGGCCCCTTGTGGTTTGGCAAGGGGGAAGAGCCCGGTGCACAAAGAGCGGAGGGCGCGGAACAGCGTGGCAGCGATGACACAGGCAGTTTTTACCCTCGTTCGGGTTGCCGTGAGGCGTAAAACCCTACTCCTGCTTTGGTGGATTGATGGAGTGGACCATAGTGGAACGCATCACTCTAGACCGGCAAGTTTGCCCGACGGCGAGAGCAACTACACGCGTATGAGTGTACAATGGTCCAAATCCTTTCTACGGTCGCCACTTCCTCCTTTTTATAGATCAAGGAGTCACCACAATGGCAAATCAGTCATTGTGTACTGATTAGATAACAAACAGTGTTATCATACCTAACTCTGTAGATAGGACAAGGCGCATTAAATCCACCACTTAGTGTCACATCGTGTCGATGCCCGGGGAGTGATTTTGGTCTGAGGCCCGAGGGGATGCAGTGGTCGGGTTGCCCATGGCGTGGGAGGCGACGAGTATCTCCTAAATCGTGAAACACTTGCCTCCCTTGCCCGAGTCAACCGTTGGATGGGGTGCGCTGGCCATCGTTGCGAGTCACCGAGGCTTGTCGTTCCGACGATGGGGCTTTTGCGATTTTCGACGTCATCCTGGGGTGCAGTGGTCGGGGTCGTGAGGTGACCCCAGCACTGCTCATTCCAGCGGAGCCGGGGCTGACGTTGAAGATGGTGGCGCACTCCTTCCCCCAAGGTGGGTGGCGGTGCTCCACGCATGCCTTAGTCGTCGCAGTCGTCCGCGGCCTCTCCGGGGAAGGTGACGGACTAAAGGTCCGACGTTTCCCTGGAGTGGTGGTGACGGGAAGAAAACGAGGGAAGACAGAAAATACGGGTGGCAAGGTGTCAGGTCGGAGTATGTTGGCACTGATGCATTCGTCTCCTACTAGTGGCCCGCTGCCTCATCTTTCCGATCTTCCCCTTCCTCCCCGGCACCATAGTCACCAGGCTCTTCAAGGCGGTCGCCCGGGCGGGGCTTGCTCTCTTTTTTTTTGACCGTAAAGGGGCTTGCTCTCTTGGTGTCTTCGCCTCCTGCAACAGTCTTCCAGCTGAGCTCCGGCGGTTCTCCCTGCAGGGGCTTATGCTAGGGCTTCTTGCTGGCCTTGGGGGTGCTAACTAGGGTGCCGCCAAGCTGCTCCCCTCGTCCTGGTCCTTCATAGCCTCACCACTCCCGATCTTGTTAGGCTGCGCCCGGCAGGCCCTAACGGGGTTGGGTTTGGCTTCTGCTCAGGTGTCCCTCCTGCCCTCTTCATTTTCCGTAGAAGTTCTTAGGAGGAGAGGGACAAGAAAGGGATTACGGGGCACTTATCTTTTTTCATTCTAAAATGTGTAGGTGCTTGCCAAACTTTAGTCTAAGTTATGTAATCTTCTTTACCCATGTTTGTATTATGTAAGATCTGCACTTACTTACTTATCAGCATATTATGAAAATGATAAGCTCCGCTGGGTACTTGTGCATGTATAATAGCCATGCAGAGGTGAGACGCCTCTATACATTCAAGTAAAAAAGTTTCCTCCGACAGGCTATCTTGTCGGTAACCTCAGTTTGTTGCCGTGGGGCTGGGCTTGCCGGGCATTAGACCATAAAGAGGGACCAGCCCCCCACCAACCCTTTTTCACCAAAGGTGACTGTGACCATCCTGGTCAAAGCAACGCTCGAGCCAAGGGATGGGAGCACCTAAGCTTCAAAGGCGACGAGGTTTTCATATGCACAAGTTTCTCTTTACAGGATACGTATGGACAAAAGAAAGAGAACTTATCTGTTTGGCTTGCCAAGGACTGCTGCGTAGGCATGTCTTCATTTCTTCTCTTCAGGATCAAGTCCGCGACAAGAAACCTGCAGTTGAGTGCAGATGAAAACAATGCCATATGCGATCTTATCTATACGAACATGCCATGCTCATGATATGCTTATGCATGCATGCGATCTTCTTCGGGACCCCCAGCGCTTCGTTTATTTGTCTGTTGCTCAGGGTCTGCGCCTGGCTTTGTACAAAGGGTTACATGCAACTGCGGCAAAGCTCGTTGATACGTCCAAAACGTATCTATAATTTCTGCTTGCTCCATGCTTCTTTTGTGTGATATTGCTATGATATTGATGCACTTCCATACACTTTTGATCATATTTGGACTAACTGATTAACTCAGTGCACCATAGTGCCAGTTCCTGTTTTCTGCTGTTTTTCTATTTCAGGTTTCCCCCATATTAAAAGTGCTCCAAAAATACTGGGAAAAATACAGGAAAAATCAGCGTACAGGAAGCTTCGCGAAGAACCAAAGCGGGGCCAAAGTGGAGCCAGGGGTGGCCCAGGCAGCCACCTGGCGCGGCCCCACCCCTGGCCGCGCCAGGGGGGCGCCTGGGGCCCCGGCTCCGCCTCTGGTGACCCCCCTTCGCATATATATTCCTCTCGTCCCGAAACCCTCGAGGACGGAACCCTTTTTCGCGATCTTGCCTCTGTTCCGCCGCCGCAGCGCTTCCAAGATCGGGAGCATCAAGAGAACTCTTCCCGGCACCCTGCCGGAGGGGAGAACCACCACCGGGAGCTTCTCCACCACCATGGACGCTTCCCAGATGAGTCGTGAGTAGTCCCCCTTGGACCATAGGTCCATGATCAGTAGCTATGTGATGTTCTCCTCCCCTCTTTGTTCTTCATGGTTTAGACCTCGTGAGCTGCCCTACATGATCGAGGCACATATGTAATCTTTATGTTGTTGCTTTGCCGAGTTTGCTAGGATCCGATGGATTATGAGACTATGTTCAGATTGTGTTTGAGTAATATATTTGATTCACCTCTTTTATATCTTTGTTCTTGAGTAATTCTAGCATGTTCTCCGATGCTGTTTATTGCTTTGGCCAAGTAGTAGGTAGTAACTCCATGAGGGAGCGTTATGCTTGATTGTGGGTTCATGCCCCCTGATGACTAGCTTGAGTGACAGAAACATGAGTCTAGGGGATGTGATGTTGCCACAAGGGGGAAAACAACGGTGCTTGTACTTGCGGGTGCAAGGATTGTTTACTTTACGCAAACTTCTTTTAATGTAGTTGTCTGTTGCTTTGAGTTTACACTTTGGGTGGGATTCGCAACTTAATACCAGCGAGATGTTCTGGATAGATATCTCAAGGTGGATGATTAGTAGTAGATGCAGATGGATTTCGGTCTACTTGCCTTGGTGTACCGCCCATGCTTTTGAGCCTCTACCTTTCTTTGCAGCATAGTTAGCATTGGTTTGCTAACATAATCCTATCAATTGCCCAGCTGTAATTTGTTTACCTCGCTTTGTTGTTTTATCGTCTTTTGGGAGAGAGACATCAATAGTGAACATCATGGGACCCCGGTCCATATTACCACCACTGATCACACCTTCTATTTACTTCCTGTCTTTATTTCCTAGTTGCAGTCATAGCTATCATTATTATCTCTTGTGTTTGATCCTTTGTAAACGACAAGGCCAGAGGGATTGACAACCTCTCTGTACTCGTTGGGAGCAAGTTATCTGTATCTGTGTGCAGGTCCTGTCAACCGCTAAGTTTCTGGCGCCGTTGACACCTACTTGCGACCCTCAGAGTCTCACGGGATTTGATCCTTGGTATCTTTGCCAAGGGAAATTTGCTGCTACGCTACATCTCAACCTTCCACTTGGGGTAACCAACGAGGGGCGAGAAGCCATCAAGCAAAGTTTCTGGCGCCGTTGCCGGGGACTCCACTCTTCAAGATAGGGGAGTTGCACGCTATCTTTTATCTTTGCTTTTTAGTCTTGTTAGTTTACCTTGCAGTTTTTGCTTTAGTGTCCTTTATCAAAAATCATAAAAAAATTATTTGCTTTTCTGTTAGTAGTCCTTTCTGTTTAGTCAAGCATGTTAGGATTTGGTGCTTTGAGGGAATCATAAGTTCTAGATTTCCATCAAAGGGATGGAGTAAATATGAAGAAGGCATGGGACAGAATTTCTGATGCACATAGGAGAATTATGCCTTGGATACCTATAAAAATTGTGCTTAGAAATTTTTACAATGGTCTTTTTAAATGGTGTAAACACTCTCTTGATATTATAGCTGAAGGAGATTTCCTAGAGTGTGATGAAGCTAGAGCTCTTGAAATTATACATGGTCTATCTAGTTACTTTGTTTATGATCATAGTTTTGATACTGTCATAGATAGACTTGCTACTATTGAGAAGAGAATGGATGCTCTAGACTTGATGAAGGTAGAGAAATCCAAACCCAAAAAGAGAGATATTTTGGAAATAGACAATGATTGGGAGCCTTTTGTTAGGATTAGCATCTCTAATCAAGACTTCCTTGCTTATTGTGATATTGGATCTATGGTTTCTACTATGCCAAAAATTGTTCATGATTCTTTAAAATTTAACATGGACAAATTATCATCCTATCATGAACATGCTAATGGAGATATTTCTAAGATCCAGGGAAGAATAAAAGACGTACCAGTTACATTCCTTAAAGGGATTGCAATGGTTGATTTCTTCATCATGAAGCCAAACCAAGGAAATATAGTGCTTGGAAGGGACTTCCTCCGAGCCGTAAAAGGCTTCATCGATATAGGTAAGGGACAAATCCGCCTACGCGGGAAGGCAAAAGGTACATACCCCTTTCCTAGAAGGAACAAGGATGAACTTGTTGAGGAACCATTTGAAGCAATTTATAACTCCGATTATTATGATGACTTTTGATTCCTCCTTTTTGCATCATGCCTAACTTAAAGGCATAAAAGAAAGCGCTTTTGGGAGGCAGCCCACAACGAATTAGGTTTTATTTTTCTCTTGTTGTGTCTTGATGTTTGTTACTACAGTAGCATCATCATTGTATCTTTTCTTTTCAGCTTTGTGCCAAGTTTAGCCTCCGATTGCAAGAAAGTTCAAAAGTTGTGACGTGCCGTCCAGAAAACAGATTCTGTCCTTGGACAGAAAAATTCGAATAAAATCACCAGATCATCTTTTTGATCTAATTTTTTTTGACAACGTGCTCTATACAATTGGCTTTCGAGCGTCTGTTCTGAGTTTTTTGATTTGAGTTGCAGAAGTGCCCCAAAAAAATTATTTACTACCTGCTGGTCTGTTTTTCACAGATTCTGTCCTGTTTTGCCTTTTCTTCGTTTTGCAAACCTTGAGCTTGCTTTTTCTTTGCAAAAACCTTTTGGCAATCTTGAGAAACTGTAGCTCTTCAAGATTATCTTTATTTCCAGTAGGGCAAAATTATTTTATTATGGGTACTAACCTCGCTAATCAGATTATGATGAGTTATGTATGAAGGGATTTTTCGAGTGTGCGAGGGAAGATGATAAAAGAAGAATCAGGAGGGTCAAACGCTCAAGCTTGGGGATGCCCCCGTGCACCCCCAAGAAATATTCAAGAAGACTCAAGCGTCTAAGCTTGGGGGTGCCCCCATGCATCCCCTTCTCCATCAACAATTATCAGTTCGTCTTTCGTTCCACTATAATTATCACTTCATGTGTTATGTGCTATGCTTGGAGCGTCTTGCTCTTAGTTTCCTTTTTAGTTTTATTTAGCTTTGCTTGCTGTTCATAACAAGTTAGAACCCAGCTTTCTTTGTGTGGGAGAGAAACACGCTCCACTTCAACCTAGAACACAACATAGGATTTTCATGCTTATCTTTGCTGTGAGTGTTCTTTGTCTTTCCATAGCTGCTGTCATGTTTAGCTCTTAGTTTTCATGCTTTTCTTTTTAAAGAGCTTTTGTTTAGTTGGTTGCTGAACTCTCTTGAGTTTTCATGTTTATCTTGTTAAGAGAGTTTGCCTGTTGCACTGAGTTGTGTGTCTTAACTTAAAGTAGGTAACTGAGGTTGCTATTTAATTTTAGTAGTAACTTGCAATAGTTTTGAGGTATTGCCATGAGTAATGTCTGAACTTTTGGGGTCAAGAGCTTTATCCTATTAGTGATAGATGTCGTATTTTGGGCAAACCGTGTTTATTTTCGAAAACTTACAAAATAGTTGAGAACTTTAGCAACTAGATGGATCACTAATCTTTGGAGGGATCGAATATTAGAGTACACTCACGTACCATGAGTCGAGGATGCGCAAGGATAACCAAACCCCCATACACTCCTCCTCGGGGTACTTGTCTCTTTGTGAACCTCCTAATTAGATTGAGAGTTACCGATAATAAGTGCATGAGTTCTTCGAACTAATGTGAGTATTCGAAAGTTGACGCTTCCACCTAGTCATATTTTTCTAGCCTCTTCGGTACCGTGCATTGCCCTTTCTCACCTCGAGAGTTGGCGCATACTTCGCCGGTGCATCCAAATCCCTAGCACGATAGGCTCTGTCATCATAAGCCTCATTATATCCTTCCTAAAAACAGCCACCATACCTACCTATCAAGGCATTTCCATAGCCTTTCCGAGATACATTGCCATGCAACATCCATCTTCTCATGACTTGATCTTCATGTCATACATGCTTTTTGCTTGATCAATGAGCCGCATGCTAGTTGGGCCTTGACCTAATCATTGCTACATGACGCGCTAGTATCATTGCATATCTTGCTACACTGGCAGAGGCATACATTTGCATACATCATGATAGTTTCATTTTCTTTTTGTTGAGTACTTTTGTAAAGTGTGAAAGATCTTCTATACTTCTTGTAATACATAGAGTGTTGCCCCTAAAGTGAGGAAAATATCCCAAAGAGGACAAAATCAAAAGAGCCCAAAGAGGACAAATGAGAGTTAAATAGAAAGAGCCATTGAGGCCACAAAAAATATAAAAAAAGAGAAAAAAGAGAAAAAGAAATAAAAAGAGAGAAGGGGGCACACTACTATTCCTTTTTAGAGATCCACACTCGTACTCCATCTTATACCTTGTACTCCATAGAGATTATCATTCATGCATATAGCTATGTGGGGACCTTCACACTATAGAACTTGGCTTGTATATTCCAATGATGAGCCTCCTCAAAAGAGCTCTAGGTCTTCTTGAGCAAGCAAGTTGGATGCACCCCCACTAGTTCCATTGGAGAGCTTACCTTAGCTCATATGTGCATCCATTGCATGGCAATCCCTACTCCTCACATCATATCTATCATTTGGCTTTCTCTCGTCTATGATTGTCCTCATTGATGTGAGCCTTTCACACCTTTTTTGTCTTCCCCCTTCATCATTTTTCTCTCTTTGCCATCCTAAGTGTTAAATTTCTTGCTTACGCTCATCCATTGCATGAGTGCTCAAAATATCGAAAGGGAGTGGATCATTTTGACTTGTACCTGACTGGTGGTCTGGGGATGAGTCAAGATAAGATTCCAAAGAAGACCAAGTGTGAAACTTTAGTAGATTAAGTTCTCAACAATACAAAAACTATGTTTTACTCTCTCGTATATCCCTATCCCCTTTCTTGCACGCAAACACCATTTGGAGACATTTGAGTCACGGATAGCGAGAGCTCTTGCACCTTTATGTTCTTATGTTGCTTGTTACAATGCTAATATAGACTCTTGCTTGTTATGACTTGAATTGAATTACATGCCTTGATTGCTTTACTTAAAAGTTCTTATATGGTTGATAGCATGTCACCACAGAAATTATGCTTGTTATCATTTACCTACTCGAGGACGAGCAGGAATTAAGCTTGGGGATGTTGATACGCCCAAAACGTATCTATAATTTCTGCTTGCTCCATGCTTCTTTTGTGTGATATTGCTATGACATTGATGCACTTCCATACACTTTTGATCATATTTGGACTAACCTATTAACTCAGTGCACCACAGTGCCAGTTCCTGTTTTCTGCTGTTTTTCTATTTCAGGTTTCCCCCATATTAAAAGTGCTCCAAAAATTCTGGGAAAAATACAGGAAAAATCAGCGTACAGGAAGCTTCGCGAAGAACCAAAGCGGGGCCAGAGGGGAGCCAGGGGTGGCCCAGGCGGCCACCTGGCGCGGCCCCACCCCTGGCCGTGCCAGGGGGGCGCCTGGGGCCCCGGCTCCGCCTCTGGTGACCCCCCTTCGCATATATATTCCTCTCGTCCCGAAACCCTCGAGGACAGAACCCTTTTTCGCAATCTCGCCTCTGTTCCGCCGCCACAGCGCTTCCAAGATCGGGAGCATCAGGAGAATTCTTCCCGGCACCCTGCCGGAGGGGAGAACCACCACCGGGAGCTTCTCCACCACCATGGATGCTTCCCGGATGAGTCGTGAGTAGTCCCCCTTGGACCTTGGGTCCATGATCAGTAGCTATGTGATGTTCTCCTCCCCTCTTTGTTCTTCATGGTTTAGACCTCGTGAGCTGCCCTACATGATCGAGGCACATATGTAATCTTTATGCTGTTGCTCTGCTGAGTTTGCTGGGATCCGATGGATTATGAGACTATGTTCAGATTGTGTTTGAGTAATATATTTGATTCACCTCTTTTATATCTTTGTTCTTGAGTTATTCTAGCATGTTCTCCGTTGCTGTTTATTGCTTTGGCCAAGTAGTAGGTAGTAACTCCAAGAGGGAGCGTTATGGTTGATTGTGGGTTCATGCCCCCTGATGACTAGCTTGAGTGACAGAACCATGAGTCTAGGGGATGTGTTGTTGCGACAAGGGGGAAAACAACGGTGCTTGTACTTGCGGGTGCAAGGATTGTTTACTTTACGCAAAGTTCTTTTAATGCAGTTGTCTGTTGCTTTGAGTTTACACTTTGGGTGGGATTCGCAACTTAATACCAGCGAGATGTTCTGGATAGATATCTCAAGGTGGATGATTAGTAGTAGATGCAGATGGATTTCGGTCTACTTGCCTTGACGTACCGCCCATGCTTTTGAGCCTCTACCTTTCTTTGCAGCATAGTTAGCATTGGTTTGCGCACATAATCCTGTCAATTGCCCAGCTGTAATTTGTTTACCTCACTTTGTTGTTTTATTGTCTTTTGGGAGAGAGACATCACTAGTGAACATCATGGGACCCCGGTCCATATTACCACCACTGATCACACCTTCTATTTACTTCATGTCTTTATTTCCTAGTTGCAGTCATAGCTATCATTATTATCTCTTGTGTTTGATCCTTTGTAAACGACAAGGCCGGAGGGATTGACAACCTCTCTGTACTCGTTGGGAGCAAAGTTATCTGTATCTGTGTGCAGGTCCTGTCAACCGCTAAGTTTCTGGCGTCGTTGACACCTACTTGTCGACCCTCGGAGTCTCACGGGATTCGATCCTTGGTATCTTTGCCAAGGGAAATTTGCTGCTACGCTACATCTCAACCTTCCACTTGGGGTAACCAACGAGGGGCGAGAAGCCATCACTCGTACAAGAGGGTGGCTGCCGGGCAGGGTCCGACAGCCGCGCCTTACACGTAGAACTTACAGAGATGCTCAATGTTCCATGACTTTTGCAATTGAATGCCATCTCCGGTCTCCAGACGGACTGTGCCGGGTTTGGTGACTCGTACTACCCGGTAAGGGCCTTCCCACTTCAGCGTCAACTTGTTTGTACCCTTGGCGTACTGAACACGCCTAAGGACAAGGTCATCTTCCTCAAAATTCTGGGCATTAACCATGCGGCTGTGATAGCGACGCAGGGCTTGCTGGTAGCATGCAGCACACGTAGCAGCCCAAAGACGGTTCTGCTCAAGTAGCACAATGTCATCATGCCGGTGCTGTTCTTGTGCTACTTCATCGTAGGAAAGTACTCGAGGTGACCCGTAAATGAGTTCCATGGGGATAAATGCTTCTACCCCATAGACTAGGGAGAAGGGAGTCTACCCGGTAGCTCGATTTGGTGTCGTACAGAGGGACCAAAGAACCACCGGCAGCTCGTCGATCCATCTCCTGCCACGCTTCTGCAGCGTATCAAATGTTCTTGTCTTGATGCCTCGCAACACTTCCGCGTTTGCCCTCTCATCTTGTCCGTTGCTCCTTGGGTGAGCAACAGAGGCACTCTTGCTTCCGAGGGCATGAATGTATTGCATGAAGGCATGGCTCATGAATTGGGTGCCATTGTTGGTGACGATTCGGACAGGGACTCCGAAGCGGCACACCAATCCTTTCAAGAACTTGATAGCTGACTGTGCGGTCACCTTTCTCATGGGATCTACTTCCGGCCACTTTATAAATTTGTAGATTGCGATGAATAAGAATTCAAAGCCCCCGGCAGCACAGGAGAAAGGGCCCAAGATATCGAGCCCCCAGACCGAAAATGGCCATGACAAAAGGACCGTTTGAAGAGCTTGGGCAGGCTGATGGATATTCTTGGAATGGAACTGACAGGCTTCACAGTTGGTGACTAGCTCAATTGCGTCTTTGAGGGTTGTGGGCCAGTAGAATCCTTGCCGAAAAACTTTCCCAACCAAGCCCCTTGATCCAATGTGGGAGCCACACATACCATTGTGTATTTTGTCAGCAGTTCCTTTCCTTCTTCCCGGAAAATGCACATCAATTTCACACCGTTGGGCCTTCTTCTGTATAGTGTGTCATCAACAAACTGATACATATTTGACCTCCGGGCTACTCTTTCAGCTTCTTCTTGCTCTTCGGGAAGTTCTCCTATTTGGAGGAAATGGACAATGTGTCGTGCCCAAGTTGGAGCATGTGGCTCGACAATGAGGATCAGCGGCACCTCCTCATTCACGGGAGTGCACTCCTCAACCGCAGATATTGGAAATTTGGCGGGAGGGTGTGGCTTACCGATCAAAGGGGAGTTGTTCCCGCCAAGCTCTCTGCCGGAGGTTTCAAAAAACTCTGCCGGGAGAGGCTTGCCGTAGTCCAGTTTCCTCCTCTTTCTGGCCATTGTTGTCAGGGATACAAAGGGTTAAGTCAGATGGAGAGCAAAAGTGCCTGGTCCCACAGGGAGTTTTTGCGCAGCGCTATTTGACAGATGATCAGCTATGCTGTTTTCCGCATGAGGTACGTGCTCGGTTTGTAATCCATCAAAGCGCTCCTCGAACTTTCTCACCTCCTCGATGTATGCCTCCATCAACGGGCTCTTATAATCCTTGTTCACTTGTCTCACCACAAGCTGCAAATCTCCGCGAATGATTAGCTTCTTGGTTCCAAATTATGTGGGAATTCTGAGCCCGACAAGGAGTCGTTCATACTTTGAAGTGTTATTGGTGGCCTTCTCCTAGGGGAAATGCAGTTGGCGACGTACTTGAGGTCTCCCTAGTGGGAGCAACGAGAAGCACGCCAGCCCCTGCACCCTGTAGGGAGAAAGCACCGTCGAAGTACATGATCCATTCTTGGGGCGCTTCCTTGCCGGGGATGACTATCTCCCACTACTGCAGGATGCTGCTAACGTGACACTACGATCAAAGACCCTTTGAGAAACTGTGTGCGATGCAATCATCGCAAACGGTGGCGTATGGAAATCGTCAAAAATGTGTGAAACGTATGCGAAGACGGATGCATCAAACACAGTTCAGATTTTAGTTGTGTGTGCGATGAAGGGCATACGGTTCAGTTCAATTAACTGTTTGCGATGAGGAGGAACAAAAGAAACTGGCAGCCAGATGAAGGCGTGTACGATACACATCAAATGGTTCACTCGGATGAACTGTTTGTGATTAGGCAACACAAAAGAAACGGGCAGCCATATGAAGGTGTGTGCGATATACATCATACGGTTCACTCCGATGAACTGTTTTGATTAGGCAACACAAAAGAAATGGTTAGCTAGATATACGGCATGTGGTTCACTCGGCCTTGTCATCAGTGCGTGACCTCTGTGGCAACCGTTCGCTCCCCAGTAGCCTCTTCTTGTACCATGGCAACTGTCCACCGCCTCTTCGCCTTTCCCTCTCGATTTGGAACTGCTGTCGTACGCTCTTCCTCCCTTTATTTGCCTTCACCCTTCCTTCTGCCATTGTGCGATCGTCTTCTCCATGGAGGGAACAGGCCGGAAATGACCCCGTTATTCTTGCCCCGATCTGAAAGATGACGTGATGGAGGAATTCATTGATCGGTGCGACGTCATCACCTTGGCCAGCATGGCAGGTTCATCACAAAGAACCCACGGGTTCATGAGCGGTTTGATATCCCCTATCTTCTTCGCCACCCTGCTCGCCGTCGCGAGGACGACGGAAGCCTTGCCTTGTGCAAGTTGATGCCGCTTGATAATGATACGTGTGATGTTAAGATGCCATCGCTTAAGGGCAAGGCCTGGGCAGGCGCAAATGGAGATTGGGTTGTTTATATTGGGAACAACTGCGAGTGAGAACTTGTGAATGTGTACACTCGTCACTGGATTCCACTTCCAAAAATCTCAGACTGCCATGAGGTTCAGCACACAGATAATCTACGTACATTTAGATACGATCATCATGATTGTCGTCTACGGAAGATAGTAATTTCTGGAGTTCCCTACCACTCTTGGGATTACAAGAACTATCCTATTCTTGCTATCTTCGACAAGCTTGTTACCGTCTCTGCTTCCACGGATGGATGTATATTACTCAAAAATCAATTTCGGGACATGAATGAGTACTGTGATGAAATTCAATACGAGCGTCTTGTGTTTGTTGTCACCACTCATGGCACTATTTTTGCATGGGATCCTTATTGTGTCGGTACGTTTGTCTTCCACCGTAATTATAATTGTTTGATCCACATGCATGCGGGTTAGCTAGTTTCCCTTTACTAATTAACCTTCTTGTGTTTCCAAGGTCCTGTGAACATTCCACCACCTATACTTGAAAAAAAAATATAACCAAGGCGGAGATGACGATGGTGATGATCACGAGCATGAGGACGAGCAGGACCTATATACTCAATGGCGCCTGACAACTTATTCCGATGGATCGCCTCTTCTTGTATGTATACATGGCACTGCTGATGTTACTAACGAAGCAGGTGTTATCTCCCATGGTCGCACTATCCGGACATATTCCAACATCCATTGCAGGGTATTCAGGATGGATACTAGTGTACTAGCGCCAGCACCTTCTGAATGGTTCCGTATTGAAAGTCTTTGACGAAACTCACTCTTCATTGGACAAAACTATCCAATGATGGTGAAAGGCGATCCAGCTGCTGTTGACACAACATTACTACCATTTATGAGAAGCAAGTGTATCTATACCTTGGACATTGCTATGGTTCCCTACCCTGGCTATCACAATATGCATCCTGATATAGGTCGCTTCAGCCTGGATGATCAGTCATGCATTGGTCTCAAGATTGACAATAGCTGGCTCTTCCCAGAGAATCAGTTATGGTTCAAAGCAAGCGTTTCCAACGCCGAGGATTGGTTGAGCTAAAGTTCATTTCATCGCTTTGTTATTTGTTGTGTGAGAAAAACTTTACTTTACTAGAATGGTTTGTTGGAAATAATCTATAATCCAACATGTATCCTTGTTGTTGTTGTGTGTTGATGACTTGTTGTATGTAATGAATGGTACATTTGCATATGCGTCCCATCAACTCAAGCATGCTCACACGTCACACGGGTCGCGTGGTGGCACATATATTAATTTTCTATTTGGATGACAAAAACAGTACAATGCCATTTTGTACTGGTGTCCATATGAACAGTGCTAGTGATTTTAGTTGCAAAAATTAGATAGTGCTAGTGCTTTTTAGCTGCATATTTTGACAAATTGCAGTGTTACAAGGTTGAAAAATGGCAATGTTACTAGATAAACAAATGTCAATCTTTCCAGTTTGACAAATGGCAACATACCCAAAATGGAAGATATGCAAATCTTACCCAATTGTTTGTACGTGGTTGCACACGGGTCATGCAAAACAACCGTTTGCGTTGAAGGGGTGCAGAAATCCTGCTCGACACTTCCCTTGGCTTCCCAGGGAAGCTATCGGTTTGCATCCTGGTGTTCTAACTAAAACGTTTGCGATGAGTGTTTTATATTTGAAAACCATTGATGTTTTTTTTCAAAAGAAAATCGTTTGATAAGTCTGCACATTAAGAGAGAAAAACACAAGTTCGTTCACACCATATCTTTCATTCATATGATCGAGAATTCGAGATACAGTATTAAACCCCAAAAAACTATTTCCAGCGGCGGCAGAGGCGGCGTGCCACGCCGTCTTTGTCATTATCGTCCTCCGGGACGCTGTTGTTGAAGTCTTCAAGGCAGCATAAAATGTTCTTCACTTGTAAATCAAACATCATGTGTAACACCCCAAAAAATTTTGCCCTTGTTTTTAGTAATAAAATTTTGACAAGGAGTTTCAACTTTTCTTATTCTAGGTTTTCTTTGGTTGTCAGAACTTCCCTTCTGTTGCTTTTGTGGAGTTTTTTCCCTAGTAAAAGATTGTGAGTTTGTTGCTTGGACTTGACTGCCCTAAGCCAAGAAGAACAATCTGTCTAGTTGTAGGATCATTTGCATTATTTTCTCCCTGAGCTTTTTTAATTTAAGTGATTTTTTTCCTTCTGTTTTAGGGCCCAGTTTGCACTACAACCCTCTGATGGAATTGTCCAAAAATTCCACCAAAATTCAGGGATGTCACGTGAAGCCCCTACATCACCTCCATGCAAAAATCCTTGGGTATCCTTTGGAAAAGTTGAGCTCTTTTGCTCTCTGGTCCAGTTTGTCACTTTCTACTGCAGCCCTATTCTAACTTGCCCCTTTGGCCTTGAGATTTTTCCAACTTGTAGCCCATCTTTCAAAACCCTTAAGTCCATAAGAGTGGACCCATTGGAAGGTTTTTGGTTCATGAAACAATGCCATTTACTTTCTGTCCAGAACTGGAATCTTGCAAAGCTTGCACTAACAAGTTTTTGCTTTTGATAAACTAACCTCACCACTCTCTTACTCATCCAAGGAGACACTTATCTGGATAATTTGGCCACCCCAAGAGTTGCCTAGATGCCATTGGCATTTTGTCAAACACCCTGAGTCCATAACCAGTTTTGGCTTAGTTTTTGGTTTGTGTTATGAACTTGATCCCCTGACTAGACCATCATGTCACTTGGATTTGCCCTAGCCTATAGCCTCACCCTACTAATCCCCTTGTGGATTGGAGCCCCCTAGCATGCCTTGGCATATTGCCAAGCACGTCGCGTGCCCAGAGCGCGCCTTTTGCACGTGCGTGCTCTCGGGTCGCCGCGTCGCGCCCCTGGCCCCAACTCGCCTGCAGAGTCGTGCCCCGACCTCATCCACTCACCAGAAACCTCCAGGCTGCCTCTGAAAATCCACAGCGCCACCGTCAGAGCGCATTTGGCGGCACGCCGGCGGGCACAGTAGATCTCTGCCATGGTCAGCACTGCCCAAGCCACGCGCGCTTGCCAACTGTCTCCTGGAGCAGTGCAAGCTCGTCCGCAAGCGTTCGTCGCCGCCACGTCTCCTGCTGCTACAGAATGGCGGTCGCCGGCGATCTTATCCCCGGCCGCCGCGGAACCGCCATTGCTCGCCTATATAAGAAGCCCCCGAGCTCGTCAGGCTCTCAAGAAACCTCTCACACTCCCTCAATGATCCGCCTGTAGCAGTAGAAAGGCCAGAGTGGTCGTCTTCTTCTTCTCCGGCAACCACAGCCGCCGCCACGGTCTCGATCACTCAGTCGCCACCAGGGCCTCCCCCGGCCATCCAGAGCCACCATCGCCTTCCCCTCGACCTTGCAGAGCTGCCCGACCCCTCGAACGCGATCAAAACCCACCACAACGCAAACCCCCAATCTTGCCCGAAACTCCCTCCGCCGCGGAGCTCGCCGCCAGCGACTCCCTCCGTCCCCACCGGCCAGTCGACCACCCAGAGGACCGCCTAGGAGTGACGGATCCATCCTCGGCCTCAAATGCCCCCGAGGAGCCTCCATTCACCGGCGACGATCGCTGGAGTCCCGCCTCCGCTCGGGCAGAGGAAGAGGAGGGAGAGGCGACTGGTCAAACCTGACCAGTGGGCCCTCTGGACCCACCGTCAGTGACACAGTCCCGCCTCCACGCTTTTTAAGTGAAGGCGTAAACTCCCAAGTACGTTTCCTCGCATCGAATACGTATTCTGCCTCGAAACGTTTTCTTTCTGTTTTATTTAAAATCAGAGTTTGACTGAAACTTTGACTGGCTTTAACTTTTTATTTATAACTCGAAATGATTTGATTCTTTTTCAGTTGTTCCTCAAATTTGGTCTAGTTTATTTTCAGATTTATTTGAAAATTTTCCAGACAACCTTTTTGTGCTGTTGTGATTCTATGTATTAATTTCACTTTCCTTCTATTAGGATTTTTGAAGAGGGAGAAAACTTCCAAAAGTTTTGGAATGCATTTCTCCTCCCCTCTACTTGAAGGCAAGCATTTTGAACCTTGATCTAATGCATGTGATTGTCATTGATCAGATTACAACGATATGAGTGCATTCTTTTCCTTTCATATGTGATGATATGATCCTACCCGTGAGTGCATGAGGTAGACCCTTTGTTGCGAATGTTTAATATGCACGACGGTATCCCCTTCGTATGCTTCCCATGCCTAACGAAAGAATGCCGTGAAAGTCATGGTCTTGCGTAGACATGAGCTTGTCCTTAGCTCCTCGTTGAGACGGCAGAGTCCGGTATGGCTTGGTGAGGTATGACGGGTGGCGAATTCCGACTATGGTTGTGGAATATAATGATTATGCTAATCTTGCAATGATGCTGAAACCTCCTGAGTCAACCATAGATCGAGTCTTGTTCTAGTAACCCCCATGCTTGTTTCGTACTATCACTTGTCCCTGCTATAGGTAGGGTACTGTTCAGTAAATTGTTGACCCCTGTTCTAGCACACACCGTACAGAGAGGCCATGGTGGAAGATACCGGCTGCATCTGGTAGGCAGGCCACCTGGTCCGGGGGCATGGGTGCTTCGGTTGAAGCCGAAGGGGGTAGCTTCCCCAGTTTGCGCGCGTTATAAATTTGTTGATCCCATGCTAGTCGAGGTTGTAGCCTCCCCACTTAGTGTTTGGCTTGACAGGTGTCGTGGGTGATTCCAGACACTGGTAAGTTAAGCTGGTGTGTGCGGCCCGATGTGTCTGCAAATTAAAAGACCGTAGGCGGAATTAGTCCAGTGGGACTAAAGGAATCCATTATTCGTGGGTAAAGAGTACACCCTCTGCAGAGATTAAATCTATTCGAATAGCCGTGTCCCTGGGTTAGGACTACAATCCTGGAAGGGTCAAGTGTCGGTCTTAGCGTCGGTCATTGGAGGAGAAAACTGCTAAAACCAGTACCTTGTTTATGACGTGTGGCATATCGTGACATTGATTATGATGAGCTAACCCCTGTATTAATCAAATTAATGAGTATCCCTGGGATGGTCCTACCTCCTGGATATTCATTGTCATCCATCTTTTATTTTTAAGCCATGTATGTGATGTCGCTCAGACGTCCGACTGTGGCATTTTATTATTTTACTTTCCTTTATAAGCCCTTTATGTGATGTCACTCAGAAGTCCGAC
>LR738713.1:143408820-143421430 GCA_902687465.1 Secale cereale | reverse complement strand
AGGAGGGAGGTGGCGTGGCGACGCGAGGAGGGAGGTGGTGGAAGGAGGTACTGCGGGGGTGGGATGGGCGCACCCCTGGCTGAAGGAAGGAGGCGGAGGGGAGAGGTCGTGGGTGGAGAAGGAGATGGAGGGATTGTGATCGTAGTCGTGCGGGAGGTGGGTTGGGTGTTATCAGAATAAGCATTTTGAGGTGTATAATAAGGTCTTAAGGGGTGTTATGAGAATAGACCCACCCTATATATATATATATATATATATATATATATATATATATATATATATATATATATATATATCCACTAAGGTGTTTAGTCCTTTAACTTTTTAAGGATCGTTTATTTTAGTTCTTCACAATGCGATGCTCTATATGTGCAACTATTTGGTGTACAGTTCAATTTCATCAATGACAGTTTCAACAATACCACTATGGATTATGATATTTGGTTGCTGTTAAGGATATTGGAATTAACTTGCCTTTTTGATTTCAATTGTTGTTTAGCAACTTGCATTGTACTGAATGACTAAATATGAAATCCCAGGCTACATAGCAACAAGGAAGAGTGTTACCTTAATGTTCTGATGATGTCTAGATATACATGTAATAAAATCTTATATAATGGGATGGATGGAGTGTTGTACTACATCATTTTTCAATTGTTGTTTAGCTTCTAATATTAACTTGGTGCTTTTAGGTACATATATCATTGCCAAAGATCCACACTACGACCCTTTTTGCATATGGGGCAATGAGATTTCATGAACCAGCATCAAGCGAGGAAACTGATAAAGATTGTTACTAAAATGGGTCAAAAGATGTCAATCAAACTATTGTTTACAATTTATGAAAGACGACAGTGAACTGCAGGATGGTAAGTAATAACCCTGTAGCCTTCTTTTTGCTGCCCGTAATGAGTTTTGTTAGATGACAATATCTGAATCTTTTTTCTTTTGTAGTGGATCCTAAATCAGTTTACTCAAGATTACCTCTCAAACTACATGATTGGCGGCTGGCCATCACAAGGGGTTGGACTAGAGTCCTGCATGCCTTCTGCATCTAGGAGAGCACAATAGGGCCATTCCACTTCACCTTGTTCAGCAACTGGAATGTTTGTCGCCTCTTTCTTTACCATCTGTAATAGTACAAGTATAGAACCCTGGTACATCATTCTTTATTTGGTGCTTTTGTAATTATTAAACATATGTACCTGTGAATCAAATAATGCATTGGTTGTTTGAACCTGATGGATATGAATAAAACTATAGCCCACTTTCAAGTTTAAATTAGGTACAATTTTAAATAGCAGCAATTAAAATAGGGCGAAATTACGTTGTGCAGGTCATTACGGCACACACAATTGGTAAAACACAAATGTTTGCGATATACACCATAATCCGAGACGGTTCACAGAGAGGAAACGTGTGCAAGCATGCACACAGTTGCCGTTCGCAAAGCGTGTGTGATGTCAGACACTATCACATACGGTGCGGGAAAACTAAATGTGTGTGATTTTCTACCTATCGTACACGGTTTATAATCATGAACTGTTTGTGATGTGCCAGGCATCGTAAATCTCCCGTGCCTGGAATCTGCCTGGAAAGCTCCCGTGCCTAGAATCTGCCTGGTTTTAGGCAGAACCACAAAACTCCGACTGCGATGGCAATGCGAGCACAAATGAGTAGCAAGGATGAAGCGTTTGGGATATTCGAGATGTCAGAAACAGTTATATAGGGACAACTGTATGCATGAAGGCTCCCTATCCCCGACGGTTTCTGGGTCGTGTGGGAAGGACCCCCCTATCGCCCACACTCACTTGGCGACGGTTCCAAATGCCGTCGCGCAAAGGGGTTAAAAACCGTTTGTTTAGGACCGACGCACACCAATGGCCAATACTTCTTCATCAGGAGTAGGTGTCCATTCTGTAATGAATTCAGCTAGTGCTCTGCTTTGAATAGTTGATGTGCTTTCAAGCTTCAAACCAAAGCTGGATAACTCCAAAGTCCACTCCACAATTCTGCCAGTGGCCTCAGAGTTCCGTAGTATTCGTTGTAAAGGGAAGCGGGTGACAGCCGTGATCTCGTGGGCTCGGAAGTAGTGGCGTAGTGTCCTTGAGGCTATGATGATGCCAAAAATCAACTTCTGCACACCATAGTACCTCGACCTAGCCCCCTGGAATAGGGAATTGACAAAGTACACTGGGTGCTGCACCATTTTCTTCCTTGGTACGATCATGGAGCTGCCTCCACTGCCCTGACAAAAAAAACAACTTCCATGATAATACGTGTTTGTCACAGTAGGTCACGTTTTCTGCCATGCATTTACATCCATGATGATTTTATGACAGAAACAAGATAATCATACTTGTGCTATCATAGAAGTGTTGCATGACAATACCAAAATTATCATCACGGAAGTGTCCACTTCCATGATGATAAATGGCGCGTCATGGAAGTGTTTTCATCAAGGGTAACCGACACGTGGCAACCACCGTAACGGGTCGGCGTTAAGCTATCAGGTCTGGTTTTGGATCCTATAACCCGCTAACAGCGAGGACCAATGGGAAATTTCCATGTGTAAACTTCTCATTGGCCGAAGTAACCATGTGTCAGCTCCACGTGCGGACAGATGTCAACCAACAAATGGACAGGAGGATCCAATGATACAGAGACACGTGGCACGACCCAACAGTGGCCCATTCAGGTAAAAAGGCCGACCCATTTGACTTGGTCAAATGTTAACGAGCCGGCCCATCGAAAGCCTGCTAACGACTTTCTCGCATATAGCCCTTTCAGGCCCGATAACTCATGGCCCATTATGGCCTTTCTGAATTCGGCCCACTAGCTTCATCTGGGCCGTCCAATATGATTCTAGCCCGTTTCAACTTCCAGCCCATGTACGGCTCGTGACGTCTTTCGGCCCATATGAGGCCCTTTGTAACTCTTGGCCCATTAACGGCCCGTGGTGAAACTAGCCCGTAATGAACAATATATAGCTACATAACCATTAATGCCCCATTAATCCATTGGGCCGTTCCCAACCCATGTTATCTTTTGCCCTTTTAAGGGCACATTTATTCTTGGGCTGATTTGCAGCATTTGGTTGCTTATGGTCCGTTACTGGCCTTTTTCGCGTGTGGGACAAATTCAGCCAGTGGTTAAACTCGGCATGTTTGTGGCCCGTCAATAAATGACCCACAAGTGTAGGGGATCTATCGTAGTCCTTTCGATAAGTAAGAGTGTCGAACCCAACAAGGAGCAGAAGGAAATGATAGGCAGTTTTCAGTAAGGTATTTTCTGCAAGCACTGAAATTATAGGTAACAGATAGTTTTGTGATAAGGTAATTGGTAGCAAGTGACAAAAGGTAAAAGTAAATAAGGTGCAGCAAGGTGGCCCAATCCTTTTTGTATCAAAGGACAAGCCTGGACAAAATCTTATATAAAGGAAAGCGCTCCCGAGGACACATGGGAATTATCGTCAAGCTAGTTTTCATCACGATCATCTAATTCGTGTTCGGTACTTTGATAATTTGGTATGTGGGTGGACCGGTTCTTGGGTGCTGCCCTTACTTGGAAGAGCCTCCCACTTATGATTAACCTCTAATGCAAGCATCTGCAACTACAAAAGATGTATTAAGGTAAACCTAACCATAGCCTGAAACATATGGATCCAAATCAGCCCCTTACGAAGCAACGCATAAACTAGGGTTTAAGCTTCTGTCACTCTAGCAACCCATCATCTACTTATTATTTCCCAATGCCTTCCTCTAGGCCCAAATAATGGTGAAGTGTCATGTAGTCGACGTTAACATGACACCACTAGAGGAGAGACAACATACATCTCATCAAAATATCAAACGAAGACCAAACTCACATGAATACTAATAGCAAGACTTCCCCCATGTCCTCAGGAACCAAAGTAACTACTCACAAGACATAATATTGTTCATGATCAGAGGGATATTAATATGCATAATGGATCTGAACATATGATCTTCCATCGAATAAACCAACTAGCATCAACTACAAGGAGTAATCAACACTACTAGCAACCCACAAGTACCAATCTGAGGTTTGGGTACAAAGATTGGATACAAGAGATGAACTAGGGTTTGAAAGGAGATGGTGTTGGTGAAGATGTTGATGAAGATAGCCATCCCCAATATGGGAGAGTTGTTGGTGATGACGGCGGTGATGATTTCCCCCTCCCGGAGGGAAGTATCCCCGGCAGAACAGCTTTGCCGGAGCCCTAGATTGGTTTCCGCCTCAGTTCCACCTCGAGACGGCGGCGTCTGGTCCCGAAAGCCTCCTTTTGATTTTTTTTCCAGGTCAAAACACCTCATATAGGAGAAGATGGGCATCGGGGGCCTGCCGGCTGGCCCACGAGGCAGGGGGCGTGCCCTAGGAAGGGGGGCGCGCCCCCCACCCTCGTGGACAGTCGGTGGCCCCCCTCGTGGATTTCTTTCGCCAGATATTTTTTATATTTTCCGAAACGATGATCTGTTGAGTTTCAGGGCTTCTGGAGTTGTGCAGAATAGGTTTCCAGAGTTTGCTCCTTTTCTAGCCCAGAGTTCCAGCTGGCGGCATTCTCCCTCTTCATGTAAACCTTGTAAAATAAGAGAGAAAAGGCATAAGTATTGTGACAAAACATGTAAGAACAGCGCATAATGCAAAATATCAACATATAAGCATGATGCAAAATGGACGTATCAACTCCCCCAAGCTTAGACCTCGCTTGTCCTCAAGCGAAAGCCGATATCGAAAAATATGTCCACATGTTTAGAGATAGAGGTGTCGATAAAAACATAATACAGACATGAGGGCATCGTGATCATTACCATAACAACAACTTATATAAATATAGTCATATGATTCTTATGCTAAAGTAACAATTCATCCACAATATCTAGTATGCATCATAAACTTCATTGAAAACTAACAAACTTTGGCCTCGGTCATTAAAGCAATTGCAATTTATCATAATATCGGAAAGAGTCAATAAGAGCTTTTCAGCAAGCCTACATACTCAACTATCATACAATCTTTCACAATTACTCACACTCACGCAATACTTATGTTTATGGAGTTTTAACTGGACATAGAGAAAGATAGGGGCTTATGGTGTTGCCTCCCAACCTTTTACCTCAAGGGTAATGTCAACAGTAATAGATCATGAAAACTTACATCCAAGTGGGTATATATGTCATGATCCTTCCAACACAATGTGCTTTCCAAAGGATAAAATGTAAAAAGGAAAGGTGAGTTTCACCTTGACACTCATATGGCAAGAATAATAGATAGGCCCTTCGCAGAGGGAAGCAGAGGTTGTCATGTGTTTTTATGGTTGGATGCACAAAGTCTTAGCATAGAAGAACTTCGCTTTATATTGCCACTTGTGGTAAGGACCTTTATTATGCAGTCCGTCGCTTTTATTACTTCCATATCACAAGATCGTATAAAGCTAATTTCTCCCACACTAATAAATCATACATATTTTAGCGAGTTTGCAACATGACAACTTACTTGGAAGGACCTTTCTCAATCCATAGGTAGGTATGGTGGACTCTGATGGCAAAACTGGGTTTAAGGATATATGGAAGCACAAGTATTATCTCTACTTAGTGCGAGGAGTTTTGGCTAGCATGAGGGGGAAAGGCAAGCTCAACATGTTGGATGATCCATGACAATATACTTTATTTCGGATATAAGAAGACATAACCCATTATGTTGTCTTCCTTGTCCAAAATCAACTCTTTAGCATGTCATACTTTAATGAGTGCTCACAATCATAAAAGATGTCCGGGATAGTATATTTGTATGTGAAGCCTCTATTCTTTTATTACTTCCTATTAATTGCAACGATGACCAAAACTATGTTTGTCACCTCCCAACAACTTTTATTTATCATACTCTTGTATGTGAAGTTATTACTTCCCATAAGATCGATATGATCTCTTTGATATTCTTTATGTTTTCTTTCTTTTTATCATGACCCAAGTGAGGAAATCAAGCCCTTGACTCAACACTAATCTTTATTATATAGCTCACGAACTCGATTACAAAGGATAAAGCTCACAAAGCAAAAGCTCACAACTAGATCATGCTAACTTTATTCTATTAGATCAAGATACTACCAAAAGGATCGAACTAAGTAAAACGGTAAAGATAGGAGTGATGGTGATACGATACCGGGGTCACTCCCCAAAGCTTGGCAGTTGCAAAGGGGAGTGCCCATACCCATATGATTATGTCTCCTTCTTCAGGGGTGGTGATGATGGAGTTGCAAGTAGTGACGGAGGATCTTCATATATCGAGCGTAGGAGATCTTCGAGCTTGCGGATAATACCTTTGAGGGCAGCTATGTAATCCTTCAACAAAATATTTTCACTTGTGAGATGCTTGTTTCGAATTTGAGCTAACTCAATCATCCTGAAAGCTTCTAGCTCAGTATTGGTAAAGAGGTTAGGAAGGGATTTAGATGTGTCTTCTTCTCCCGCTGCCGGAGGATCTTCCACCTCCATCTTGATCCTCTTCTCCTTTTGGATCTCCTCGGGTCCTTCACTCTTCAGATCTATCTTCATTAGCCAAGCATCGTTGCCTTCGTTGTTGGAGGAGGGATACGACATGATGCCTGGCTTTGCAAATCCTAACAGAAAAGAGATCTAAACAAGAACGTAGGATTTTTGCGTGATATAGAGGTCAAAACCTTTGGGAGTAAATATAATGAATTTTTACCGACACAAAGGAGTAACCCACGAGAAATCGGAGTCGGGGAGACACACGGGGTGTCCACGAGGCAGGGGGCGCGCCCTGGGAAGGGGGGGCGCCCTCCACCCTCTTGGACGCCTCGTGTCTCTTCCGGACTGCGGTTTATTTTTCTATTTTTCTAAATATTCCAAAACGGAGAAAATTTGCCTTTAGAACTCTTTTGGAGTCGGTTTACTTACCGTATCACGTACCTCTTCCTTTTCGGAGGCTGGATTGTTCTGGAAAGTGTCCCTTATGTATTCCTCCGGGGTTGTGGTTTCAATAACATTAGTTTTAACATTTATAGGATTACCTGAGATATAATGTTTGATTCTTTGACCATTCACCACCTTCGTATTTATGCCTTCGAAGTTGTTGATTTTTATGGCATCGGAACGATAGACCTCCTCGATAACGTAAGGTCCTTCCCACTTGGAGAGATGTTTTCCTGCAAAAAATCTTAAACGAGAGTTGTATAGCAAGACATAATTACCTACGTTAAACTCACATTTTTGTATTCTCTTGTCATGCCATCTTTTAACTTTTTCTTTAAACAGTTTGGCATTCTCATAAGCCTGGGTTCTCCATTCATCGAGACAGCTAATGTCAAATATCCTCTTCTCACCGGCAAGTTTGAAATCATAGTTGAGCTGTTTAATAGCCCAATATTCCTTATGTTCTAGCTCAAGAGGTAAGTGACAAGCTTTTCCATATACCATCTTATATGGAGACATACCCATAGGATTTTTGTATGCAGTTCTATAGGCCCATAATGCATCATCTAGTTTCTTGGACCAATTCTTCCTAGACCTATTAACTGTCTTTTGCAAGATTAGTTTCAACTCCCTATTACTTAGTTCTACTTGACCACTAGTATGTGGGTGATAAGGGGATGCAATTCAATGGTTGACATCATACTTAGCAAGCATCTTACGGAAGGCACCATGAATAAAGTGTGAACCACCATTAGTCATTAGATATCTAGGGACTCCAAACCTAGGAAATATAACTTCTTTAAGCATCTTAATAGAAGTGTTATGATCAACACTACTAGTTGGAATAGCTTCTACCCTCTTAGTAACGTAATCAACAACAACTAAAATATGTGTGTACCCATTAGAGGCAGGAAAAGGTCCCATATAATCAAAGCCCCAAACATCAAATGGTTCAATAACAAGTGAATAATTCATGGGCATTTCTTGACGTCTACTAATATTACCAATTCTTTGACATTCATCACAAGATAAGACAAAGTTATGGGCATCCTTGAAGAGACTATGCCAATAAAACCGGAATGCAACACCTTGTGTGCAGTTCTATCTCCTGCATGGTGTCCTCCATAAGCTTCGGAGTGGCACTTGCGTAGGATTTGTTCCTGTTCATGCTCAGGTACACAACGTCTAATAATACCATCTACTCCTTCTTTATAAAGATGTGGGTCATCCCAGAAGTAATTTCTCAAATCATAGAAGAACTTATTCTTTTGCTGGTATGTGAAGCTAGGAGGTATAAACTTAGCAACATTATAATTAGCATAATCAGCATACCATGGAGCAGTACGAGAAGTATTTATGATAGCTAGTTGTTCATCAGGAAAGCTATCATCAATAGGTTGTGGGTCATCAAGTATATTCTCTAACCTAGACAAGTTATCTGCCACGGGGTTCTCATCTCCCTTTCTATCAATAATATGCAAGTCAAATTCTTGCAGCAAGAGAACCCATCTAATAAGTCTAGGTTTAACATCTTTCTTTTCCATAAGGTATTTGATAGCAGCATGATCAGTGTGAATAGTTACTTTAGAATCAATGATATAGGCTCTAAACTTATCACAAGCAAATACAACTCCTATAAATTCTTTCTTAGTAGTGGCATAATTTCTTTGGGCACTATCTAGAGTTTTACTAGCATACTGGATAACATTCAATTTCTTATCAACTCTTTGCCCTAGAACAGCTCCTACAGCATAATCGCTAGCATCACACATAATCTCAAAGGGTAAATTCCAGTCGGGAGGCTGGACAATAGGTGTAGAGATCAATGCTTTCTTAATAATTTCAAATGCTTCTAGACAATCATCATCAAAGACAAAAGGAATATCTTTTTGTAAGAGGTTAGTCAGAGGCCTGGAGATTTTGGAGAAGTCCTTAATAAACCTCCTATAAAACCCGGCATGACCAAGGAAACTTCGTATACCTTTGATGTCCTTAGGACATGGCATCTTTTCAATAGCATCAACTTTAGCTTTGTCAACTTCAATACCTCTTTCAGAAATTTTATGTCCCAAGACAATGCCTTCATTAACCATAAAGTGGCACTTCTCCCAATTCAAGACAAGGTTAGTGTCTTCACATCTCTGCAAAACTCGATCAAGGTTGCTTAAGCAATCATCAAAAGAAGTTCTGTAAACGGAGAAATCATCCATGAAAACCTCAACAATCTATTCACAACAATCATAGAATATAGCCATCATGCATCTTTGAAAGGTAGCAGGTGCATTACATAAACCAAAACGCATACGTCTATAAGCAAAGGTACCGAAAGGACAAGTAAAAGTGGTCTTTTCTTGACCCCCTTTTGACACAGGTATTTGAGAGAAACCGGAATAACCATCTAGAAAGTCGAAATGAGTATGTTTGGATAACCTTTCTAGAATTTGATCGATAAATGGCAAGGGGTAATGATCTTTCTTAGTAGCTTTATTTAACTTACGGAAATCAATTACCATCCTATAACCTGTAACTATTCTTTGCGGAATCACTTCATCTTAATCATTAGGAACAACAGTCATACCTCCTTTCTTTGGGACACAATGGACAGGACTTACCCACTGGCTATCAGCAACTGGATAGATAATACCTGCCTCTAGGAGCTTTAGTATTTCCTTTCTTACCACTTCTTTCATCTTAGGATTTAACCGTCGCTGATGATCAATAACTGGTTTAGCATTTTCTTCCAATTTTATCTTGTGTTGGAATATAGTGGGACTAATGCCCTTAAGATCATCCAGAGTATATCCAATAGCAGCACGGTGCTTCTTCAGAGTTTTCAATAATTTTTCTTCTTCATGCTCTGAAAGGTTAGTACTAATAATAACATGATACATCTTCTTTTCATCAAGATAAACATACTTAAGATTATCAGGCAAAGGTTTAAGTTCAAACACGGGATCACCCTTGGGTGGAGGAGGATCCCCTAGGGTTTCAACATGCAAGTCGTTTTTCAATACGGGTCCCTGTGTAAGGAATATTTCATCTATTTCCCTTCTTTCATTCATATGCATATCATTTTCGTGGTCTAGCAGGTATTGTTCTATAGGATCCTTAGGTGGCACAACAATAGAAGCAAGGCCAATAATTTCATCCTTACTGGGTGGTGCCTTTTCAAGGGGTTGTCTACGGAATTTAGCAAAGTTAAAATCACGAGACATATACCCTAATCCAACAGTGACAATGTCTTTCACGCAGTCTATCTTGGCATTAACAGTATTCAAGAAGGGTCTACCAAATATAATGGGACATAATTCATCTTGTGGGGAACTGAGAATAAGAAAATCAGCAGGGTATTTAACCTTCCCACAAAAGACTTCAACGTCTCTAACAATCCCAACTGGTGAAATAGTATCTCTATTAGCAAGCTTAATAGTAACATCAATCCCTTCTAACTCAACAGGTGCTATATCATGCATAATTTCGTTGTACAGATCAAAAGGGATAATACTCGCACTAGCACCCACGTCACATAAACCATGATAACAATGATCTCCTATCTTAACAGAGATAACAGGCAAGCCTACAACAGGTTTATGATTATTCCTAGCATTGGGTTTAGCTATTCTAGCAGACTCTTCTTGGAGGTAAATAACATGTCCATATAAATCTTCTACCAAGAGATATTTAGCCATAGCAACACTAGGTTCAACTTTAATTTGATCAAAGGGTGGAGGTGTTCTAGTATTACTCTTACGAACTACAATTGAAGCTTGAGCATGATCCTTTATCCTAACAGGAAAAGGTGGTTTCTCAATATAAGCGGTAGGTATAACAAGATCAACATTATAAGTGATAGTATTTTCTTCAACTTTAATAGGTTCAACTACTTTTACTTCAATAGGGGGACGGTATTTAAACCACTTCTCCTTGGGGAGATCAACATGAGTAGCAAAGGATTCACAGAAAGAAGCTACTATCTCAGAGTCAAGTCCATATTTAGTGCTAAACTCATGAAAAACATCGGTATCCATAAAATCTTTAACACAATCAAACTTAGGGGTCATACCTGACTCCTTACCTTTGTCGAGATCCCAATCTTCAGAGTTGCGTTTAATTATTTCCAATAAATCCCATTTGAAGTCAATAGTCTTCATCATATAAGAGCCAGAACAAGAAGTATCGAGCATGGAGCGATTATTATGAGAAAGCCGAGCATAAAAATTTTGAATGATCATTTCTCTTGAGAGCTCATGATTGGGGCATGAATATAACATTGACTTAAGCCTCCCCCAAGCTTGAGCGATGCTTTCTCCTTTGCGAGGCCAGAAATTATAAATATAATTACGATCACGATGAACCTAGTGCATAGGGTAGAACTTCTGTTGAAATTCCTACTCAAGACGATTATAGTTCCATGATCCCATATCATCGCATAGCCTAAACCATGTCAATGCATCTCCCTTCAAAGAAAAAGGGAAGACCTTCTTCTTGATAACATCCTCGGGCATGCCTGCAAGCTTAAACAATCCACAAACTTCATCCATATAGATTAGATGTAAATCGGGATGCAGTGTTCCATCTCCTGTAAAGGGATTTTCAAGCAGTTTCTCTATCATACCCGAAGGAATTTCAAAGCAAACATTTTAAATAAGTGCAGTAGGTTGAGGAGCAACTCTTTGCTCTTCCGTTCGGGGTGAAGATACCCCGAACAAGCCCCTCAAAGGATTTTGAGCCATAGTAACAAATGACAATAAATTTCAGCACACTATATAAAATTTTCCTTACCAAATTCCACTTACCAAATGCGCTTAACTGCCCGGCAACGGCGCCAGAAAAGAGTCTTGATGACCCACAAGTGTAGGGTATCTATCGTAGTCCTTTCGATAAGTAAGAGTGTCGAACCCAACAAGGAGCAGAAGGAAATGATAGGCAGTTTTCAGTAAGGTATTTTCTGCAAGCACTGAAATTATTGGTAATAGATACTTTTGTGATAAGGTAATTGGTAGAAAGTGACAAAAGGTAAAAGTAAATAAGGTGCAGCAAGGTGGCCCAATCCTTTTTGTAGCAAAGGACAAGCCTGGACAAACTCTTATATGTCAGGACCGGTTTTTCAGTAAAGTAATTACCGAGAGACCGACCTTTTTATCGAACCAGCACAGAAGAATACTTCTTGCTGGTAGACAAATCCTTGATACAGAATTCCAGAGTACTGAATATTATACATGGTTGAGCTGAGGTTGCTCAACAATTTATTAAAAGCACGCCGATATAATACATATGGGCGAGTATGACACAATGGTAGGGTGGCATAACTACTAACTCGTAATAAAAAAGGGGTGGTGGATATGTCACAGTGTAGACGTGACTCCTATATCTTATAGTTCATCGAGGGTCGGAGTGGGACTCGATGAATTTATTTGGTGGGTGGTGGAAGCGGTTATAAAACAGTGATCAACTCCAGGATCGCAAGAGACTGACTGGGACTCCACTAGACGTCGGACTCGCTATCGAACTCTTCATCCATGAGATCGCCTTCGTCAACATCTGGCCAAATCAACAAGCCAGGTGAGTACTTTGAATGTACTCGCAAGACAGTTCGGACATAAGATATAACAAATGCAAACATGATGCATGTGAGTATTCTAGCAATATATATC
>LR738713.1:143392326-143408693 GCA_902687465.1 Secale cereale | reverse complement strand
AAAGGGCTTATGATGAAAGTGAATAACAAGAATGCCACAGTCGGACGTCTGAGCGACATCTCATAAAGGGCTTATGACAAAGATAAATAACAAGAATGCCACAGTCGGACGTCTGGGTGACATCACATAAAGGGCTTATATATAGTCAATGGCATAACAGTAAAATACTTCAAGAGATTAATCAGTGCAGAGATAACTGGTTAGTCCATCTACCCAAAATGAACCTTGACAAAATCACCACTCTTGTTACTATCATAAATGACTAGAGACGGTCACCGGGGTTGACATGAAGATTGACTCTAGGCCAAAAACATGGCTACTCGGAAGATTTTGACTCTGCAGAGCTTGTACTCTTAAACCACAGCCAACGGATTCCACTAGCCACACGGACTAGTTCCGTCTACGGTGTTATAGCAGGAACACAACTGACCAGTACACACCCATTTCACATCCTGTTGTCCGGAATCACCCGTGACAACATTAATGAAAAACTTTAAGACGGGGAGGCTACAACCTCGAATAGCATGGGATCAAATTTATATATGCGCGCTCTAAGGGGTGCCCCCCTCTCTGTCCCAACCGGAAACACCCATGCCCCCTTACCGGATGATAGGCTTTAATCCAGGGCCATGGAACCCTCATCCCGGCCCCTCTACTTGGTGTGTACACGGAAATAGGTTTGCAACTGACTAAACCGTAATCTTTACAGAAGGCATATGACAGTACCCAAAAAGGAGATGAACAGGATCATGACTTGATCCACGTTGATACTAGAGTTAACTATTGGCTGGCATGCTCCAACAATACCAGTACACAACTCATCATGTCACCACATGATCGGGATGGTTCAATCATCATCATTCGGGTTCACCCGAAGCTTACTTGCATGAAATATAATCATCCACAAATGCTTATATGACCATGCTATGAAGAGGAACTACTCAAGCAAACATGCAACACACTCATCATATCAAAGGTTCAAACATGCTTGCCTGGTTCGGAGTAGTCGGAGTCTAACTCGGTGAAGTTCGCGGCTGCGTCACGTCCTTCGGTATCTACATATTCAAACAAAACGAATACTAAAATAAATACCGCGCGTGCATAAAAGTTGACCCAAATATTTTTCAATTAAATATGACAAAAAACTAGACAGAAAACTAAAGAGGACAGAAAAAGAATCAACTCAAAATCATCTTTTGTTTAAAAGTTATTAGAGTTTCTGTCCAGGGACTTGTCTGTAATGAAACATAAAGTTTCCAGGGGCTAGAATATAAAAACAGAAAATGAATCGGTACGCAGTACGCCAGCCGAATAGGAGAACGTACTTTGCCCGAAGGCGCCTTCCAGGAAAACGTTTCGGAAGGGATTGAGAGGCTGAAGAGGGGGTCCCACTCGTCAGGTTTAAAAACGGAAACAGAGTCGTGCCAGCGCCAGAGAGCTGCGATGGTCGCCGGCGCCGATCCACGGCGAGGTAGGGGGAGTGAGTGGTACCTATGGGTTCCTGGTATTCTTCCGCGTCGGTGGGTGGTGGAGTTAAGCGTCGGCGAGCCCCACGTCGACGGCGACAATATCTTCGGTGGACGGCGGCTCGGGTGATCGTGGGCCTCGTCGGAGAGAGTTGTTGGGGTCAAATTGGAGTGGGGGTTAGTCTCCTAGAGGTGTCAGGAGGCTACGAACGAGTCCAGGGTGGTGGAGGAGCTCTCACCAAAGAGAACGTTGCTGGGACCCGAGGCGGACGGAGGTGGCCGGAGTTGAGGAAGAAGGGCCCCTCGAGGCTCTTCCAGTGGCTGGGCGGGGTCTGGTGAGATGGTGGAGATGTGCGAGGTCGAGAGCAAGCTCGGAGGCACTATTTATTGCCAGCCCGAGGCGGTTGCCGTGAACGGGATAAGTCCGGCGATCGATTACGGCGGCGCTGTGGCTGGACGGTTGGTTTAGGTGCTCGAGCATCGACTAGGAGGTGTACTGATTCCATTTCGGTGCCTAACTCAGCAAAGCAGGGGAGGTTACGACCTGTCCCCAACGGAACGGCCGTGCGGCACGTCGGCGGCAGAGAGCGCGCCCTGTGCGTGCCAGGCCACGGAGACGGTGCTGCAGGCGTGCGCTGGCAAGGAGAAGGCCACACGGAGCTCCCAGGCGGCTTGGGCAGTGCCGAACGGCGTTGTGCCGCAGGGTGCCCCCTGTCGGCCGCCACGGGTGGCTCTGCCGCCGCGGAAGACTCCGGCGTGGGCGGGCCAGGGTGCCACCGACGCCAAGAACCAACCAAGTGCGCGTGCGGTGCTCTGGATAAGAGCGAGGTGCAGTGCAACATCGATCCAAAGAGGCACTGGTGAGATTGACGAACGTCCTCTAACGAAACTGACGAAGCTGCACTGTCGCCTGTTAACTTCAGTTAAGTTTTCTGAAACTGATAGAAACAGTGCACGCCAGGTGTTTGACGAAATGATTTTGGCATGTGGAAAATCTTTCTGGAGCTGATATTTGGTGGAGTGGTCTCTTGATGCATCTAGAGGCTGCCTGAATTTCCACAGATTTTCAGGAACAAGAAAAAATATGAATTTCACCAAAATTTGCAAATCTGGTCCAAACTTGCAGCTAGTGAAATTTGAAAATTTTGAACTGTGGACCAGTGAAACAAGATGGATCTAGGTTGTGGGTACCAAGGACTATCCAGGGGAGTTGGTTTGGAATCAAATATCAAAATGAACATGGTGGTTCCTTTGTAAATCACCAAAGTTCATTTTAAAAGACAGAAATTGGTTTTGGTATAAAATAATTGGAAGAAAATCCCAATAAGGTTGAAACCTTCTGGAATTGTTGAGAGACTTATTTTCAAGGTGAAGAGGAGGTCTTGGAGAGAAATAATTTCATTGGGTGTCATGGCAAGAAAAGGTTTGAAAGGGGAAGACAAGTCCAAGATTCTTATATGATGGATATTCATGGAGGGAAAAGAATCAAACAATACCTTTTGAGAAACAACTTGTGTTGAGCTAACACAAGAAGAAAACCTTAAAGACCAGAATCCAGTTTGAGAAGGACAAACAAACTTGGGTCAGAAAAGATTTTTGAAAGGGTTTTCAAGAGAAGATCAAATGTCCCCCTTCCAAAAGACCAAAAGTTGGAAGAAAATCAAATCCAAAAATTTGGAGTGTTACAACACCTACCCCCTTAGGAAAAATCTCATCCCCGAGATTTCAGCTGATCCTCAAATAGGTGTGGGTATTCTGTCCGAAGGAAATCTTCCCTTTCCCATGTTGCCTCATCCTCTGTGTGATTGCTCCACTAAATCTTGAGAAATTTAGTTGTCTTCTAACGGGTCCTTCTTTCAGACTCTTCCAATATTTTTATTGGGCGTTCCCGGTAGGTGAGGTCTGGTTGCACATCAAGGTTTTCATGCGACACATGCGTCTCCGGGTTGCTTACACATTTCCTTAGCTGAGAAACGTGGAACACGTCGTGGACGTCTGATAGTTCTTTGGGAAGGTCCAACTGGTAAGGCTACTGTGCCTCTCCGTGCAACTATACGGAAGGGTCCGATAAATCGTGGTGCTAGCTTTCCTTTGACTTTGAACCGTTGCAGGCCCCTCATAGGAGATACACGGAGGTACACGTTTTCACCGTATTCAAAGCTTACTTCCCGATGCTTTTGATCGTAATAACTCTTCTGTCGGCTTTGGGCTGTCTTGAGTCGGTCCCGAATTAGTCTAACTTTTTCCTCAGCTTCTTTGAGCATGTCTGGGCCGAAGTTACGACTGTCTCCTGTTTCTGACCAGTTTAATGGGGTACAACATCTTCGTCCGTACAAGGCTTCGAAAGGTGTCATTTTCAGGCTGGCTTGGTAACTATTGTTGTATGAAAACTTGGCATACGGTAAGCTTGCCTCCCAACTGGTCCCATAGGTGAGGACACATGCCCTCTGCATGTCTTCTAGTGTTTTATTTACTCGTTCAGTTTGTCCTCCAGTCTGGGGGTGATAGGCTGTACTGAATACTAGTTGCATTCCAGGGCTTGCTGTAAATGATCCCAAAATTTGGAGACGAACTGGGTGCCTCTGTCGGATATTATAGTCTTAGGAATTCCATGCAGGCATACTATATGGGCGAGATAAAGCTTGGCAAGCTTCTGGGTGGTGTGGGTTGTCTTGACTGGAATGAAGTGTGCCACCTTAGTCAGTCTATCTGTGATGACCCATATGGCATCATTTCTGTGCTGTGACCGTGGCAGTCCAACAATAAAATCCATCCCAATATCGTCCCATTTCCACTCAGGTATCTTGTTTAGCTGTAATAGTCATGCGGGTTTTTGGTGCTCGGTTTTAATGCGTTGACATGAATCACAACATGCAATGTATGTGGCTATATCCCTCTTCATACCGTGCCACCAAAATCTTTCCTGAATGTCCTTGTACATTTTGGTCCCTCCAGGGTGAATTGTATACGGAGCGGTGTGGCTCTCTGCTAGAATTTGCTGTTTGAGGTCTTCGTTATTGGGTACGCAAAGCCTGTCTCCGAACCATAATATTCCCTCACTGTCTATGGTAAATTCTGAGGCCTTGTCCTGACTCACTTTTCTTTTTATGCCCTCAATGCTGGGGTGTCCATGCTGGGCTTTCTTAATTTGTTCTATTAGTGTAGGCCGTATTTCCACATTTGACACTTCGCCTTTAGTGACCATCATTAAGTTGAGCTTGGCGAATTCCTGCTGAAACTCGGGTCTCAAGTTTTCTAGGTTGCTGTTGTCTGAGCTGGGGTTACGGCTGAGAGCATCTGCTACTACATTTGCCTTTCCTGGGTGATAGTGGATGCCAACGTCAAAATCTTTTACCAGTTCCAACCAGGGTCGTTGTCGTAAATTGAGTTCTGGTTGGGTGAAAATATATTTGAGACTCTTATGGTCCGTATATATTTCACAGCGATTCCCAAGCAAAAAGTGCCTCCACTCTTTGAGTGCATGAATGACTGCTGCCAATTCCAAGTCGTGAGTAGGATAATTTTCTTCATGTTTCTGTAGTTGCCGGGAAGCGTATGCGACTACTTTGCCTTCTTGCATTAGTACGCATCTGAGGCCTTTCCGGGATGCATCGCAATATACTTCAAAACTTTTGTGTATGTCTGGTACGACCAACACTGGGCTGTTGTTAATTTCTTTTTGAGTTCCTGGAAGCTTTTCTCACAAGCTTCAGTCCATATGAATTTCTTATCCTTCTTGAGTAACTGTGTCATTGGTTTGGCTATGGTGGAAAATCCCTCAATAAACCTCCGGTAATATCCAGCCATTCTGAGGAAACTTCGTACATCTATTACATTGGCCGGTGGCTTCCAACCAAGTACAGCCTTGACTTTTCCCGGGTCCACAGCAACTCCATCTTGTGTCAATATGTGGCCTAGAAAACCAACCTGTCTTAACCAAAATTCACATTTGCTGAATTTGGCGTAGAGTTGATGTTTCCTTAATTCTCCCAGTACAATACGGAGATGTACAGCATGTTCTTCTGGTGTCTTTGAGTATACCAAGATATCATCAATAAATACCACGACAAATTTGTCCATAAATTTCATAAACACTTTGTTCATGAGGTGGACAAAATATGCGCGGGCATTGGTCAGTCCAAACGGCATTACTGTAAATTCATATAGTCCATATCTGGAGGTGAATGCTATTTTCGGGATATCTTCTGTCCATACTTTTAACTGATGATAACCCGACCTTAAATCAATTTTTGAGAAAACCTTGGCTTGAGCGAGCTGGTCAAATAAATCATTTATCCGTGGCATCGGATATTTGTTCTTGATGGTGACCATGTTGAGCGCTCGGTAGTCTATACACAATCTCATAGTCCCATCCTTCTTTTTGGCAAATAATACCGGCGAACCCCAAGGTGAGGAGCTGGCCCGTATAAATCCTTTGTCCTGTAATTCTTTTATTTGCTTCTTTAGTTCAACCAATTCGGATGGTGCCATTCTGTATGGTTTCTTGTAAATGGGGGTGGCTCCAGGTGCTAGCTCAATGATGAATTTTATTTCTCTGTCTGGTGGCATGCCTGGCAGTTCTTCGGGAAACACGTCCGGAAACTCACATACCATTGGAACTTTTCTTAACTCAGAAGTGTCTACCTTGTTCAATTTTGGTTGCCGCGATACTGGTCTTTCTGGAGCGACGACTCTTATCGTCTTTCCATGATGATGAGTAAGAATCACAGTTCGGTTGAAGCAGTCGATAAATCCTTTGTTGGTGGTTAGCCAGTCCATACCCAGTATAACATCCAGTCCCTTGTTTTCAACACGATGAGGTTGGCGTGAAACTTTAATACTTCAATTTCAATGGTTACACCTTGGCAGTAATTCCGAGTGATCTGCTTACTTCTGGGGGACTTAATGGTCATTGATTTTCCCAAGGGAGGCCTAAAAAATAATGTTGCAAAGCAAAGCTCTTCGAAATGAATGAATGAGAAGCTCCATAAACAAACAAAACCGTGGCAGGTATTGTGTTGACAGGGAACGTACCGAGTACGATATCTGGGGCATCCTGTGCTTGCTCCTTGGTGACATGGTTCAGGTGGCCTTTCTTGTGGTTGTTATTGGGGTTGAAGTTGTTTCGCTTGGGCGCTGAATTGTTTCCATTGTTGTTCGGCTTCGGGGTTGAGTTCCTTGGCTTCGGGCACTGTTTGGCATAGTGTCCCTCTTCTCCACAAGCGTAGCAAGTAACACCTGGGCAATATGTGAAATCCTTGTCCCTTGCATGAAATTTTTTGCTTGGACACGTGTCATTGGTCATGGATTTGTTCGTCCCATTTTTCTGAAAATTTACCTTATTCTTGTTGTTGCGAGTGTGGGTGGTCTGATCCCTTTTTCGCTTGCGAATATCTTCCAGACTGCGGCACTCATTTTCCAAAGTAATAGCCTTGTCCATTAGTGTCTTGAAATCTGGAAAAGTGTGTACAACTAGCTGGCATTTAAGTGCTGGTGCCAGACCGTCCAGGAATTTTTCCATCTTCTTGTTTTCAGTCATACGCTCTTCATTGGCATAACGTGATAATTGAGTAAACAGGTTGTTGTACTCAGTCACTGTCATGCTCCTTTGCTTGAGGTCTTCAAACTCTCTTTTCTTGATCTTCATAATGCTTTTGGGGATGTGCGCCCCACAAAAACCTTCTTTAAAATCCTCCCAGGTGATATCATTTTCATTGTGGTGCATATGCAGAAAATTCTCCCACCATGATGCAGCTGCTCCAGTAAGATAGTGCGGTGCATAAAGTACTTTTCACGGTCTGAGCATTGTGCGACAATCAATTTCCTTTCAATGTCTCGAAGCCAATCATCGGCCTCAAGAGGTCTGTCAGTTTGGGAAAATGTTGGCAGACGTGTCTTCTGTAATTCAGACAATTTAGAATGCTGCTTGTGTGGCTCACGGTGATTCCCCATATTAATGACATGGTTCATCATTTCCTGATGCTGCTGCTGGCTTTGCTCGTAAAGACGACATACTTGAGAAAATGCCGTCTCGCTGCCGTGCTAACTTGATTGTCCCTGCGTGAAATTGTTACCTGTCTGTGTGCCATAATTTTCCTCTGGCGGGCTTGGCATGGAACGTGTCCAGGGACGAGTCATTTTTCACTCTGGGGTATTATTGCAGAAAATCATGAGAAAAATTGAGCGGCAAAATAAACCCAAGATTTTGCAAAAGCAGCAAAATACAAGTTCCAAAGATTTTTTTAAAAAAGATAACTTGATTGCGCACGGAGAAGGACCGCTTAGTACACATCTTACACGTGAGTCGTAATTATACATACGTCACTCAGGATGCGCGTACACATTCCTGACATGTTATTTACGCTAGTGCACTTCTCCAAGTTCCTACATGATGCGCAAACAGACTACTTCCCATAAACCTATTTTACATAAAGCACAAATCATACAAGCGAACGCATTGCGTCGCGGACAGGCGTACTATTCGGAGATGTTGAAGACTTCCCTCGGCCTGCCGAGGGTAAGACCCAGTGGCGATGGAGACTCAACTTCCTCCTCACTGATAGGTTCCAGGCGCGGAGTACTGGTACGACGAGTTGATGCGGGCGCGGCAGGTGGTGCAGCTCTGACTGGAGTAGGAGCAATGACTTGGTCCAACTCCTCGGTGGTAGGTAGCAGTGAGCGGGGGCTAAGATGGCAGGTGCATAAGATGCTGAGGACGAGACAAAAGTCAGTGGCGGTGAAGTATGGAGCAGCTCCCTCCTATTGGCGGAACCACTCTGGACTAAGTCCATACGAGCAACCACCATGTCGTCCACAAGGTTATCAAAGGCTGCCTCCAGAGCCTTGAGGTATTCAACCAATGATTCGATGGCGTCATCACGTTCTCCCCTTGCGCAAGCAAACACATAGTGGCACGTGTAAGGCACGTGGCATGGGAGGTAATGGTAGCGACGAGTCTTCATCGAAGGAAGAGCATCCCGGAGACGAGCTATCGCCTCACGGGCAGCCATTTGCATGTCATGCCTCTCCGTAGGCATGGCCCTGCCCACAAACCGGAAGCGGCATGCTTCAGAACGCCCTCCCTTGAATTGCACCGCGACCTGGTGCATTGACATGCTGTCGCTGATCTTGTGACGGTAGAGTGTGAACTCTGGACGGGTCCATGGCCCGATCGCGACCTTGGTGATGGCGACGAGGAGCTTGATAAACCCCTCAGGAATGTTGGCGAACACTTGTGAATCGCAGTCGCCGCTGGCCATCTACAAAAGTAGACAAAAATTCCGAATAGTCAAGTTATAAATTTATGATGACTAACAGAAAATTGCTACAAATGCAAAATGCTGAAATAGCACTTAGTACGCTAATAACCGATTAGCAATCGCACCTAGTGGCTTCCTATAGTCAGCCTGGCTCTGGTACCAAGGTTGTCAGGACCGGTTTTTCATTAAAATAATTACCGAGAGGCCGACCTTTTTATCGAACCAGCACAGAAGAATACTTCTTGCTGGTAGACAAATCCTTGATACATAATTCCAGAGTACTGAATATTATACATGGTTGAGCTGAGGTTGCTCAACAATTTATTACAAGCACGCCGATATAATACATATGGGCGAGTATGACACAATGGTAGGGTGGCATAACTACTAACTCGTAATAAAAAAGGGGTGGTGGATATGTCACAGTGTAGACGTGACTCCTATATCTTACAGTTCATCGAGTGTCGGAGTGGGACCCGATGAATTTATTTGGTGGGTGGCGGAAGCGGTTATAAAACAGTGATCAACTCCAGGATCGCAAGAGACTGAATGAGACTCCACTAAACGTCGGACTCGCTATCGAACTCTTCATCCATGAGATCGCCTTCGTCAACATCTGGCCAAATCAACAAGCCAGGTGAGTACTTTGAATGTACTCGCAAGACAGTTCGGAGATAAGATATAACAAATGCAAACATGATGCATGTGAGTATTCTAGCAATATATATATATCCGAATAATATAACTTGTGCTGCAGGTAAAAATGGAAGTCGGGCGGTAGTCCTCCCGAAATCCATAAGATAAATAAAAGATAACCAAACGAGTGTCCGAGCGACGGCTCGTGCTGAAAAATGAATAAAAACATGCCACAGTCGGATGTCTGTGCGACATCACATAAAGGGCTTGTATCAAAAGTAAATAACAAGAATGCCACAGTTGGACGTCTGAGCGACATCACATAAAGGGCTTATAACAAAATAAATAATAAGAATGCCACAATCGAACGTCTGAGCGACATCACATAAAGAGCTTATAACAAAATAAATAATAAGGATGCCACAGTCGGACGTGTAAGCGACATCACATAAAGGGCTTATAATGAAAGTGTATAACAAGAATGCTACAGTCGGACGTCTGAGCGACATCTCATAAATGGCTTATGACAAAGATAGATAACAAGAATGCCAAAGTCGGACGTCTAGGCGACATCACATAAAGGGCTTATATATAATCAATGGCATAACGGTAAAATACTTCAAGAGATTAATCAGTGCAGAGATAACTGGTTAGTCCATCTACCCAAAATGAACCTTGACAAAATCACCACTCTTGTTACTATCATAAATGACTAGAGACGGTCACCGGGGTTGACACGAAGATTGACTCTAGGCCATAAACATGGCTACTCAGAAGATTTTGACTCTGCAAAGCTTGTACTCTTAAATCACAGCCAACGGATTCCACTAGCCACACGGACTAGTTCCGCCTACGGTGTTTTAGCAGGAACACAACTGACAGTACACACCCATTTCACATCCTGCTGTCCGGAATCACCCGTGACAACATTCACGAAAAACTCTAAGACGGGGAGGCTACAACCTCGAATAGCATGGGATCAAATTTATATATGCGTCCTCTAAGGGGTGCCCCCTCTCGGTCCCAACCGGAAACACCCATGCCCCCTGACCGGATGACGGGCTTTAATCCAGGGCCATGGAACCCTCATCCCGACCCCTCTACTTGGTGTGTACACGAAAGAGGATTGCAACTGACTAAACCGTAATCTTTGCAGAAGGCATATGACAGTACCCAAAATGGAGATAAACAGGATCATGACTTGATCCACGTTGATACTAGAGTTAACTATTGACTGGCATGCTCCAACAATACCAGTACACAACTCATCATGTCACCACATGATCGGGATGGTTCAATCATCATCATTCGGGTTCACCCGAAGCTTACTTGCATGAAATATAATCATCCACAAATGCTTATATGACTATGCTATGAAGAGGAACTACTCGAGCAAACATGCAACACACTCATCATATCAAAGGTTCAAACATGCTTGCCTGGTTCGGAGTAGTCGGAGTCTAACTCGGTGAAGTTCGCGGCTCCATCACATCCTTCGGTATCTTCGTATTCAAACAAAACGAATACTAACATAAATACCGCGCGTGCATAAAAGTTGACCCAAATATTTTTCAATTAAATATGACAAAAAACTAGACAGAAAACTAAAGAGGATAGAAAAAGAATCAACTCAAAATCATCTATTGTTTAAAAGTTATTAGAATTTCTGTCTAGGGACTTGTCTGTAATGAAACAGAAAGTTTCCAAGGGCTAGAATATAAAAACAGAAAACGAATCGGTATGCAGTACGCCAGCCGAATAGGAGAACGTACTTTGCCCGAAGGCGCCTTCCAGGAAAACGTTTCGGAAGGGATTGAGAGGCTGACGAGGGGGTCCCACTCGTCGGGTTTAAAAACGGAAGAAGGGCCCCTCGAGGCTCTTCCAGTGGCTGGGTGGGGTCTGGTGAGATGGTGGAGATATGCGAGGTCGAGAGCGAGCTCGGAGGCACTATTTATAGCCGGCCCGAGGCGGTTGCCGTGAATGGGATAAGTCCGGCGATCGATTACGGCGGCGCTGTGGCTGGATGGTTGGTTTAGGTGCTCGAGCATCGACTGGGAGGTGTACTGATTCCATTCCGGTGCCTAACTCAGCAAAGCTGGGGCGGTTACGGCCTGTCCCCAACGGAACGGCCGTGCGACACGTCGGCAGCAGAGAGCGCGCCCTGTGCGTGCCAGGCCACGGCGACGGTGTTGCAGGCGTGCGCTGGCAAGGAGAAGGCCACGCGGAGCTCCCAGGCGGCTTGGGCGGTGCAGAACGGCGTTGTGCTGCAGGGTGCCCCCTGTCGGCCGCCACAGGTGGCTCTACCGCTGCGGAAGACGCCGGCGTGGGCGGGCCAGGGTGCCACCGATGCCAAGAACCAGCCAAGTGCGCGTGCGGCCCTCTGGATAAGAACGAGGTATAGTGCAGGATTGATTCAAAGAGGCACTGGTGAGATTGACGAATGTCCTCTGACGAAACTGACGAAGCTGCACTGTCGCCTGTTAACTTCAGTTAACTTTTCTGAAACTGATAGAAACAGTGCACGCCAGGTGTTTGACGAAATGATTTTGGCATGTGGAAAATCTTTCTGGAGCTGATATTTGGTGGAGTGGTCTCTTCATGCATCTAGAGGCTGCCTGAATTTCCACAGATTTTTAGGAAGAAGAAAACAATATGAATTTCACCAAAATTTGCAAATCTGGTCCAAACTTGCAGCGAGTGAAATTTTAAAATTTTGAACTGTGGACCAGTGAAACAAGATGGATCTAGGTTGTGGGTACCAAGGACTATCCATGGGAGTTGGTTTGGAATCAAATATCAAAATGAACATGGTGGTTCCTTTGTAAATCACCAAAGTTCATTTTAAAAGACAGAAATTGATTTTGGTGTAAAATAATTGGATGAAAAATCCCAATAAGGTTAAAACCTTCTGGAATTGTTGAGAGACTTGTTTTCAAGGTGAAGAGGAGGTCTTGGAGAGAAATACTTTCATTGGGTGTCATGGCAATAAAAGGTTTGAAAGGGGAAGACAAGTCTAAGATTCTTATATGATGGATATTCATGGAGGGAAAAGAATCAAACAAACCCTTTTGAGAAACAACTTGTGTTGAGCTAACACAAGAAGAAAACCTTGAAGACCAGAATCCAGTTTGAGAAGGACAAACAAACTTGGGTCAGAAAAGATTTTTATAAGGGTTTTCAAGAGAAGATCAAATGCCCCCCTTCCAAAAGACCAAAAGTTGGAAGAAAATCAAATCCAAAAATTTGGAGTGTTACATTATATAAAGGAAAGCGCTCTCGAGGACACATGGGAATTATCGTCAAGCTAGTTTTCATCACGATCATCTCATTCGCGTTCGGTACTTTGATAATTTGGTATGTGGGTGGACCGGTGCTTGGGTGCTGCCCTTACTTGGGCAAGCCTCCCACTTATGATTAACCTCTAATGCAAGCATCCGCAACTACAAAAGATGTATTAAGGTAAACCTAACCATAGCCTGAAACATATGGATCCAAATCAGCCCCTTACGAAGCAACGCATAAACTAGGGTTTAAGCTTCTGGCACTCTAGCAACCCATCATCTACTTATTACTTCCCAATGCCTTCCTCTGGGCCCAAATAATGGTGAAGTGTCATGTAGTGGACGTTAACATGACACCACTAGAGGAGAGACAACATACATCTCATCAAAATATCGAACGAAGACCAAACTCACATGAATACTAATAGCAAGACTTCCCCCATGTCCTCAGCAACCAAAGTAACTACTCACAAGACATAATATTGTCCATGATCAGAGGGATATTAATATGTATAATGGATCTGAACATATGATCTTCCATCGAATAAACCAACTAGCATCAACTACAAGGAGTAATCAACACTACTAGCAACCCACAGGTACCAATCTGAGGTTTGGGTACAAAGATTGGATACAAGAGATGAACTAGGGTTTGAAAGGAGATGGTGTTGGTGAAGATGTTGATGAAGATAGCCATCCCCAAGATGGGAGAGTTGTTGGTGATGACGGCGGTGACGATTTTCCCCTCCCGGAGGGAAGTATCCCCGGCAGAACAGCTTTGCCGGAGCCCTAGATTGGTTTCCGCCTCGGTTCCGCCTCGAGACGGCGGCTTCTGGTCCCGGAAGCCTCCTTATGATTTTTTCTAGGTCAAAACACCTCATATAGGAGAAGATGATTTTTTCTGGTTTCCGCCTAGGAAGGGGGGCGCGCCCCCACCCTCGTGGACAGCTGGTGGCCCCCCTCGTGGATCTCTTTCGCCAGATATTTTTTATATTTTCCGAAACGATGATCTGTTGAGTTTCAGGGCTTCTGGAGTTGTGCAGAATAGGTTTCCAGAGTTTGCTCCTTTTCCAGCCCAGAATTCCAGCTGCCGGCATTCTCCCTCTTCGTGTAAACCTTGTAAAATAAGCGAGAAAAGGCATAAGTATTGTGACAAAACATGTAAGAACAACCCCTAATGCAATAAATATCAACATATAAGCATGATGCAAAATGGATGTATCATCAATCCGTTGGGCCATTTTCATGGCGTCATAAAATATGGCACATTAACAACCCGTTACGCCTGCTGTCGGTGAGGGAGTTCTGGATTAAGGGGTCCTCAGGTGGCCGGATCGCTCGTTTTGGGCCGGACTGGTGAGCTATGAAGATTATTAATGAAGATTATCTCCCGTATCCGGATAGGACTCCCATATGTGTAAAATAGCAAGTTTAGAGTCAGGGTGTAATTCTTTCCTTCCTCAGCAAGGTGATCATGTACAAACCCTAGGTTCCTCCGGTGCATATATAAACCAGAGGGTTTAGTCCGTAGAGACAGAAGAATCATAGCAATCACATAGGCTAGACTTTTAGGGTTTACCAATTACGATCTCTAGGTAGATCAACTCTTGTAACCCATATTCATCAAGATCAATCAAGCAGGAATTAGGGTATTACCTCGATCGAGAGGGCCTGAACCTAGGCAAACATTGTGTCCCCAGTCTCATGTTACCATCAATCCTCAAACGCATAGTTCGGGACCCCCTACCCGAGATCTACCGGTTTTGACACCGACATTGGTACTTTCATTGAGAGTTCCACTGTGTCGTCGACTGAAGGATTAATAGCTCGCTTCGTCATCAATGATGGCGCCACCACCGAGGGAATTTTTCTCCCATGCCAGCCTTTTGTGTTCGGCAGCTTAGGGCTTCGTGCCAACACTACAGGCCACCTCGAGCAGGTTGACAACTACGCCCCTGATCATGAGATCAGATTTAGAAGCCTAAACTACGTTGCTGATGTCCGTGAAGATTTGATCTTCGATGGATTCGCACCCATGGCAGCTGCTCCCTGCCACCATGATGAACACGACCTAGATCTATCAGCGGACCCCGTACAGGGGACAACACTTGCAGCAACTCTAGCCTTAGATCTGGAGCAAATCGCTCCATCCGAGGACGGGAAAATCAACCCCGCCACGGAGCGTGTAGACTTAGCGGCGCTTGAGCCGCACACAGACCCAACCTTGAGCAGGATTCCTTCCACCACTGGAACTCCGGACTCATTTCCGATCACAAGTTCTGAACTTACGGGATCTATGTCCTTTGGGCTCGATCGAATGGTTGTCACCGAACTCACCCCGCATATGTCCGAACACATGTCCAGCACTCACCCTTAGACGAAGCGCTGGACTTACTAAAATCTCTCTCCCTAACAGAGACTTCCTAGCCGAATTATGCCAGGTTTGAACTGGAGGCTGAGGACAGGGAATTTTGCTTCCCACCCAACACCCACTTGGTAGCCACGGTCGAGGACTTAACCGATCCACTAGATTACGCTTCCGAAGACATCGATCGGATGGACCACGATGCCGAAGCCGATCTAAGTACAAACCCGCCCGCAACTGGGCGAAGGACCGCTACTTCTAAATACGATGTATACATGGTGGACACACCCAACGAGAAGGAGGGCAACGACGATACCAATCCAAAACAAGACAAGCCTATCAATGAACCTCCCGAACACCAGCGTCAAAAGCGTCGATCTCGATCTCGTAAAGGGAAAGAGAGTAACACTAGCACTGAAGACGATGACGATCCAGAACAAGCTGATGACCCCGTGGAGCCAGCAGTAGAGTAGGACGAACGGGAGGATGGTGAACACAGTCTAGAAGAACCTCTGGCCGATCACAGCGACGGGGATGACAGCAATTATCAACATGTCTCCGAAGAGGACATCAGCCTGGGAGACGAAGAATTCATCGTCCCAAAAGAACCACTCGAACAGAAACGTTTTCAACAACAACTCATTGCCACCGCAAGGAGCCTGAAGAAGCAGCAACAGTGGCTTAGAGCCGAACAGAATACGCTCAATGAAAGATGGAATGAAGTGCTAGACGCTGAAGAATGATACAGCCATAAGGGCCAAACAAAGAGCTATCCTAAACGCAAGCTGCTGCCCAAATTCGACGATAAGGCCCCAACGCAAATTCCGCCTAAGTATGATCAGTCCGATCGACCGGGCCGACCACCCCTTGGACAGGACAAAGCTGCCAGCAATGACGTACACAAACCCACACCTCCTCACTGTAAAGGAAAGGATATAGTGGCTCAGGGCCATAAGTACGACTTACATCAGGACCTGAATAACAAGGCTGGCCAGACTAGATCAACCTACGAACCAAGGGAACGTACCCACACACAGAATGGTGGCTATCAAGCCAAACAGACCGGTCACATTCCTATTCGGAGCCAACACCCAACACCAATACCGTATGAACTATGCCACAACATCGCAAAATACAGGGGTGATTCACACCCTCTGTGCTTCACCGACGAGGTGATGGATCATGAATTTCTAGAAGGGTTTAAACCCGGAAACATCGAGGCATAAGATGGAACAACGGACCCCGCTGTATGGATAGAATACTTTATTCTTCACATCCACATGGCTTGTGGAGATGATCTCCACGCTATCAAATACTTACCTCTCAAGGTGAAAGGACCAGCTCGGCACTGGTTAAACAG
>LR738713.1:143373889-143388753 GCA_902687465.1 Secale cereale | reverse complement strand
TCTGTGTGGCTGCCGTGTGGGCCCGGACGCCGCACCGACGGACATGTCCGGGAGGTGCCTGGACACGTCCGCTTCTTCCTCACGTGCCACTGCCAGTGGGCCCCCAGCCATCCGGACGTGTCCGCTCAGGCCGGACATTGTGCACTTCCTCCGAGGTCTAATTTCTTCTAAGTCCCTAAAAACTGTTATAATGTTGCATCTTTGACTGCTTGTAGATAATTGTGTGCTTATCCGATTTGAGTGAATGATATGTCAAAATGTTCGTGGAGTTATGCTCTACACTTTGTTCCATTGTGCCATGCATGTTTGAGTTCATCTAGATGCTTAAAAATCTGTTACAAGAGTGCTACTTATTATAAACTGCTGTTAGTTGTTATTTTGTTGCTATGTTCGTGATGTGATAACTTGGTGCATGTTTATCCAAATGATGCAAATGATATGTCCACATGTTCATCATGAAATGCTCTACATGTTGAATGCTTTAGCTCGCATGATAGAATTTATCTTGCCATGTTTATCTCCTTTGCAAAAGTGCATGTGGCTGTTATGTTGTTAAACTTGTTATGAGGTGCTGTTTTCAATTGCCCTTTACTATTGTTGTGTTTGCCTCCATGTCACATGCTTAGATGTTTTGGACTCCCCATGATGTGTTCTTTGATGTGGTGCATTTACCTTCCCATGATATGCCTTGTGTTGACTTACTTGCTCACAAACATGCCATGATAAAACTGTTGTTTTAACACTTAGTGAAATTTCACTAAGTCTTGAATCTGTAATTTCCAGATGCCATGTTTGCTTGCTGTTCTAAGCCAATCCATGATAGTTTTGGGGTGACTCTTGATGATTCCTTGTAGTATATATTGTTGGCTATCCATTCGTGCTCTCACATGCTTATTTGAGTGGCTGTAGCATATTTAACTTTTGCTCCCAAGTTGCAACAAATTACTGCTGTCAGGATTTTGTTGTCAAGTTCAATATGTCAAAGCTTGTTGCTATTGATCCATGGCTCCTTTGGGGATGCTCCAATGGACTTATTTGCTGTAGGATATGTCTAGTTTATGTACATGCTCATTGCCATGATGTTTGAGTGCTGTAGCTCATTTATCTCTTGCTCCAAAGTTGCTATGTGGCTGTTAATTTCAGCTTGTTGTTATATCTTGTTTCATGTGTATCTTTTAGCCCGTTGCTCCGATTGGGGTGTTCTTTATATGAAACTTGGGTGATTTTGCATGTAGATTCATATTATACTATTGTTACCATGTTTTGAAGTACTTTTCTTGAATGCAAATTGCCATGCCCTTGTGCTATATTTCTGTGCTTCCTGTATAGTTTTGCCTTGCATCATATCTTGCCATGTATTGCATCATATAGACTTGTGTTGTTATCTGCGCTTCCTACATTGCCATGTTTTGCTTCCTGTGTAGACTTTCTATGCCTCATAAGTAGATTTGTCGTGCATCCTACTTGGCAGTGCATATTGTTATGTTCTTGAGTGGTTTGTTTACCGTATTGCTTGCTTCTTTTCGTTAGTGCTTGTTCCGTTGCGTTGTGAGGATTCAATCGGCTAATCGTGGGTCCTCTTCAAGGCTTCTTCTCCGTCTTCTTCACGGAATCGTTCTTCTTCCTTGCGGGATCTCAGGCAAGATGACCATACCCTTGGATACCTTTACTATCATTTCCATGCTTAGTGTCTCGATGCTATCGTTACATGTCGCGCTACCCATCATTATTGTCAGCCTCTCCTTGTTGCCATGAAACCTCTAACCTTTGAAACCTTCCTAGCAAAACCACTGTTTGGCTATGTTACCCGCTTGCTCAGCCCCTCTTATAGCGTTGTTAGTTGCAGGTGAAGATGAAGTTTGTTCCAGGAGGGAACTTGTTGTTGGTATATCACAATATATATTATTATTATTAACACACCTATATACTGGGCATGGGTGGAAGGCTTGGCCTTTTGCTCGGTGTTTTGTTCCACTCATGCCACCTTAGGCGCCGATAAACCGGCATTATGTTCCTTGATTTTGCGTTCCTTACACGATGGGTGGATGGGGACCCCTTGACAGTTCGACTTTGAATAAAACTCCTCCAGCAAGGCCCAACATTGGTTTTAATTTGCTCATAATAACAACTTAATTAATTAATTAAATTACATAGGGAGTTAGCGCTATCCGAGGATTCTTCTACATAGCAGGGGGGCCAGTGCTGATGGTGTTGGTCCCAAACGGGGGTCCTGCAGGGCAACCACGGGGAAACTCGAGGTTTGGTTTTACCTGTAGCATCGCCCATCCGGTCGTGGCCTGAGACGAGATACACGCGGCTACTATCAGGGTGTCGACACACCGGGAGGTCTTGCTGGACTTGTTTTACCATTGTTGAAATGTCTTGTGCACCGGGATGCCGAGCCTGATCGGATTTTCCCTAAGATAAGGGGTGATGATATTATAATTATCACTTCAGCTAATCGTGAGAGCTTGTGATGGGCTAAGTTGGGACACCACTGCAGGGTTATGATCTTTCGAAAGCCGTGCCCGCGGTTATGTGGCAGATTGGAATTTGTTAATGTCCGGTTGTAGAAAACTTGACAGAGGATCCGAGTAAAACACACAACTGCGTGAGTAACCGTGACTGTCTCTTTTCATTTTGAGAAGAGAACACAGTGGGGTTATGTTTGACTCGTATGTAGTTTAGGATCTTTAGCGATCACTACTTTTGCGACCGTTTGCGTAGATGCTCATCTTATTCTTGTACTCGTAAGTAGCCACCATATTTTGCTTAGCCGCTGCTGCAACCTCACCACTTTACCTCTTCCTACCTATTAAGCTTTGATAGTCTTGTTACCCATGGTTATGGGATTGCTGAGTCCTCGTGGCTCACAGATACTACAACAACAGTTGCAGGTGCAGGTTTCCGATGTCTTGACGTGAGAGCGTTGTTCGTTGTTTGGAGTTCTTTCTTCTTCTTCTTCAGTCTTGGGTTAGGTTCCTGGTCGGCAGCCTGGGATAGCAGATGGATGTCTTTGTGCTTTTCTTGTTTGTATCCGTAGTCGGTTACTTGTATTGATATTGTTGTATTCATGAGATTTGTATGTATTGTTGTATCCCCTATGTATGTAATGGTACGATGTAATGATATCCATCTTGCTAAGCGCCCGAAATGTGGTTGTGCCTCAATCACGTAAGTGTCACGTGATCGAGATAGAATCGCATTTTGGGCCTGACAAGTTGGTATCAGAGCCTCGACCGACCATAGGAGCCCCCTTGATTGATCGTAGCTTGGCCGTGTTGAGTCTAGCAGAAAACTTTTTCGGAGTCTAGTTATATCGGAGAGTAGGAATTCTTTTTACTCCCCTGCCCCTTCATCGCTATGGTGAGGAATCCTGACGTAGGTGTTTTGAATTACTCCTCTTCCCCTTCAAATTTTTTTTAGGATCTCGCGGTTAGTTTTCGTTCGTTGCGTTGTTAGTTCTTTCATCTGGTGCATCTCTCGTCAAGTGGATTCGACCCTCTTCTTCTTTGCAAGTTCAACCTTCAATTCTTTCAACCGACGGCGTTTTTCCCGTCCGTTGTGGTCTTTCTTTTCCCACCCGCCCACCCTTTTGTTTCTCGGAGCCGGATTCCTTAATCGAGTATCCATCCTACTCGTGTGAATCCTTTGCATTCTTTACTCAGTTATTTCAACCGGTGAATTCTTGTCTTGTACGTCATCCTTCATCTCTTTTCTTCTCCGATGAATTCCCCTCTCGTTTGATATTCTTCACCTCTTCTTCTTTTCCGGTGGTTCCAATTCTATTAGTATTCGGTGTGGATCATATCCTTTTCCCTCGGTTCAAGTGTTTTCCTTTGTCTCGTCCGCCTATCACCATTTAATTGTTCTGGAGTTCCGAAGACATCCCAGGATATTCTTCTGTGTTCTAATTAATTCGAGGTTGTCACCTCATTTGAGTTTTCATTCGTTCTGGTGCATCTTCTCCTTTCAATCTTTCAACGGAGTTTCCTCTTCGGTGGGCTCATAACCGACAGGTCTTTTCCCAGGATCTTACCTGACTCTTCTAAGTTGCCTGGAGTGTTCCGAAATTCTTGTCAAGTGTGACGTAAGTATGGATTCCATCAGTCATATGCCTTCTCCAAGATCGCTTTCAATTCTTTTATCGTTGGTTCAATCTTTCTTTTTTCTTCATCCGGAGTATTTCTTTAATTCTTTTCTTGTGTTCCTCCGAAGGCCATCATTTCAGAAGATTTCTTCGTTCTCAGTTTTCAACTTCGTCCTCCAAATATTCTTCTTGATGTCTCTTTGTTCGTCTCACATTCTTCCGGTGCTTGTTCAAGCATTCTTTAATCAGTTCACGATCTCGTTGCTCTCGTCATTCTAATTCCCTCGAGTGCTTATTCTTCCCGGAGATTCATTCTCTCGTGTTCACTCGATCTCAATTCTTCCCGGTGGCTTGTCCTCTTGCGTCGTTCTATTTCATTCCTTATGGTGGTCATTCTCGTTCTTCACTCGATTGTAATTCTTCTCGGTGGTTTGTTCTTTTCATCATTCGATTAATTCTTCCCGGTGGTTTGTTCTTTTCTTCACTCGGCTTCAATTCTTTACGGTGATCCACTCAAGAATTCTTTTCCGGCGTTTTCAATTCAATTCATTTGTTCATTCCTATCCTACCGGTGTCCATGAAGATTTTCGCAAGTTCGCGATATATTCTTCTTTAAATCAATTTCATCAAGAATAAGTGATATGCGAATCCATTGCTTTCATCAAATTAATTGGTGGAGGATAAGCATAACTTAATTCTTATTTCTTTTTCATCAAGTTGATTTAATTCCTTCCTTCGGAGTTTATTCTTGATGAATAAATTCTAGTTCCAAGTCCTTTTATCTTTTCTTCCCGGAGTTCAAGTTTTTCTCGGCTATCTCGTCGGAACCCCGTCTAATCATCGCAAGGCTTTATTCTTATTCTTTTTCATCCGTCATTTCTATTTCATCATCCTTTCATTTACCGGAGTTCTTCATATAGTATAGGAACACTAGTTCCACATCTAATACAATTTTGGAAATTTATTTTTATGCAATATGCCACACAAACATCAGTTAAAAAAATTGGAGTTTGTAAAATTGACCAAATAAATCAGATGAACTCCAAATAATATTCCAGACATTATGAACATTTTATTTCACAGGGGGAGAAGTCATGTTATCTCCACTCCAATAAATTGCCTTTAGTTGCACAATAATTTGAATATTTGAGAAAGACAAATAATGCAAACAAAATATGAGGTGCATATGAATGATCTATTAACATCCTAATTAGGAAAATTGGGATGTTACAAACCTACCCCCTTAAGATGAATCTCGCCCTCGAGATTCGGGCTGGCTTGCAAATAGGTGTGGGTGATCCTGCCTGAGATCTTTCTCTCGTTCCCACGTAGCTTCCTCCCCTATGTGATGATCCCACTGAACCTTGCATAACCTGATTGTCTTGGTGAGAATAACTCTCTCTACTATCCCCAGAATCTTAATAGGCTTCTTGTAACGCCCCGGACACACCCGCCGGTGGTCGTTACTCCTGCCGGGATCTAGACTGGCCCCACATATCAATACTAGTCTTTTCTGCGCACTTTGTCCTCACTCGTGCACACCCGGGAGCAATGATGTAGGGTGGAACCCTAATCAGCATATCTTTCACGATTGGAGAATATCCCACGACGAACACGGAGAACACAAGGCGGAAACGAGGGAAAACACGAGAGGAAACACTCAAATCAACACAAATATGATCACACAAGTGCTATTTCCACGATACACATCGAGATACACGGTCCATAGTCAACGACGGTGGTACAAAAGATAGTCTTCTCCCGGAGGAGGTCTTGGATATCCCTTGAGATCTTCCCCGATGTGGAGGTCTTGAATCCGAGGTGGATCTTCTCCGAAGAGGCCGCGGTCTCGTAGGAGAGAATCCACAGAGGTCTGAAATGAGCTATCCAAAAGCTACCTCGAAAGGAGGGAAGTCAATAAGTATATATTACACGAGTGGTCGCCGTCGGGGCGGACGTCCGCTGGTTACCGGACGTCCGGAGGTTCCGGAGAATCGATCCACGAAAACTAGCACGGAATCTTTGCCATTTTGAGTCCTAGGCAAGCCAAGTATAAAATCCATGATTATGTCTTCCCATGGATGGTATGGAATAGGAAGAGGCATGTAAAGACCGTGAGATTGAGCTTTGGACTTAGCTTTGCGGCATGTAGAACATCGGTTGGTGAGGCGTGAGACGTCACGGAGCATCTTGGGCCAAAAATAGTTCTTAGAGAAGGTAGCAAACATCTTGTCGCGTCCAAAGTGTCCCATGAGTCCTCCTCCATGAGATTCCTGCAATAGGAGCAAACGAAGCGAAGACTCGGGAATGCAAAGTTTGTTAGCTCTCATAAGATATCCATCCTTGATGTAGTAACTTTCCCAAGAAGTGTGAGTCAAGCACTTAGCATAAGCATTTGCAAAGAAAGGATCATGTTCATATAAATCTTTTATGTGCTCAAAGCCAATCACATTCAACTCAAGTTGTGTTACAAGCATGCATTTGCGGGAAAGCGCGTCCGCCACAACATTTTCTTTTCCTTTGATGTACTTGATGACATAGGGAAAAGATTCAATGAACTCACTCCATTTAGCATGACGCTTGTTCAACTTAGATTGACCTTTGAGATACTTGAGAGTGTCATGGTCCGTATGAAGAATGAATTCATGAGGTCGAAGATAATGTTCCCAAACACGTAAAACTCTCACCAAGGCATAAAGCTCTTTATCATAGATGGGATAGTTAAGTTGCGCTCCCGATAGCTTCTCGCTAAAGTACGCAATTGGGCACTTCTCTTGCATTAGCACGCCACCTATGCCGGTACCACTAGCATCACAATGAATCTCAAAAGGTTTATCAAAGTTTGGTAGGGCTAGAAGTGGTGCGTGTGTAAGCAAGCTTTTTAGCTCATTGAACGCGGCGTCTTGCGAAGGACCCCAAATGAAGGGTGCGTTCTTCTTGCTCAAAGTGTGTAGAGGCATAGAAATGGTGCTAAAGTCCTTCACAAAATGTCGATAGAAACCGGCTAAACCAAGGAAACTACGCACTTGCATGAGATTCGTTGGTTGAGGCCAAGTTTTAATTGCTTCAATTTTAGTTTCATCAACGTGAACACCTTGAGAAGAAACGACAAATCCTAGAAAGACAACCTTGTCAACGCCAAAAGTGCATTTCTCCATATTAGCATATAAGCGCTCTTTCCGAAGGGTTTGTAAAACCAAACGGATGTGTGTCACATGGTCCTCTAGCATCTTGCTAAAAACGAGGATATCATCAAAGTAGACCACTACAAAGACACCTATGTAGGGTCGAAGACAAAAATGCATAAGACGCATAAATGAACTGGGTGCTTCCGATAAGCCCATTGGCATAACAAGCCACTCATATAACCCAAACTTGGTTTTGAAAGCCGTTTTCCACTCATCACCCTCTTGAATGCGAATTTGGTAGTAACCACTTTTAAGATCAATTTTTGAAAAGATGGTGGCACCACATAATTCATCAAGCATGTCGTCTAAGCGTGGAATAGGGTAACGGTATCTAACGGTGATAGCATTAATAGGTCGACAGTCGGAGCACATGCGAAAACTTCCATCTTTCTTAGGAACGAGAATAACCGGAACGGCACAAGGGCTTAGGCTTTCACGTACATGACCTTTGTCGATGAGTTTTTGCACTTGCCGTTGTATCTCCTTTGTTTCCTCGGGGTTGACGCGGTAGGGAGCCTTGTTTGGAAGTGGTGCGCCGGGTGTGAGGTCGATGCGGTGTTCGATTCCGCGAAGTGGAGGTAGACCTGGAGGTAGTTCATCAGGAAAGACGTCCGCGAATTCCTGTAACAAATTAGACAACACTAAAGGTAGAGGTGGTGAAGTGTTAGCAGGTTTGGCTTCCCCTTTGCATAAAAGCACAAGGTGGAAGACACTTGATGGGTTCTCACACACTTCTCTCATCTCACTCTTGGTGGCAAATAGTACTAGTTGCTTCTTGTCGCTCATCGTGGAGTCGCTCATATTTGGCTTGTGGCTCTCACTCTCTTTTTGGTAGCTCACTCTCTCACCATTCTCTCCACGATGGTTGGTAGGTACAAGCTTGTCGGCGGCTACTTGACTTGGAGACATTGGTCGGAGCACGAATTCCTTGCCCTTCATCTTGAAATGATAGTGATTTGTCCGTCCATTGTGTGTGACTCCACGATCATATTGCCATGGACGTCCAATAATAAGGTGGCACACGGACATGGGTATCACATCACATTCAAGAGTGTCCTCGTAGGCGCCAATCTTGAAAGAGACTTGCACGGTGTGCTCGAATCAAAGAATTCCGGCGTCGTTGAGCCACTGGACCTTGTAGGGGTGAGGATGCTTCATATTGACCAAATGAAGCTTGTCGCATAGCTCTTCGCTTGCCAAGTTGTGGCAACTTCCTCCATCGATGATAACCTTGACGGAGCGTCCATTAATGCCGGCCTTTGTATGGAAAATGTGACATCGTTGGTCGTCATCTGGTTGGTGTTGGAGTGTCAAGACTTTGGAGACAACAAGATTGGGGCTTGAGTCATTGTCGCAAAACACTTGACGGTCTTCTTCTTCATTCACTTGGCGATGCATAACGACATGCTCAAGTGCTTCTATCTCATCATCGCTCATGGAGTCATAAGATCTGTCATCGTTGATGATCATGGTGCGAACGGTCTTGCACTAAAATGACTTGTGGCCTCGTCCTTGGCACTTGAAGCATTTGATGGAGCTCGTCTTGTTGTTGTCTTCGGTTCGAGTTGTAGTTGAGGAAGCTCTTGGCTTGAAGTTGTTGGTAGAAGGTGGACGACTCGATGTAGTCGCATTCTTGTAGCTTGACTTGTCGCCAAAGTTCGTAGATGGCTTTGTAGAGGTAGGAGGAGTAGCCGAAGTCGTTGAAGCTTGGTTGTAGGAGCCGAAGTTATTGGAGTTGAACTTGGAGTACTTGTAGTCTTCTTGAACTTGTCGCTCCGCTTTGGTTGCTTGATGTACTAGCTCGAGGAGATTGTTGTATGGTTGGAAGTCCGCAATCTTCTTGATAGGATAGTTGAGTCCATTCAAGAATCTTGCCATTGTTTGCTCTTCGTCTTCCGTGATATTTGCTGTTATCATGGCAATCTCCATCTCCTTGTAGTACTCTTCAACGAACTCGGTACCTTGCTTGAGGAGTTGTAGCTTCTTGAGCAAGTCACGGTTGTAGTGGGTAGGCACAAAGTGTGCTCTCATGACTTCCTTCATTTGAGCCCAAGTGGTGATAGGAGGTTCGCCTTTTGCTTCTCTTCTCTCTATGATTTGCTCCCACCAAATGAGAACATAGTCTTGGAACTCAAGGGATGCCATTGCGATCTTCTTCTCTTCATCGAAGTTGTGAAGGCGAAAGATCTTGTCAACCTTCAATGCCCATGAGAGATAGTCTTCGGGATCAATGCTTCCAGAAAACTTTGGCATAGTGAATTTGAGCTTGCCATAGCGATCATCATCATTGTTTCCTTGCCTATTGGGAGGGCGGGCTTGATTTTGGCGGTTTGCAATATCATGTTGTTTTGTCGAAGTAGATGTCCATTATCATGGTGTGCTTGTCGATCTTGTTGTTCTTGTTGAGGAGGAGCTTCTTCTTGTCTTCTTGCTTGATGGCGCCTCTCTTGCATCTCATCACGATGGAAATCCTCTTCTTGACGAGTGTGTCGAGTGCGGGCTGCCACATTGCGATGTGCATCTTGTAACGCTCGTTGCGCCTCCATAGCTTGAGCTTCTCGACGTTGTTGTGCTTGGCGGTTAGCTTCGGCATCTAGTTCTTCTTGGTGTTGACGTGCTCGCTCTTGTTGTTGTTAGCGTAGTCATTGCCGTGCTTGTGCTTGCTCAAGTGTAGCTTGGTTGTGACGACGTCGACTTTCTTGCTCGCCGAATAGCTCTTGTGAACTCTTGTCATGAAGAGGCTGCCGGTTTTCATGCCGAAGTTGACGTGCGGCTTGACGAAGAGTGTTAGATGTAGGTGTACTTGAGTCTAGCGTAGAGTCGGAATGTCGAGTTGACCGGCTTTGTCTTTGAGAGGATGTTGAAGAAGAACGTCGGTTGATTATCAATGTCCGGATCTCGTTGAATTTAGTAGACATGTTGGTGTTGATGGTGTCGAATTGTTCTTTTGTTCTTGCTTCAAATTGGCGCGCGTCCTCGGTGACTTGACCAATGTACTCACGCATAGCTTCACTCTCTTGATGTAGAGCTCGTTGGACACCGAAGAGATGTAGTTTGGTGACGTAGTTGTTCGCTTCTTGAGGATCGTCGAAGATCGGGTTGGTAGATGTACTTGGCCTATCCATCATCACAAGCAAGTATGTAAGTGGGAGAAAGGAGAAGACAATACCCAATGTACCTTAACCGAAGTTGAAAATGGATTAATGATCGCTCTATAATGTAACCCGGAAATAGCACTATTGGTACCACTTCGTGTTGATTCTCACACCTACACAAGTAAAGCTTTGAGAGGAGCTTGGTTAGGATGTGGCACAAATTCAATGCAATCGTCAAAGTGACTCAATGATGTTGAAAATGGTTCACAATTTGCTCATGCAACAAGTAGATCACTAGCAAAGTAGCACACGGAACACACGCACGGATAGATAGATGTGGTTGTGCAACCAAGGATGAGCGAAAATGTGGAAAACCACGGAAAATGCTCGTGTTGCACAACACTAGAGAGACGCTAGCCGATTGCTTAATAGGCGGATACGCACTTGTGCACGGCCTATAAGAGGCAAAACGTAACGACTATCTATCACAAGTATGCTATGAGTGTATGATGTGCCGATGCTTGGGCACAAGATGATATATTGCTATCTCATATGATCTTTCTTGATGCAAGGTGTATGATGTTATTGTCCTTTTGCTTTGGTTGGCTCTTTTGCTTAAAAGCTTGTGAGCTCTTTCTTTGTGCACTTATGCATGCTTCTCGGATCAAGGTAGCTATTGTGTATGCGGAGCACTCTTGTGGCACACGGAGATATGATGATATGGTATGAAGTATCTATGATGATCACTAATGTGCACAAGTGTCGTGGCCCGGCAATACTCAAATGGCTAGTCTCAATGGGAAAGCTACGCAAAGATGGTTCATAGGGTGACAATGCAATTGCAAGGTAGAACGAACAAAGTGTCATCGATGTTACCGTCCTTTCCGAAGTTGAGCGATGGTGTTGTCGAAGTCTTGTCGTTCCAAGGTAGCCTAAACATCCAAGGAAACGGTGAAACCACAACTCAACTATCCAAGGCAAAGGGAGACAAGATGTTCCAAATCGTAGCAGAGAAACGATGGTGGTTGCGGAAGGTGAGATGAAAGGTAGGTGGTAGCGGAAGGTGGTACGTAAGTGAACAGATTCAGCTTCGTCAGGGTCTGTCGGACGTACGGAAGGTACCGGTCGTCCGGTCTATCGGAGGGTGTCGGACGTCCGGAAGTTCTGGAAATCCGGGAATGTTTCTGTAAGCGGGGTTCCGGTCGTCCGGGGTTTAGCAGACGTCCGGTGTCTCGAGGGTTGCCGGACATCCGGTAAACGTCGGTCGTCCGGTAGGTCTGGGGCTAGGTTTCTCGGATCCGTGGAGAAATTGGTCAAACTTGACCGAATTTGTGGAGAAAAGTCGTTGAAAAGGTGGGAACAAGCTAGATCCACTCGTGGCACAGCAAATCCATGGAACAAATTCAACAAAATCTTGCCAAATCAACAGATCACAAAAAAAAATTTGGGGCTATTTTCGAAATTGGGAAGAACACAACAAAACAAACTAGAAAACAGGGTGTGGGGCTCCAAAATCGTGATCAACCTATGCTCTGATACCAAGATGATGTAGGGTGGAACCCTAATCAGCAGATCTTTCACGATTGGAGAATATCCCACGACGAACACGGAGAACACAAGGCGGAAACGAGGGAAAACACGAGAGGAAACACTCAAGTCAACACAAATATGATCACACAAGTGCTAGATCCACGATACACATCGAGATACACGGTCCATAGTCAACGACGGTGGTACAAAAGATAGTCTTCTCCCGGAGGAGGTCTTGGATATCCCTTGGGATCTTCCCCGATGTGGAGGTCTTGAATCCGAGGTGGATCTTCTCCGAAGAGGCCGCGGTCTCGTAGGAGAGAATCCACAGAGGTCTGAAATGAGCTATCCAAAAGCTACCTCGAAAGGAGGGAAGTCAATGAGTATATATTACACGAGTGGTCGCCGTCGGGGCGGACGTCCGCTGGTTACCGGACGTCCGGAGGTTCCGGAGGGACCGGTCGTCTGGTAATCCTCGGATTTCCGCTATTTAGCTTCTGTGGTCGTTGTCACGGACGTCCGGTGGCTTCCGGTCGTCCGGTCGTCTGGGAGAGGCCGGACGTCCGGTGGCTTCCGGTCGTCCGGTGCCTGGAAGTCGCCGGTCGTCCGGTGCAGGCCGGACGTCCGGTGCATGTAGCATCTTCAGCCTTCTTTCTTCTTGTTCCCGGCACTTGTCAAACTCGCCGTCTTGACCATTGTGCAGAGCTGTCCCATGGCCTTCATCCAAGTACCTGAGTATGCACAGAGTTCCTGATGAGGTAGAAGCCATGTCTCATGTATATCGGAAGGATTTAGAGCAAGGAGTGAAGTCACCTCGGTCTCGAGAGCTCTTGCACGGGCTCGAGTCATTGGTCCTTTGGGCACTTGATGAGGTGATGAGGGTCCATGGGGATGACCTTTGGATGCTCCGCGTCATCTCCCCTCCCTTGGGAAAGATCCGACCTCGGATCGAAATCTTCATCACCATGGAAAGGAGATAGGTCCTTGATGTTGAAAGTATCGCTCACGGAGTACTTGTCTCGTGGGATGTCGATCTTGTAGGCATTGTCATTGTAGCGTTCTAGCACCTTGAAGGGTCCGTCGGCGCGAGGTAGAAGTTTGGACTTGCGCTCGTGTGGGAAGCGGTCCTTGCGAAGATGAAGCCAAACAAGATCTCCCGGTTGGAACACCATTGGTGCCTTGTTGACGTTGAGCTTGTTGGCGAGACGATGTACTTGTCGCTCGATCATTGCCCTTGTATCTTCGTGCACCTTCTTGAGATAGCTTGCTCGTGCACTTGCGTCCATGTTAATGCGCTCTTGGAGAGGTAGCGGTAGGATGTCCAATGGGGACAACGGGTTGAAGCCGTAGACGACCTCGAAGGGAGACTTGCCGGTGGTCGAATGTCTTGCGCGGTTGTAGGCGTACTCGGCGATGGGCAAGCATTGCTCCCATTCCCTGATGTTCCTCTTGATCAACACACGAAGAAGCGTCGAAAGCGTGCGGTTCGTCACCTCCGTTTGGCCGTTCGTTTGTGGATGGTACGCCGAAGAAAATAGGAGCTTGATTCCGAGCTTAGCACAGAGGGTTTTCCATAAGTAACTCAAGAACTTGACGTCCCGGTCCGACACGATCGTTTTCGGCACGCCATGTAGACGAATGACCTCCCTACAAAAGAGAGTTGCAACATGTGAAGCATCGTCTATCTTCTTACAAGGAATGAAATGAGCCATTTTAGAGAATCGATCCACGACAACTAGCACGGAATCTTTGCCATTTTGAGTCCTAGGCAAGCCAAGTATAAAATCCATGCTTATGTCTTCCCATGGATGGTATGGAATACGAAGAGGCATGTAAAGACCGTGAGATTGAGCTTTGGACTTAGCTTTGCGGCATGTAGAACATCGGTTCGTGAGGCGTGAGACGTCACGGAGCATCTTGGGCCAAAAATAGTTCTTAGAGAGGGTAGCAAACGTCTTGTCGCGTCCAAAGTGTCCCATGAGTCCTCCTCCATGAGATTCCTACAATAGGAGCAAACGAAGCGAAGACTCGGGAATGCAAAGTTTGTTAGCTCTCATAAGATATCCATCCTTGATGTAGTAACTTTCCCAAGAAGTGTGAGTCAAGCACTTAGCATAAGCATTTGCAAAGAAAGGATCATGTTCATATAAATCTTTTATGTGCTCAAAGCCAATCACATTCAACTCAAGTTGTGTTACAAGCATGCATTTGCGAGAAAGCGCGTCCGCCACAACATTTTCTTTGCCTTTGATGTACTTGATGACATAGGGAAAAGATTCAATGAACTCACTCCATTTAGCATGACTCTTGTTCAACTTAGTTTGACCTTTGAGATACTTGAGAGTCTCATGGTCCGTATGAAGAATGAATTCATGAGGTCGAAGATAATGTTCCCAAACACGTGAAACTCTCACCAAGGCATAAAGCTCTTTATCATAGATGGGATAGTTAAGTTGCGCTCCCGATAGCTTCTCGCTAAAGTATGCAATTGGGCGCTTCTCTTGCATTAGCACGCCACCTATGCCGGTACCACTAGCATCACAATGAATCTCAAAAGGTTTATCAAAGTTTGGTAGGGCTAGAAGTGGTGCGTGTGTAAGCAAGCTTTTTAGCTCATTGAACGCGGTGTCTTGCGAAGGACCCCAAATGAAGGGTGAGTTCTTCTTGCTCAAAGCGTGTAGAGGCATAGCAATGGTGCTAAAGTCCTTCACAAAACGTCGATAGAAACCGGCTAAACCAAGGAAACTACGCACTTGCATGAGATTCGTTGGTTGAGGCCAAGTTTTAATTGCTTCAATTTTAGTTTCATCAATGTGAACACCTTGAGAAGAAACGACAAATCCTAGAAAGACAACCTTGTCAACGCCAAAAGTGCATTTCTCCATATTAGCATATAAGCGCTCTTTCCGAAGGGTTTGTAAAACCAAACGGATGTGTGTCACATGGTCCTCTAGCGTCTTG
>LR738713.1:143330360-143341916 GCA_902687465.1 Secale cereale | reverse complement strand
GGGAGCGACCGCCGCGTCCGCCGCCGCCACAGCCGCCGAAAGGACGCCGCGCCGTCCACGTCCTCCACCTCCGCGCTGAAGGTGCGCAAGGACCGCAAGTCCCGCCACAAGCGCCGCCGCCGGGAGAGGCGGAAGTCCCGTTCGGACGACGACAGCTACAGGCGAGCCTCACCCTCTCTCTGTTTATATGTTTCCGTTCCTAGCTAGGGTTAGGCTGAAAGAGCTCGTGATCCAGGAGATTGGGTTGGTGCGGACTACTTTGGAGGGTCGGGAGAGAGGAAATATATGCGTAGATTAACATCGGTGTCTTGATTTCCAGTTGGAATCAAAGGGATAATGATACGCAGCTTCCTTCTAGAATTGGACTTGTTGGAGATGCAATACCTAGGCTGGGTAATACTGCAAGAACTAACGAGGACACGAGTATATGCTGCACTTCAGATTGCTATTGGTGGGGATAGAGTTACAGTGCTGATCAAAGACATAAATCATGTGAGGTGATAAGGGGAAGACAATGGTTGTGATTTAAACCTGGAACTTTTAAGTAGCATTGTTTTGTTCTTCCTGTTATAAGAATCTCTTGTATGATAAAGGAAAGGCTTCTTAGACACGAGTTGAGCGTGCTGACTATTTATTAATGATTGGCGCGCGCTATTTTTCCATTTGCCAATCTTTGGGGTAAAATGTCTTTTAAGAAGTGGAGGTGAGGGCCATCTGGTCATTGGCAACAACAACAACAAAGCCTTTAGTCCCAAACAAGTTGGGGTAGGCTAGAGGTGAAACCCATAAGATCTCGTGACCAACTCATGGCTCCGGCACATGGATAGCAAGCTTCCACGCACCCCTGTCCATAGCTAGTTCTTTGGTGATACTTCAATCCTTCAGGTCTCTCTTAACGGACTCATCCCATGTCAAATTCGGTCTACCCCGACCTCTCTTGACATTCTCCGCACGCTTTAGCCGTCCGCTATGCACTGGGGCTTCTGGAGGCCTGTGCTGAATATGCCCAAACCATCTCAGACGATGTTGGACAAGCTTTTCTTCAATAGGTGCTACCCCAACTCTATCTCGTATATCATCATTCCGCACTCGATCCTTCCTCGTGTGGCCACACATCCATCTCAACATACGCATCTCCGCCACACCTAACTGTTGAACATGTCGCCTTTTAGTCGGCCAACACTCGGCGCCATACAGCATTGCGGGTCAAACCGCCGTCCTGTAGAACTTGCCTTTTAGCTTTTGTGGCACTCTCTTGTCACAGAGAATGCCAGAAGCTTGGCGCCACTTCATCCATCCGGCTTTGATTCGATGGTTCACATCTTCATCAATACCCCCATCCTCCTGCAGCATTGGCCCCAAATATCGGAAGGTGTTCTTCTGAGGCACCACCTGTCCATCAAGGCTAACCTCCTCCTCCTCACACCTAGTAGTACTGAAACCGCACATCATGTACTCAGTTTTAGTTCTACTAAGCTTAAACCCTTTTGATTCCAAGGTTTGTCTCCATAACTCTAACTTCCTATTTACCCCCGTCGACTATCGTCAACTAGCACCACATCGTCCGCAAAGAGCATACACCATGGGATATCTCCTTGTATATCCCTTGTGACCTCATCCATCACCAAGGCAAAAAGATAAGGGCTCAAAGCTGACCCTTGATGCAGTCCTATCTTAATCGGGAAGTCATCAGTGTCGACATCACTTGTTCGAACACTTGTCACAACATTATCGTACATGTCCTTGATGAGGGCAATGTACTTTGCTGGGACTTTGTGTTTCTCCAAGGCCCACCACATGACATTCCTTGGTATCTTATTATAGGCCTTCTCCAAGTCAATGAACACCATATGCAAGTCCTTCTTTTGCTCCCTGTATCTCTCCATAAGTTGTCGAACCAAGAAAATGGCTTCCATCGTCGACCTCCCAGGCATGAAACCAAACTGATTTTTGGTCATGTTTGTCATTCTTCTCAAGCGGTGCTCAATGACAATCGATGTTTTATTCTATAATGTTTTTTTTTTCTGTGAAAAGAACCTGTGTTGACAGTAATATATGCTGGAAATTGTGTGAAATTACTGTTCCGCATCAGATTGCTATTGATGGGGATAGAGCTGTAATGCTGATCAAGGAATGTAATCATGTTAGGTGATAAGGGGACTAGGGGAGGAGAATGGTTATGATCTCAATCCGGAACATTTAACAAGCGGTGTTCTTTTCTTTCATCAGTTAATAGAATTCTCTCAAGATAAGAACTTCTTAGATACGAGCTGATGGTGCTGATGTGTCTTCTAAGATATGGAGGCGGGAGTCGTCTGGTCATTGCAAATCGACATTTTATTCTATGATGAAATTTTCTCTGTGATTTGAGCTATTATGATGTCAAGCTTTGGGCAGCTAAAGAATAGTTCAACCTTAGGTTCTAGAGAATATTTTTAATATGAAATACCACCTTCCTGAAGAAAAGTTGTTTTGCGAACCCAAGTGAAGCACATACTAAAATTAAGTATTTGTTCAAGGGGAAGTGTATTTGAGTTTAGGACTCTAGTTTTGTTTTTGTTTTGGGGTTCTAGGGAATTGGGATCCTCCCCCTAGGTAGCCAGGAACAAGTTTAGGTGAACCTGAATTGAGTGGTTCTGAAGAAGGATGGGATACTCTTTTCACAAATTACAGTGATCAAATATTTAATTGCTGTGATATTTTTAGTCACGACTCATGATGGTTTAGTGTATTAGCTAGAGAAGGGACAGGCTTTGAGGAGATTCAGATTGTGATTAATTATGGTTAAAGTAGTTGCGTGAGCAAATTTATTTTATTAATTTCCAGCCATTAATCCTCTGTCTAAGCTTCATGGATGAGATATGGATAATGCTGCCTTTGTGTTTTAGACTATATTCAGGAATAATTTCTTCTGCTTGCAAAATTTTGTAGTCTTCTCAGGTTGACCCCACACTGGCATATTGAAGTATCTGATTCTTTCTGTAGTAGCACAAGCTCTTATGATAGCGACCGCGAGGCATCTGGCAGATCACGTAAGCGTAAGAAGAGCAGTAGATCAAGGAAGGTACTGCCCCAGCAATTCATATATGTTTGATGTCTTGTAGGTTTTTTCAGCATTCAACTAGTACTTGGCCTCTCATTGATTTACTGTATCCTCATTCTAGCAGTCTAGGGAAAGGGAGCGAAGCAAGGATAGGCATCATAAACAGGACAAGAGTAAACATAGAGAGGTAAATTTTCTACTTACCTAAAAACCCAACCTTTTATCATGGCTTAATTTTTTTGACAAATTAAACTTTTCACATGTAATAATCGTTATCTGTAAATCAGCAACTGTTGTTTGGATTAGATGGATCATTGGTACACTTTATATATGAATTGAAATATTCAGTATCATGTACACACTGTCTTAGCAACAGAAATATTTCTTATCCTTTTTATTTCCACATGAGAGATCCTTATATTTCTTGCTACCTGTTTCTGGGTTGGCTCTTTGACATTGGAGCTGGGATTCGTGAACGGGTGACAACATGGTGTATTGGCTTGCTGGTTGTCTTGGTGGTTATGTTTTGTTCTCTTCAATGCGGGAGCTTTATACAGAAGAAAGAGAGTGAACGTTCTAGTGGTCCAGTCCAGCTTTCCAAGGTATAAATAAATATCTCCTATGCGCCTTTTCATTTATTTGTTTTCTTATATTCATTTTCAAATGCATTTTCTTTTCTTTTGTTAGTTCCTTGGTCGCGAGAAAGAGGAAAGTGGCAAAAGGAGTGTTATCTCTGGTAAAAAGGTGAGGAGGATGATTTCTCTACCATTTTGATGCTTATCTTTTGGGTTGTACTCACACAACAATAGGATGTTTTACCTGCTAGAATGAAAATGATTTCAATCTAAGTGGACTCACACAACAATAGGTTGTACTCACACAACAATAAGTATGAACTATTTGACTTGATTTGTAGATAATGATGAAGCTTGAGAAATCCAAGGAAGATAAGGCAGCTGAGAGCAAGCGCAATGAACTGTTGAAGTTTCTGAATGCCAGTTATGATTGACAACTTGTCGAAAGTGGTGATGCTTGGCTGGATGACTTGGATTTGTCTTGATGCCACTGCTTAGTCAAGTGTGCGTTTGGTGATACCAAGAAGCTTTTTGTCCTGTTTTTAAAGTTATGACTGTGACCGTCAGTGCTTTATATCGGTATATTTGGCTAGTGGTTGGACGAAGGTCTTACAATTTTTGAGCTTGGGCGGTTTGTGCTCTTAAAAATTTGATCGTTACCAGTTTGTACCTTGTAGCTTCCTTTTTGTAAGCCCGTTTAACCTGGAGATACACCAAATTTGTAGAATTTCCCTGGCAGAGATACTTGATCTAAGCTTGTCATACTGGATGTATTCTCATCTTGTTTCTTTGTTGAACATGCAATCACTTATACCAGTGTTTCATGTTGAAAAGAATGTTCTTGAACTGTACCGCCATAACAAATGTTACAGAGTTGCATGGTGAAAAATAATGTTCATGAACTGTACTCCGTTCATGATGGAAAGATGCCCTTTGCTAGCTGATCATAACTTACGATGAGCAAAGCTTCTAAAGACGGGCTAAGATGAATATAAACCTCCGAGCCTGCCCTGACAGCAGCCAAGTGGCTACAGTTGAGCGGCCAGTATTTCATTCCATGTGTCTGGAACACCAGGAAGGCACCAGTGCAAGCAATCTTGGACCCCTGGTGTAGCTTTGATACTGTACTTTGATATGTGCCCTTCGTCCCGAAGACGTGAAAGCGCGGTGACATCCAAGAGCTTGATCCTGGTGCCTTTCACCGCTCCCTCGCCGTCGGCATCTTCAGAATGATTCTGGAACACCCTGTTACCCTTGGCCAAAGGATCCTTGTTGTCACAAGTGCCTCCGGTGTTCCACTCCCCATTGAAGAAATGCCTTGGTGACAGTGACCTGTAGAACACCTTCAGGTGGGGATAGCTAGGAAGCTGGGCATCTAGCCACTTCATAACACCATGTATAGTGAAGTTTTTGGCCTTCCACATGCTGGCGATCTCTCGGTTGTTATTTGGTGCTCCAGAGGCGTACATTTCCCACTTGTTCGCCTTCAGCTTCCCCCTGTTCCAGTGATGCCCGGTGTTCAGAACCAAGACGTGGAGCCTGTGAAGGTTCTTCTTGAGAAACGAAGGCGGGCGATCAAGGTGCATGGCGTAACCGGCAGATGGATTTGATCGCCTGAGAGGCTCCAGATCGCAGAGCGTCGATGACCAGTAATACAGGACGGTCGTGTTTGTGCTCCGGAATCGGTAGGCCCAGCCTACTGGTCGTGTTGGTCGTTTTGCACGATGTGTCTGGGTCATTCCGTACTTGGAGCCAACATCTTCCACATCTGAATGATGTTTCCCAGATGCTGCAATTATGCACATCATCGACTGGAACATCTGCCTCCCTAAAGAGTCGCCTACATAAGCAATGGTTTTATCCTGCATTCTGAAACACGTCCAAATTAGTATGATATGATTACCTGGAAAGCTCTAAAAATCCTTAGCGAAATAATGTAGTGCATAGCATCTCCAGCAAATCTAAACTGAAGGAGCAGCAACATATACCTTCTCAAGAACTGGGCAGCTTGAAACGCTGGCATATCGCAGCCTTCAGGCTGCCATCTAAATTGCTCGTAAGCGAAATCTGTGCGTTGTGTCAATCTGCAGTTCCAGCTCTCTGAGAGCCATCTTTTACATCTGGGGCCAGAATACAGTGGCCTGTGGTTGTCAGGAACCCATTTTCCATTCCTGTAGTCACATTCTAAAATATCGATGAAGCAAAAATTTATGAGAAAGCTAACCTTAACATAATACGTACTCCCTCCGTTCCTAAATATAAGTCATTTTAGAGATTCCAATATGGACTACATGCGGAGCAAAATGAGTGAATCTACACTCCAAAATATGTCTATATACATCCCTATTTAGTTCATATTGGAATCTCTAAAAAGACTTATTGTTTAGTATAATGTTTATTTAGGAAACATAGGATAGTCTACCTTGACTTGTACTCCAAGATGACCATGTACTACCCCGCAAAAAAAAAGATGACCATGTACTCCTATATATATGCCCACAAGGTTCAAGCAATATATCATCGATTCCACCAATCCCTCTCTCTCCCTTCTAAAACTTATATTTAGGAACGGAAGGAGTACATCTCAAAAGCCAATAGCACAAGCTAGCAAAGGGCATGAGATAGTGAATTACCTTTCTTCTGAGGAGGTGCTGTTCCCGCGTTATAAGTGCCATCTTCAGAGTTATGAACTATGGTCAGAGGTGGAGGTGCAGAAGTGGCTTCCTTTCCTACTTCAGTGACCGACTGCACCAACGGATCGATGATGGGGAGATCTTCCTCCATGGAGATATTCCGATCTACAAACTGTGAGTGAGCAGCAGAAATTTACAGGGAAAACCAGCCCCGAAGATGACCCACAGAGAGGACCTTGAAAGAATATTAGTTCTTGGGCTTATAATTTGGGAGGGCCTGGATAACTCACTCAAGACCAATGGCTCCGGTTGGAGGATACCAGGACTGTACATCGATCCTTTCTCCCATTTCCAAAGAAGGAACACTGTAAAGACGGCGAGGAACGCAGGTCTGAGGTGCCTGAATCTCAGGCCATTTACACAGACCAGTCTCATTCTCCTCTACTGAACTTGAAGCACAGATTTCTTCAAATGACATATATGTGGCGAACTGGCGATGGCACGTAGCTGGTTCATACAAGAAGAGAAGGTGAAGTTAGGTAGCAGAAAATTGTGAAGTTAGCTAGAAGAAAATGATGAATGTTATGTTAACATACGTTACATACCTAACATGTACTTATCATTTTTTTGGGTTACAAGCAAAGGGCATGTGGGAAGTTTGGTACAAAAGGCTGGTTGGTAGACATATAAACATTCTCCTGACCTTACACAGGTGAAGTTTGAGCTTTGAAGCATCTATATCTATCTATATATATACTATATACTAATATAAAAAGAGCGAGCTGCCGAGATCCAACACATCTCATCCGTTCAACCGCATCTATCCAATGGTTTATGTCGCCCCAATGTTTAGCACTAGACATGTTTATCACTCTCCCCTAATTGATAGCATACCTAATATCATCGCTAATCAATGAATTATATCGATGTGCAATTAATATCTTGCCAAATATTAGTTTTGAATGCAATTAATATTAACCTGCTTTGCACGTACTACCTCCGTCCTGGTTTATTGGTCCCCATTGTATTCCGTGCTAAATTTTGACTATAAATTTAACTAACAAATGTTCACGCATGTCACCAAAAATTATATCATTGAAAACTATGTTCCAATACGAATCCGACTGTATAATTTTTGTTGACATGCATTAACATTTTGTTAGTTAATTTTTGGTCAAAATTTGGCATAAATTACAAAGGGGACCAATAAACCAGGACACCGCTTTGAGCATCAACGGCTTGAGATGAAAAATTGACCTGGTATGCAGGGCTGCTGAAATGGCTCTAGTCAAAGAAGACTGCGATTCCAAGGCGATGGAATTCTCCGGTCATAGTAGACTGTTTTTCTAAGGCGATGCATTTCAGTTATGATTCATGGAACACTAACTCATTCTAAGGTGTCTATCCTGGTTGGAACAACACTGATCAGAGTGCTCTGTCTAGTTGGAACATCTCTGCAGAAAGTTCGTCTCTTAACAACCCAAAGGAAAAGGTGAATTATAATCTAGTAGAGCAGAGTGTGTGTGGCAAGATTGGTACAAAAAAAAGGCAGTAGCAGCTAGCAAGATGTACTTTTGTGATTCGGTTGGCCGGGCGAAATATGGTTGACCAAGAACACTCATTCAGTCATTCTGATTCCGGCCTGGGGAACCCACTAATTTGTAGGTGTCTCCTCCCCAGCAAAAGAAATGGCTAGCTCAGAATCCGAATCTGAACTCTGCCAGAGATGAGAGGAAAAACGAATTCTTCGAAGCTCAAGCAAAGCAGGTAGTAAGAACGTGAGAGGTTGAGGCAGTTGACGTACCCGTATTGACTGACCTGGGCTTGAGCTCGCCGGCCGAGCAACCCGCCGCCGAGAAGGAATAGGACAAGAGGCTCGCTTCTCTCCGAAGCCGGCCAGAGCCGGCCGGCCGGCGGCGAGGTGAGACAAGGAGGCCCCGGTTCCTGGCCAGGTGCTGGTGGGCGGTTTGCGGTTGTGGTTACTCGGCTGTGGTCCAGTGGGCCTGCGGCACGGAGCAACATGTACACGAGTGGTAAGTACGGTCTAGAGGGGGTACGTGACGTACAACGTGAACGGTAAAGCGTTGCGAGGTGCGTACTAGGTTCTTTTCTTTGTTTGTTTTTTTAGTTTTTTTCTTTTGGGAAAACATTTCATTTTTTTGCGGCGTCTGAGGAAAACATTTCCACCGACGCACCAGTCGAAACTTCGGCCGGTCGAGTGTGGGCCGTGCGTTTCGCTTCGATAGTACGTACCCCTCTCGTTGGATACATGCTCACACGTCATTTTTTTCCCTGGTAGTTTCTTTTCTTCTTCGAAAGTGCATCACGTCCTTATCCGCTCACCGTAATCCCATGAGTCATTTCTTGCTCTGTCGGTCTGCCGCGGCTTTTCCCGACGAGCCTCACCATAGGAGTGACCTCCCTGCTCCCGAACGACCCCTAAGAGCATCTCCAGCTGCGCCCCCGGAATGGCCTCCCCAGGCGGTTTATTTGCGCCGGCGACAAAAAAAGGCCCAGTCGCGCCCCCAGGACGCCGAATTCCGCTGGCTCGGCCCATTTTTGCGTCCGGCGCTCGCAGGCCGAACCTGGCGCACTGGGGGCCGCTCGGGGGCTCCGGCGCAAGGGAAAAGTGATCATGGGGCCACATTGACAGGTGAAAAGTCAAGCCACCCACCCAGATTCGTCTCCTATCCCCCGCGCTCGGCCGCCACCTTGCGCCACCCTGCCGATCCCGGCGCCGACCACCGCCTGCCGCTGCTAGGTAGATCATCCCCCACCGAGAAAAAGAAGGGGTTTCGCCGAGGCAGCCTCTCCGTCGCCGCCCAGGCACCTTTTCCGGCGCTCCGGGCCTGTACACCGACGGCCTTGCGCCCACCTCGCCCACAAGGTGTTCGGTGAATTGCCCGGCCCGGCGATGGAGTCTGAAAATGAGGAGGCGCTCGCGGCATTGCTGGATGAGGAAGCCGAAGCCGACGTCTAGGAGCAAGAGCATCTCATGGTTCTCGCCGCCCTCGCCGGCCTGCTCGCGAGCAGTGAGAAGCCGCGGCGAGGTGGCTCGACGCTTGGGCGGGTGAAAGCAAAGAACCAGCATTGTCTGGAAGGCTACTGCATGCTTTACTCGGACTACTTCGCCGACGCTCCATTGCACGGTGAGAAAACATTTCGGCGCCATTATCGGATGAGTCGAACGCTTTTCCTCCGGATTGTGAATTCCATCCGGGAGTTCGACAGCTACTTCAAGTGCAAGAAGGATTGCACCGGCACACTTGGATTCACCTCCATCCAGAAGTGCACGACATCTATAAGGATGCTTGCATACGGAGCTCCCGGTGATTCACTCGACGACTATGGGCGCATAGCCGAGTCCACCAGCATAGAGTGTTTCTACAAGTTCTGTCAGGCAGTGATGGTAGTGTTTGGACCGCAATACTTGAGAACACCCAATGCGGAAGACACTGCTCGGATCCTAGCACAGAATGCAGCAAGAGGATTTCCTGGGATGCTTGGAAGCATCGACTGCATGCATTGGAAATGGAAGAATTGCCCATTTGCTTGGCAGGGGTTGTACAAAGGCAACAAAGGCGGTTGCAGTGTGGTGCTTGAGACAGTGGCCACACATGACCTCTGGATTTGGCACTCTTTCTTTGGGATGCCAGGAACTCACAATGACATCAACGTGCTGCAGTGTTATCCAGTCTTTGCCAAGCTTGTTGAAGGTCATTCTCCTCCGGTGAATTTCGAGGTCAATGGACGGCAGTACAACAAGGGGTACTATCTAGCTGATGGCATCTATCCGAGATGGTCGACATTTGTGAAGACCATCTCAAACCCTGTGGCAGGAGGCAAGAAGGCCTGGTTTGCGAAGATTTAGGAGGCTTGCAGGAAGGACGTCGAGCGGGCATTTGGTGTGCTCCAATCTCGATTTGTTGTTGTCAGGTACCCCGCTCAGACCTGGTCGAAAGATCAAATGTGGGAGATCATGACTTGTTGTGTCATCTTGCACAACATGATCATTGAGAGCGAGCAGGAAGAGCCAGTGTTTGACACTGAACCATACTACAGACAGGGTCCTCTAGCCGAAGTTGATCACCAGCTACCGGCAACCTGGACTGCCTACCTCAGTATGCAGTATGCATCAGGAGATCCGAGACCCACATGTGCATCATCAGCTGCAGTAGGATCTGGTGGAGCACCCATGGAGGCTCAAGGGCGAGGCCGGGAATGACGTGCGATGAAACTTGAGTTTTTATTTGTTAAACTATATAATTTGTAGTGAACTATTTGTTGAATCCGCCGAAACACGCCGAACTATGTGACGAACTAATTGCTTGCTATTTGTATGCGAAAATTAACGCTGAAACACGCCGAACCACACCGAATATAGGCCGATTCACGCAGATATCGGGTCGTTTTTAGGCCGAAAGCTGGGCTGAATTCGATGCCTGGGGGCGACGGCTGGGTGCCGAACCACCCCCAACGCCGAATTTATCGCGGGCGCACCCCCAGGCCGCTCTTTTTCGACGCCCTGGGGGGCCGAACGGCTGGAGATGCTCTAACTCCCCAGAGTTGGACGCGAACCGGCATGGGGACGTAAACCAGCACAACGTCGACGGTGCCCCCTCCCCCGGGAGGGCGCATCGCGTGCTGCAACCGCGACGATGACATTAGTGCAAAACGTGCTAGCCATGACTTTCGTTTGTGGAGTGTCATCTACAACCAACGCTAGCACTATTTTTTCAATAGTGGTGGCGTTGGCTTATTTGGTACGACATTACTAGGGACATAGTGGTGGCGTAGAAAAATAGTTGGAAGACACATGTATATCTTTTTAGGAGGTCGACACAGGTATATGGGACCCACACTTTATGAAACTCCAACACTATTATGTTTAGTTGTGGCGTGGCAACTGCCACGTCTGCACTATATGATGTGGGGTCTAATGTTTCGAATTACTTGTATTTATACTTGTTTATTCTAAATTGATTAACATGGAATGACAACATTATTATTTGTCAATGCCAACATTCTTATATTATATTTTGAGACTTCAATTTTTTTCCTTCTTATTCTATGAGGTGGTGATCATTTTTATATTATACTGTAGTTTGCTATTATGATTTTTTATTATTTTAAATGGAGATACTGAAATTTTCTAAAATATATAGTTTGATATTTCAAATTTATTTCTGGAATTACTTGTATATTATTTAAATGAAAATATTCTCATTTATTTTTTTTATTTTTTTACTAAATAGAATATTTTTGTGACTTATTAAAGTACTATTATTATTTTGTATTACTTTTA
>LR738713.1:143272367-143310259 GCA_902687465.1 Secale cereale | reverse complement strand
CGCCCCCACCCCTAGGGTTTCCAACCCTAGGCGCAGGGGGAGGCCCAAGGGGGGTGCGCCAGCCCGCTATGGGCTGGTTCCCCTCCCCCCACGGCCCATGGGGCCCTCCGGGATGGGTGGCCCCACCCGATGGACCCCCGGGACCCTTCTGGTGGTCCCGGTACACTACCGGTGACCCCCGAAACTCTCCCGATGGCCGAAACTGGACTTCCTATATATAATTCTTTACCTCCGGACCATTCCAGAACACCTCGTGACGTCCGGGATCTCATCCGGGACTCCAAACAACATTCAAGTTTCCATGTGCATATATCTCTACAACCCTAGCGTCACCGAACCTTAAGTGTGTAGACCCTACGGGTTCGGGAGACACGTAGACATGACCGAGACGACTCTCCGGTCAATAACCAACAGCGGGATCTGGATACCCATGTTGGTTCCTACGTGTTCCTCGATGATCTCATCAGATGAACCACGATGTCAAGGATTCACTTAATCCCGTATGCAATTCCCTTTGTCTATCGGTATAGTACTTGCCCGAGATTCGATCGTCGGTATACCGATACCTTGTTCAATCTCGTCATGGCAAGTCTCTTTACTCGTTTCGTAATACATCATCCCGTGACTAACTCCTTAGTCACATTGAGCTCATTATGATGATGCCTTGCCGAGTGGGCCCAGAGATACCTCTCCGTCATACGGAGTGACAAATCCCAGTCTCGGTTCGTGCCAACCCAACAGACACTTTCGGAGATACCCGTTGCGTACCTTTATAGCCACCCAGTTACGTTGTGACGTTTGGCACACCCAAAGTATTCCTACGGTATCCGGAAGTTGCACAACCTCATGGTCTAAGGAAAGGATACTTGACATTGGAAAAGCTTTAGCATTACGAACTACAACGATCTTGTGCTAGGCTTAGGAATGGGTCTTGTCCATCACATCATTCTCCTAATGATGTGATCCCGTTATCAATGACATCCAATGTCCATGGTCAGGAAACCATGACTATCTGTTGATCAACGAGCTAGTAACTAGAGGCTTACCAGGGACACGTTGTGGTCTGTGTATTCACACATGTATCACCGTTTCCGTATAATACAATTCAAGCATAAATAACAGACAATTATCATGAACAAGGAAATATAATAATAACCATTTTATTATTGCCTCTAGGGCATATTTCCAACAGTCTCCCACTTGCACTAGAGTCAATAATCTAGTTACATTGTGATGAATCGAACGCCCATAGAGTTCTGGTGTTGATCATGTTTTGCTCGTGGAAGAGGTTTAGTCAACGGATCTGCGACATTCAGATCCGTATGCACTTTACAAATATCTACGTCTCCATCTTGAACATAATTCCGGATGGAGTTGAAACGGCGCTGATGTGCTTGGTCTTCTTGTGAAACCTGGGCTCCTTAGCAATGGCAATAGCTCCAGTGTTGTCACAGAAGAGAGTCATCGGGCTTGACGCGCTTGGAATGACTCCTAGGTCGGTGATGAACTCCTTCATCCAGACTCCTTCCTGCGCTGCTTCGCAAGCAGCTATGTACTCCGCTTCACATGTAGAATGCGCCACGATGCTCTGCTTGCAACTGCACCAGCTGACTGCCCCTCCATTCAAAATATACACGTATCCGGTTTGTGACTTGGAGTCATCTAGATCTGTGTCGAAGCTAGCATTGACGTAACCCTTTATGACGAGCTCTTCGTCACCTCCATAAACGAGAAACATATCCTTAGTCTTCTTCAGGTACTTCAGGATGTTCTTGACCGCTGTCCAGTGTTTCATACCGGGATCACTTTGGTACCTCCCTACCAAACTTATGGCAAGGTTCACATCAGGTCTGGTACACAGCATGGCATACATAATAGAACCTATGGCTGAGGAATAGGGGATGACACTCATCTTTTCTTTATCTTCTGCCGTGGTCGGGGATTGAGCCGTGCTCAATCTCATACCTTGCAATACACGCAAGAACCCTTTCTTGGAGTGATCCATATTGAACTTCTTCAATATCTTATCAAGGTATGTGCTTTGTGAAAGACCAATGAGGCGTCTCGATCTATCTCTATAGATCTTGATGCCTAATATATAAGCAGTTCTCCAAGGTCCTTCATTGAAAAACTCTTATTCAAGTAGGCCTTTATGCTCTCCAAGAATTCTATATCATTTCCCATCAGCAGCATGTCATCCACATATAGTATGAGAAATGCTACAGAGCTCCCACTCACTTTCTTGTAAATACAGGCTTCTCCCCAAGTCTGTATAAACCCAAACGCTTTGATCACATCATTAAAACAAATATTCCAACTCTGAGATGCTTGCACTAGCCCATAGATTGAGCGCTGGAGCTTGCATACCTTGTTAGCATTCTCAGGATCGACAAAACCTTCCGGCTGCATCATATATAGCTCTTCCTTCAGGAAGCCATTAAGGAATGCCGTTTTGACGTCCATTTGCCATATCTCATAATCATAGAATGCGGCAATTGCTAACATGATTCGGACGGACTTCAGCATCGCTACGGGAGAGAAAGTCTCGTCGTAGTCAATCCCTTGAACTTGTCGATAACCTTTAGCGACAAGTCGAGCCTTATAGATGGTCACATTACCATCCGCGTCAGTCTTCTTCTTAAATATCCATTTATTTTCTATGGCGTGCCGATCATCGGGCAAGTCCACCAAAGTCCACACTTTGTTTTCATACATGGATCCTATCTCGGATTTCATGGCTTCAAGCCATTTGTTGGAATCCGGGCCCGCCATCACTTCTTCATAGTTCAAAGGTTCACCGTCGTCTAACAACATGATTTTCATGACAGGATTGCCGTACCACTCTGGTGCGGAACGTGTCCTTGTGGACCTTCGAAGTTCAGTAGTAACTTGATCTGAATCTTCATGATCATCATCATTTACTTCCTCCCTAGTCGGTGCAGGCACCTTAGGAACAATTTCCTGCGCCGCGCTACTTTCCGGTTCGGGAGGGGTGACTGTCACCTCATCAAGTTCTACTTTTCTTCCACTCACTTCTTTCGAGAGAAACTCTTTTTCCAGAAAGGATCCATTCTTGGCAACGAAGACCTTGCCTTCGGATCTGAGGTAGAAGGTGTACCCAATCGTTTCCTTTGGGTATCCTATGAAGACGCATTTTTCCGATTTGGGTTCGAGCTTTTCAGGTTGAAGTTTCTTGACATAAGCATCGCAACCCCAAACTTTTAGAAACGACAGCTTAGGTTTCTTGCCAAACCAAAGTTCATATGGTGTCGTCTCAACGGATTTTGACGGAGCCCTATTTAAAGTGAATGCGGCAGTCTCTAAAGCATAACCCCAAAAAGATAGCGGTAAGTTGGTGAGAGACATCATGGATCGTACCATGTCCAACAGAGTACGATTTCGACGTTCGGACACACCATTACGTTGCGGTGTTCCGGGCGGTGTCAATTGTGAAACAATTCCACAGTTCCTTAGGTGTGTGCCAAATTCATGACTTAAATATTCACCCCCATGATCCGATCGTAAGAACTTTATTTTTCTGTCACGTTGATTCTCAACCTCATTCTAAAATTCCTTGAACTTTTCAAAGGTCTCAGACTTGTGCTTCATCAAGTAGACATACCCATATCTACTTAAGTCATCTGTGAGGGTGAGAACATAACGATAGCCACCGCGAGCTTCAACACTCATTGGACCGCACACATCGGTATGTATGATTTCCAATAAGTTGGTTGCTCGCTCCATTGTTCCGGAGAACGGAGTCTTGGTCATCTTGCCCAAGAGGCATGGTTCGCACGTGTCAAATGATTCATAATCAAGGGACTCTAGAAGTCCATCTGCATGGAGCTTCTTCATACGTTTGACACCAATATGACCACGCGGCAATGCCACAAGTATGTGGGACTATCATTATCAACCTTACACCTTTTGGCATTCACACTATGAATATGTGTAACATCACATTCGAGATTCATCAAAAATAAACCATTTACCAGCGGGGCATGACCATAAAACATATCTCTCATATAAATAGAACAACCATTATTCTCGGATTTAAATGAGTAGGCATCTCGCGTTAAACAAGATCCAGATACAATGTTCATGCTCAAAGCAGGTACTAAATAACAATTATTAAGGTTCCAAACTAATCCTGAGGGTAGATGTAGAGGTAGCGTGCCGACGGAGATCACATCGACCTTGGAATCATTCCCGACGCGCATCGTCACCTCGTCCTTCGCCAGTCTCCGCTTATTCCGCAGCTCATGCTTTGAGTTACAAATGTGAGCAACTGCACCGGCATCGAATACCCAGGAGCTACTACGAGCGCTGGTAAGGTACACATCAATAACATGTATATCATATATACCTTTGACATTGCCGGCCTTCTTATCTGCTAAGTATTTGGGGGCAGTTCCGCTTCCAGTGACCCGTTCCCTTGCAATAAAAGCACTCAGTTTCTGGCTTGGGTCCATTCTTTGGCTTCTTCCCGGCAACTGGCTTACCGGGCGTGGCAACTCCTTTGCCGTCCTTCTTGAAGTTCTTCTTACCCTTGCCCTTCTTGAACTTACTGGTTTTATTCACCATCAACACTTGATGCTCTTTCTTGATCTCCACCTCCGCTGATTTCAGCATTGAATACACCTCGGGAATGGACTTCTCCATCCCTTGCATATTGAAGTTTAACACGAAGCTCTTGTAGCTAGGTGGGAGCGACTGAAGGATTCTGTCAACGACCGCCTCGTCCGGGAGATTCATTCCCAACTGAGACAAGCGATTGTGCAACCCAGATAACTTGAGTATGTGCTCGCTGACAGAACTATTCTCCTCCATCTTACAACTGTAGAATGCGTTGGAGACATCATATCTCTCAACTCGGGCATGAGCTTGGAAAACCATTTTCAGCTCTTGGAACATCTCATATGCTTCGTGGTGCTCAAAACGCTTTTGGAGCCCCGATTCTAAGCTGTGGAGCATGCCGCACTGAACCAGGGAGTAATCATCACAACGCGACTGCCAAGCGTTCATAACATCTTGGTTTGCCGGGGCGGGAGTGTCACCTAGCGGTGCTTCTAGGACATAAGTTTTCTTTGCAGCTATGAGGATGATCCTCAGGTTACGGACCCAATCTGTATAGTTGCTACCATCGTATTTCAGCTTGGATTTCTCTAGGAACGCGTTGAAGTTGAGGGTGACATGAGCGTGGGCCATTTGATCTATGATACGTCCAAAACGTATCTATAATTTCTGCTTGCTCCATGCCTCTTTTGTGTGATATTGCTATGATATTGATGCACTTCCATACACTTTTGATCATATTTGGACTAACCTATTAACTCAGTGCACCACAGTGCCAGTTCCTGTTTTCTGCTGTTTTTCTATTTCAGGTTTCCCTCATATTAAAAGTGCTCAAAAAATTCCGGGAAAAATACAGGAAAAATCAGCGTACAGGAAGCTTCGCGAATAACCAAAGCAGGGCCAGAGGGGAGCCAGGGGTGGCCCAGGCGGCCACCTGGCGCGGCCCCACCCCTGGCCGCGCCAGGGGGGCGCCTGGGGCCCCGGCTCCGCCTCTGGTGACCCCCCTTCGCATATATATTCCTCTCGTCCCGAAACCCTCGAGGACGGAACCCTTTTTCGCGATCTCGCCTCTGTTCCGCCGCCGCAGCGCTTCCAAGATCGGGAGCATCAGGAGAACTCTTCCCGGCACCCTGCCGGAGGGGAGAACCACCACCGGGAGCTTCTCCACCACCATGGACGCTTCCCGGATGAGTCGTGAGTAGTCCACCTTGGACCATGGGTCCATGATCAGTAGCTATGTGATGTTCTCCTCCCCTCTTTGTTCTTCATGGTTTAGACCTCGTGAGCTGCCCTACATGATCGAGGCACATATGTAATATTTCTGCTGTTGCTATGCTGAGTTTGCTGGGATCTGATGGATTATGAGACTATGTTCAGATTGTGCTTGAGTAATATATTTGATTCACCTCTTTTATATTTATGTTCTTGAGTAATTCTTGCATGTTCTCCGTTGCTGTTTATTGCTTTGGCCGAGTAGTAGGTAGTAACTCCAAGAGGGAGCGTTATGCTTGATTGTGGGTTCATGCCCCCTGATGACTAGCTTGAGTGACAGAAACATGAGTCTAGGGGATGTGCTATTGCCACAAGGGAGAAAACAACGGTGCTTGTACTTGCAGGTGCAAGGATTGTTTACTTTACGCAAAGTTCTTTTAATGCAGTTGTCTGTTGCTTTGAGTTTACACTTTGGGTGGGATTCACAACTTAATACCAGCGAGATGTTCTGGATAGATATCTCAAGGTGGATGATTAGTAGTAGATGCAGATGGATTTCGGTCTACTTGCCTTGGCGTACCGCCCATGATTTTGAGCCTCTACCTTTCTTTGCAGCATAGTTAGCATTGGTTTGCGCACATAATCCTGTCAATTGCCCAGCTGTAATTTGTTTACCTCGCATTGCTGTTTTATCGTATTTTGGGAGAGAGACATCACTAGTGAACATCATGGGACCCCGGTCCATATTACCACCACTGATCACACCTTCTATTTACTTCCTGTTTTTATTTTCTAGTTGCAGTCATAGCTATCATTATTACCTCTTGTGTTTGATCCTTTGTAAACTACAAGGCCGGAGGGATTGACAACCTCTCTGTAATCGTTGGGAGCAAAGTTATCTGTATCTGTGTGCAGGTCCTGTCAACCGCTAAGTTTCTGGCGCCGTTGACACCTACTTGTCGACCCTTGGAGTCTCACGGGATTCGATCCTTGGTATCTTTGCCAAGGGAAACTTGCTGCTACGCTACATCTCAACCTTCCACTTGGGGTAACCAACGAGGGGCGAGAAGCCATCAATCTACAAGACATATTGTAAAGAATTTAGACTAAGTTCATGACAATTAAGTTCATCTAATCAAATTTAATGAACTCCCACTCAGATTGATATCTCTCTAGTCATCTAAGTGATACATGATCCGAATCAACTAACCCGTGTCCGATCATCACGTGAGATGGACTAGTCATCAACGGTGAACATCTTCATGTTGATCGTATCTTCTATACGAATCATGTTCGACCTTTCGGTCTTCCGTGTTCCGAGGCCATGTCTGTACATGCTAGGCTCGTCAAGTGAACCCTAAGTGTATTGCGTGTGTAAATCTGGCTTACACCCGTTGTAATGCCCCGGATGTAATACTTTCCCTTTTGGGCATATAATATATCTCCGGCTTCATCTATTCCTTTCCGGGTTCTTTGTCTTTCGGGTGTTCGTCGTTTTGTTGCGTGCGTGTGTGGCATTCATTCATATCATGTAAACATGTGCATCACATTGCATTTGTGTTGTCGGTTGCATCCGGTTCCACGCGGTCCTTCCCGTTGTCCGTTTCGCGTTCCGGAGCTCCCTCACGCGTCCGTGGCGTCCCGTAGGCCTACTTTGGTGTTTGGCCGTGTAACGTTACCGGTTTGGCGCGAGACTTGTCATGTGTTGTGTTTTGTTGTGTGTAACCCGCCTGTCAAATCTCGTCGCGTTTGGAGTCCGTTTGCTACCCCAACAGTTATTCGTGTGGGCTCAAAGTGCCTCCACTTTGAGGCCCAAGACACCCCTCCAACAGCCCACTAACCTCCCCTAGGCCCATCCTAACTCCCCTCGCGATCGGATCCGTCGGATCGCGATCGGAGGGCTCCAAAACACCCCAAATCCCTCAAACCCTAGCACCTACCATATATATAACATCCCCATGCCATTTTTGGCAGCCTACACTCCCTCCACCTACCTCTAGCTCCTCCTCCCCTCAATTTTCGGATCTGGCCAGTTCCCCACTGCCACTTGGATTCCTCTCCTCGAATCCCGTCGTTCTTCCTTCGAAGCGAAGTCAGCGATCCGCCGCCGCCCTGGGTCTCGATCGGGGAATCGAACCCCGATCCAGATTCGACGGACGCCAGGGTCAACGCCCCGCTACGCAGCCTCCCGATCGCCTCCCTCCGCACCGATCGCTTCGTCCGATTCGACCGCGCCGATCGATCCGCCCGAAGCCGAGGGCCTCCTCCAGCCGCCCCAATCTGCAGCAGAAGGCCCAGCCGGCGCTCTCCCTCCGGCCCGTCCCGCTCGCGAGGAAGCCTCGCCTCCCTCCAGCGCCCCGATCCCGCTGGCCGATTCCCTCCTTCCGCTGGGCCGCGCCTCTCCAGCGAGGCCTCTTCCGGCCAGCCACCCGCTGGGCCGCCTCCTCAGCCGCCGCGGTCGCCTGGGCCCGAAGCCGCCAGGCGAGGCCCAGCCGCTCGCCTCGCAGCCTTCACGCGGGCCAGGCCGCCTCCTCAGCCAGCGCCCTCCGCCTGGGCCTCCACCGCGCTAGGCCGAGCCACCGCCAGGCGAGGCCAGTCGGCCCGTTCGGCCGAATCCAGCAGGCCGACGCGAGCCGGGCCTCTCCATCCCTTCGCCAGCCCCGGGCCCGATCCACTTCTCCAGGCCCGATCCGTGCGTTTTTTTTTCAGATCTGAGAGAAGGTTGCCTCTTTTATCCTCTAAGTCCCAGATTTGTTGTCTGTCTGATGCATATTTCACTTGATGATAACTTCTTGTGTGTTGCTCCGTTTCACGCAAATGAGGTGTCCAGACGTTCGTGGTGATTAGCACTACGATTCATTCCATTGTGTCATGCATGTTAGAGGTCATCTAGATGCTTATTTTTCTGTTGCAAGAGTGCATCCCGATATAAACTGCTGCTATGTGTTGTTTTATGCCATCTTTGCATAGTGCTATCTTTTAGCTCGTTTGTCCGAATGATGCAAATGACATGTCCACGTGTTCGTCTTGCCATGCTCTACATGTTGTTTGTGTTAGGTTGCATGATAGATTTATTCTTGCCATGTATATCTTCGTTGCAAAGTGCCATGTGGCTGTGATGTTGTTTCGCTTGTTATGAAATGCCATCTTGTCGAGCTCATTGCTATCGTTGTGTTTACCTCCATGATGCATGCTTGTATGTTTCGGAATCACCATCATGTGTACTTTGATGTGGTGCTTACCACTTGCCATGTTTAGTTTCGAGGTGACTTAAACTTGCTCTTTTAGATGCCATGATGAAACTGCTGTTTTAACACTTAGTGAATTTCCACTAAGTCTGTAATCTGTAATGTTCCGATGCCATGTTTGCGTGCTGCTCTAGGACAAACCATGATAGTTTTGGGGTGGATCTTGATGGTTCCTTGTAGTATATATTGTTGGCTATCCATTAATGTTCTCACATGCTTATTTTAGTGGCTGTAGCATGTTTAACTTTTGCTCCAAAGTTTCAATAAAATTCTGCTGTCAGAATTTTATTGTCAAGTTCAATATGTCCAAGCTTGTTGCTATTGATCTGTGGCTCCTTTAGGGGTGCACCTTTGGACTTATTTGCTGTAGGATATGTCTAGTTTATGTTAATGCTCTTTGCCATGTTGTTTGAGTGCAGTAGCTGATTTATCTAGTGCCTCGAAGTTGCTATGTTGCTGTAATTTTCAGCTTTCGCATGTTTCTTGTTTCGGGCATAACTTTTAGCCCGTAGCTCCGTTTGGAGAGAGTCTTATATGAAACTTTATTGATTTTCCGTGTAGATTCATAATATCCTATTGTTGTCATGTTTTGAAGTGATTTGCTTGAGTGCTATTTTTCCGTGCTCCGTGTGCTCTCATAGTGCATCCATCATGCATCCATCATTTTGAGTGCGCATTTCATCTTGTTGATTCGTGCCTTGTGTGATTGTATTGTTTAGAGCCGGAAGCTGAGACCGAGTACGAGTACGAGCACGAGGTTTCCAACGAGGTTGTGAACGAGGACCCTTCTTACGATCCGAACGACTTCACTTCAGGCAAGATGACCGAACCCCGATAACATTACTATCTTTGCCTATTGCTAGTAGTCTCGATCTATAATTTTGCCTCGATGCCCATGTCTTTCTTGTCAGCCTCCTACTTGTAACCATGACCATGTTTAACCACCCTACCTATGCAAACCGTTGCTTGGCTAAGTACGCTTCGCTCAGCCCCTCTTATAGCATTGCTAGTTGCAGGTGAAGATCGAAGGTGCTTGCTTCATGTTGAAGTTTTGTTGGGTTGTATCACACTATATAAATGCTTAAAATGAAATCATCTATATATTGGCAAGGGTGGAAGGCTAAGCCTTTTGCTTGGTGATTTGTTCCACTCATGCCGTTAGGAACCGTATAAACCGGTGTTATGTTCCTTGATTATGCGTTCCTAACACGGTTGGGGTGTATGGGACCCCCTCGATAAACCGCTAAGTGCTAAGTCTTTTCCAGCAAGTCCCAACATTGGTACTATTTGCCTAATAACTAAATAACTTGCATAAGGAGTAATTAACCCTCTTTCTTAATCAACAACCCCGGGCCAGTGCTCCACATGAGTGTTGGTCCGAAACGGGGAGCCTGCGGGGCCGCCTTGGGGAAACCCGAGGTATCTGGCATACACCTGTAGCTTCACCCATCCGGTCGTGTCCTGAGACTTAGATACGCGCGGCTACTATCAGGGTGTCGACACGCCGGGAGGATTTGCTGGATTAGCCTTACCTTGGTTCGGAGTATCTTGAGCACGGGATTCCGAGAATACTCGGGTCTTCCCACCTTGCAGTTGCGACTCCGCGGATCGTGGGCTTGTAATGGGTCAAGTTGGAACACCCCTGCAGGGTTATGAACTTTTGAAAGCCGTGCCCGCGGTTATGTGGCAGATGGGAGCTTGTTAATATCCGGTTGTAGATAACTTGACACATTGTTCTAATACACTACCAGCGTGTGTACCGTGACTGTCAATTTCCGAATAGGGATTCGGGAGTTGAACACGGTGGGGTTATGTTTGTTGAGCTTTAGACTAGGATCACTTCGTGATCACCTCTCGACCGAGGCACTTCTCTTCTCGCACTCTCTCACGTAAGCTAGTGCTAGTTGCTGCTGCAAACACTTATTCTTTTCTTCAGCCTTATCCTCTCCCAAGGCTTAAATAGTCTTGTTACCCGGGAACGGGATTGCTGAGTCCTCTGTGGCTCACAGTTACTTCACCACACCAGATGCAGGTCCGATGGTGAGCTATCCAGGTGATGGCACCGAGCTAGACTGGGAGTACGACGAGGAGCGTAGTCGATACTATGTTCGTTATCCTGATGATCAGTAGTGGAGACTTCTACTAGGATTCGATCCGACCTGTGGATTTAATTATGTTTGGTATCTTGTCATTTGGATTTTACCCTTAGAGGGCTGTGATGTTTTATTGTATGGTGTTTGAGACATGTATTGTATTTGTGTGACGTGGCGAGTGTAAGCCAACTAATTTATGTTTTCCATCCCCATCTTTTACATGAGTTGTGCAAAGGTACCAAACTTGCGATCATTCCAGCATGGGGTTATGTCTCTAAGTCGTGCTTCGACACGTAGGAGATATAGTCCCATCCTGGGCATTACAAGTTGGTATTCAGAGCCTTCTCCGACCTAGGAGCCCCCACTGATTGATCGAATCGTTGACGGTCGAGTCTAGGCACACATTGAAAATATTTTGAGTCCTATATTATATCGGAGAGTAGGATTTCTTTGCTTCTCATCCCCTTTCTCTCTGGTGAGGACTCCTGACGACTACTCTTGTCTCTTCTATCTTCAAAAATTGCACCAATTTTTTTTAGAAATCTTGCGAGTATTGTGGGATTGTTTCGATGTTCTTGTGACGAGGATATTGTTCTCGATGCCTCCTGACATTAGGGGTTGTGGCAGTGTCCCGGGGAGTTGAGCTTCGGGGTATTGTCGTCACAAGCATATCGCGGCAGTACTAAATACTTAAGACGTCCGACATCGAAAATCTCTCCTATACGGTTAGTGGCAAGATAACCCCGACATCACCCAGTACTGGGGAGGTAGTTCGGGAGTATTGCTATAGCTTGGTATAGTGGATGCTTTTCGAAGGTCCGAGGTACACAGTTTCCGAGAAAAACTGGTTATGTGTTGAAGGATGGATACACCTGGATGTAGGTTTAGAGTTGATTGCGCGGTGCTTCCCCTGTATCCCCAACACCTGATTGCATAACTGGGATCTTTAGGAAATTCATAGGTGGGTTTTATCCAGTAGATCGTAGGCATTCTTCCAACGAATGCAGGTTAGCGAGTTCGGGGTTCTACATTGAGTGAAGTGGTATTATGACCGATGTTCCGATCGGGAGTTGCATCTTAAAGGGTCCTTGGCTATGCTGATCCGGGGATTGCAAAACCCTTTCGTAACGCGTTCATATGCTTTCAGCACAAAGATGTTAGAACGAAGCTCCTATCTTGTGTTTGTTTCTATCCGTACCTTGTTGTTTTTCTTATTTTTTTCCTTTTGTCCCCTATGTGGCTTCTCGTGAAGATTGATGTTATCATTTAACTGAGGATTTCATTCGTTCCTCTTGTTCGAATGATTATTGTGAAGACTTGTTGCAATTCATTCCATTGATTCAGCTTATATCTTTTGTCAATCAATTGCTGATTCGTGGTCATCTATTTCAGGATGGCTCCGAAAAAGTTCCCAATGCTAACCCAGAGGCGGAAGAGGTTCCAGATCGTCCTCCTTCCCCTCCTCCTCCGCCTGAGGCTTGGAGAGCGATTATGCAGACGACAACTCAGAACACCCAGATGTTGATGCAGATGATGCAGCAGATGCAAGCTAATCAAGCTAATCAGGGTGTTCCAGGGAATCAAGGCAACTTCTTCAACCAGCAGCACCATGCTACTCTCAACCAGTTCTTGGCCAATAATCCAAAAGCTTTCAGTTACTATGTCGACCCTCTTGATGCTGAAGATTGGTTAACCGATATCAAGAAGCATTTTGAGTGCAGTAACGTAAGAGAAGAGGACTATGTGAAGTTTGCAGCCTTCCAACTCAAAGACCAAGCAGCTGACTGGTGGCAGCAGTACAAAGACTCCAAGCCAGGTCGTGTGATCTCTTGGGAGGATTTCTGCAAGGACTTTCGCTCTCACCATATTCCAACAAGTGTCATCGAGGGTATGCGTGAGCAATTCCGCAACCTGAAGCAGGGCTCTATGACAGTCTATCAGTATAATGTCAAGTTCCAAAACCTCGCCCGCTATGCTAAGCAAGACTTTCCTGACGCCAAGAGCAAAATCTACCAGTTCCGTGGAGGTCTGAAAGATGAACTTCAACTTGCTCTCACCTTGTTCGAGCCCGATGAGTTCAACAAATTCTATAACATGGCTTTGAAACAAGAAGCAGCTCAGCTTAAGATGGAGGCTTCTAAAAAGAGAATTCGAGATGCCGTTCACTCTTCCTCATCATCTCAGATGGTCTCGAAACAACAGAAATTTTGGCTTCCTCCTCCTCCAGTGATTCGAGCTCCTTACAACAACTCCAACAACTACAAGAACTCCGGTGGATGTGGTTTCTCCCACCCACCCAACCCGAGCAACCAGTCGAAGAAGCAGTTTCAGTCTCAAGGCTCCAAGTCAAGTGGTTCTCATTTCCGTCCTCTCTCAGAAGTGGTGTGCAACAAGTGTGGCCAGAAGGGTCACTATGCCAACAGATGTCCGAACCCAAAGCGTCTTCCACCTCCTCCACCTGTGAGTTCAGCTATTGTCAAGCATGATCCAAAGGCAGCAAGGGTCAATCTGATGAGTGCAGCGTAAGCGGAGAATTCTTCTGATGTCATTTTGGGTAACCTTTCAGTTAACTCTTTTCCAGCTAAAGTGTTGTTTGATTCGGGTGCTTCATGTTCTTTCATGTCTCAACCATTTGCATCCAAGTATAATGTTGACGTCCAAAGTCTGCCTCAGAAGTTGCAAGTCATTTCTCCGGGGAGACGTATGACTTCCAACATATTTGCTCCGAATGTTTCTATTCGCATGGGTGATTATCGATTTCTGGCTAAACCGGTGGTTCTTGGTAATTCCGACATTGACCTCATCCTCGGAATGGATTGGCTTTCTCAGCATGATGCTCACATTGATTGTGCACAGAAGGAAGTCAAGATGACTCATCCTGATGAAGATGTGATTATCTTTGCCTCCAGGGATAACACTATCAGGCTTTTCTCTCTCAATGATAAGGGCGAAATTAATGCCATATCTCAAATTCCAGTGGTGAACGAATACCAAGACGTCTTTCTTGAAAAACTTCCAGGCATGCCTCCACACCGTCAGGTGGAATTTGTCATTGAACTCGAGCCGGGTACTGAGCCAGCATGCCGGAGTCCGTACAAGCTCTCCCCGGATGAATTGAAGGAATTGAAGAAGCAGCTTGATAAACAGGAGAGTATGGGTCTCTTCAGGCCTAGTACGTCTCCTTGGGGCTGTGGTGTCTTATTTGTCAAGAAGAAAGATGGCACGGAGCGTCTCTGTGTTGATTACCGGCCATTGAACAAGAAGACAATAAAGAACAAGTATCCGCTCCCCAACATCAATGAACTCTTCGAGCAGCTCAAAGGAGCTAAAGTTTTCTCTAAGCTCGATCTCCGAATGGGCTATCACCAAATTCGCATTCGCGAGAAAGACATTCCCAAGACTGCCTTCAGAACGAGCTACGGTTCATATGAATATACAGTCATGTCCTTTGGTCTCGCCAATGCTCCTCCTACCTTTTCGAGAATGATGCACTACATCTTCAACCCCTATACTGGCGAGTTTGTGCTTGTGTATCTGGATGATATTCTGGTGTTTTCCAAGAATGAAGAAGATCACGAAAAGCATTTACGTCTGGTTCTTGATCGACTCCGAGAGCATAAGTTCTATGCCAAGTTCTCCAAGTGCGAATTTTGGCTCGATAAGGTTTTGTACCTGGGCCATATCATCTCAGCTGACGGCATTGCGGTAAATCCCGAGAAAGTTGAAGCAATTGTCAACTGGGAAGCTCCTCAGAATGTCAAGCAACTCCGCAGTTTTCTAGGTCTTGCCAGCTATTGCAGAAGGTTCGTTGAGAACTTCTCCAAGATTGCCAAGCCTCTTTCCAACTTTCTTCAGAAGAATGTCAAATACTTTTGGTCTCCAGAGTGTGAAGTGGCATTCAAAACTCTCAAAGAAAAGCTCGTCTCTGCTCCAGTTCTGACTCCTCCAGACGAGTCCAAGCCCTATGAAGTATTCTGTGATGCTTCTCTTCAAGGTCTTGGTGGTGTGCTTATGCAAGATAAGAGAATTGTGGCATACACTTCTCGTCAGCTCAAGCCAAGTGAGAAGAACTATCCCACACATGATCTCGAGCTAGCAGCTGTGGTACATGCTCTGATTACGTGTTGACATCTGTTGTTGGGCAGAAAAGTCGACATCTTCACTGATCACAAGAGCTTGAAGTACATCTTCACACAGCCGAATCTGAACCTCCGCCAGACTCGTTGGGTTGAAATGATCCAAGAGTATAATCCCAGCATCGAATACACTCCTGGCAAGGCGAATGTGATTGCAGATGCTTTGAGCAGAAAGGCATATTGCAACAGCCTTCTTATCAAGCCGTTCCAGCCTGAGCTTTGTGAAGCATTCAGGAAGCTCAACCTTCAAGTTGTTCCGCAGGGTTTTCTTGCAAATCTTCAAATTGCTCCTACCTTGGAAGATCAGGTCCGTGAGGCTCAACTCAGTGATGCCATGGTGCAGAAGATGAAACATGGTATTGCAAAGGGCACTCCTAAATACAAGTGCTTTCGTGTTGATGAGAGAGATACCTTGTTCTTCGAGGACAGACTCGTCGTTCCCAAAGGTGATCTCAGGAAGCTCATAATGGAAGAAGCACATGATTCTCTCCTTTCCATTCATCCTGGCAGTTCCAAGATGTATCAAGACCTCAAGCAGTCTTACTGGTGGACACGCATGAAAAGGGAGATTGCCCAATTCGTGAACGAATGTGATGTCTGCAGAAGAGTGAAAGCAGAACATCAACGTCCAGCCGGTCTTCTCCAACCTCTTCCTATTCCCGAGTGGAAGTTCGACCACATTGAAATGGACTTCGTCACTGGCTTTCCGAAGTCCAAAAGAGGGAATGATTCTATCTTCGTGGTGATTGACAAGCTTACCAAAGTCGCTCACTTCCTTCCAGTCAGAGAATCCATCAATGCAGCTCAACTTGCAGAGTTGTACACTTCCAGAATTGTGTCCTTACATGGCATTCCTCAAGTCATCTCCTCAGACCGTGGAAGTTTGTTCACTTCAAGGTTCTGGGACTCCTTTTAGTCCGCCATGGGCACTAAGATCAGGTTCAGCACTGCTTTTCACCCTCAGACCAGTGGTCAAGTCGAGCGAGTGAATCAGATTCTAGAAGATATGCTCAGAGCCTGTGTCATATCTTTTGGCATGAAATGGGAAGACTGCCTTCCATTTGCCGAGTTCTCTTACAACAACAGCTTTCAAGCAAGTGCCGATAAAGCCCCGTTTGAAATCCTCTATGGCAGGAAGTGCCGTACCCCTCTCAACTGGTCTGAAACAGGCGAACGTCAACTTCTTGGCAATGACTTGATCTCAGAAGCCGAAGAAATGTGCAAAGTCATACGTGAGAATCTCAAGGCCGCTCAGTCGCGTCAGAAGAGCTACTATGACGGCAAGCATCGTGATTTGGCTTTCAATATTGATGATCACGTTTATCTCCGTGTTTCTCCTATGAAAGGCACCCAAAGATTCGGTATCAAAGGAAAGCTTGCTCCTAGATACGTCGGGCCTTTCAAGATTCTTGGCAAAAGAGGCAATCTAGCCTATCAACTTGAGCTCCCTTCCAACTTCGCCAATGTTCATGATGTGTTCCATGTGTCTCAACTCCGCAAATGCTTCAAGGCACCTGAGCGCATGATTCCGTTTGAAGAGATTGATCTTCAACAAGATTTGTCTTACCGAGAGCATCCCGTTGCTATTCTCGAAGAAACCGAGCGCAAGACCCGCAACAAGTCCATCAAATTCTTGAAAGTCAAGTGGTCACATCACACCGACCGAGAGGCTACGTGGGAACGAGAAGATCATCTTCGTTCCGAGTACCCTTCCTTTTTCCAGTCCTAGATCTCAGGACGAGATCTTTTTGTAGTAGAGGAGAGTTTGTAATGCCCCGGATGTAATACTTTCCCTTTTGGGCATATAATATATCTCCGGCTTCATCTATTCCTTTCCGGGTTCTTTGTCTTTCGGGTGTTCGTCGTTTTGTTGCGTGCATGTGTGGCATTCATTCATATCATGTAGACATGTGCATCGCATTGCATTTGTGTTGTCGGTTGCATCCGGTTCCACGCGTTCCTTCCCGTTGTCCGTTTCGCGTTCCGGAGCTCCCTCACGCGTCTGTGGCGTCCCGTAGGCCTACTTTGGTGTTTGGCCGTGTAACGTTACCGGTTTGGCGCGAGACTTGTCGTGTGTTGTTGTTTTGTTGTGTGTAACCCGCCTGTCAAATCTCGTCGCGTTTGGAGTCCGTTTGCTACCCCAACAGTTATTCATGTGGGCTCAAAGTGCCTCCACTTTGAGGCCCAAGACACCCCTCCAACAGCCCACTAACCTCCCCTAGGCCCATCCTAACTCCCCTCGCGATCGGATCCGTCGGATCGCGATCGGAGGGCTCCAAAACACCCCAAATCCCTCAAACCCTAGCACCTACCATATATATAACATCCCCATGCCATTTTTGGCAGCCTACACTCCCTCCACCTACCTCTAGCTCCTCCTCCCCTCAATTTTCGGATCTGGCCAGTTCCCCACTGCCACTTGGATTCCTCTCCTCGAATCCCGTCGTTCTTCCTTCGAAGCGAAGTCAGCGATCCGCCGCCGCCCTGGGTCTCGATCGGGGAATCGAACCCCGATCCAGATTTGACCGACGCCAGGGTCAACGCCCCGCTCCGCAGCCTCCCGATCGCCTCCCTCCGCACCGATCGCTTCGTCCGATTCGACAGCGCCGATCGATCCGCCCGAAGCCGAGGGCCTCCTCCAGCCGCCCGATCTGCAGCAGAAGGCCCAGCCGGCGCTCTCCCTCCGGCCCGCCCCGCTCGCGAGGAAGCCTCGCCTCCCTCCAGCGCCCCGATCCCGCGGGCCGATTCCCTCCTTCCGCTGGGCCGCGCCTCTCCAGCGAGGCCTCTTCCGGCCAGCCACCCGCTGGGTCGCCTCCTCAGCCGCCGCGGTCGCCTGGGCCCGAAGCCGCCAGGCGAGGCCCAGCCGCTCGCCTCGCAGCCTTCGCGCGGGCCAGGCCGCCTCCTTAGCCGGCGCCCTCCGCCTGGGCCTCCACCGCGCTAGGCCGAGCCACCGCCAGGCGAGGCCAGCCGGCCCGTTCGGCCGAATCCAGCAGGCCGACGCGAGCCGGGCCTCTCCATCCCTTCGCCAGCCCCGGGCCCGATCCACTTCTCCAGGCCCGATCCGTGCGTTTTTTTTCAGATCTGAGAGAAGGTTGCCTCTTTTATCCTCTAAGTCCCAGATTTGTTGTCTGTCTGATGCATATTTCACTTGATGATAACTTCTTGTGTGTTGCTCCGTTTCGCGCAAATGAGGTGTCCAGACGTTCGTGGTGATTAGCACTACGATTCATTCCATTGTGTCATGCATGTTAGAGGTCATCTAGATGCTTATTTTTCTGTTGCAAGAGTGCATCCCGATATAAACTGCTGCTATGTGTTGTTTTATGCCATCTTTGCATAGTGCTATCTTTTAGCTCGTTTGTCCGAATGATGCAAATGACATGTCCATGTGTTCGTCTTGCCATGCTCTACATGTTGTTTGTGTTAGGTTGCATGATAGATTTATTCTTGCCATGTATATCTTCGTTGCAAAGTGCCATGTGGCTGTGATGTTGTTTCACTTGTTATGAAATGCCATCTTGTCGAGCTCATTGCTATCGTTGTGTTTACCTCCATGATGCATGCTTGTATGTTTCGGAATCACCATCATGTGTACTTTGATGTGGTGCTTACCACTTGCCATGTTTAGTTTCGAGGTGACTTAAACTTGCTCTTTTAGATGCCATGATGAAACTTCTGTTTTAACACTTAGTGGATTTCCACTAAGTCTGTAATTTGTAATGTTCCGATGCCATGTTTGCGTGCTGCTCTAGGACAAACCATGATAGTTTTGGGGTGGATCTTGATGGTTCCTTGTAGTATATATTGTTGGCTATCCATTAATGTTCTCACATTCTTATTTTAGTGGCTGTAGCATGTTTAACTTTTGCTCCAAAGTTTCAATAAAATTCTGCTGTCAGAATTTTATTGTCAAGTTCAATATGTCCAAGCTTGTTGCTATTGATCTGTGGCTCCTTTGGGGGTGCACCTTTGGACTTATTTGCTGTAGGATATGTCTAGCTTATGTTCATGCTCTTTGCCATGTTGTTTGAGTGCAGTAGCTTATTTATCTAGTGCCCCGAAGTTGCTATGTTGCTGTAATTTTCAGCTTTCGCATGTTTCTTGTTTCGGGCATAACTTTTAGCCCGTAGCTCCGTTTGGAGCGAGTCTTATATGAAACTTGATTGATTTTCCGTGTAGATTCATAATATCCTATTGTTGTCATGTTTTGAAGTGATTTGCTTGAGTGCTATTTTTCCGTGCTCCGTGTGCTCTCATAGTGCATCCATCATGCATCCATCATTTTGAGTGCGCATTTCATCTTGTTGATTCGTGCCTTGTGTGATTGTATTGTTTAGAGCCGGAAGCTGAGACCGAGTACGAGTACGAGCACGATGTTTCCAACGAGGTTGTGAACGAGGACCCTTCTTACGATCCGAACGACTTCACTTCAGGCAAGATGACCGAACCCCGATAACATTACTATCTTTGCCTATTGCTAGTAGTCTCGATCTATAGTTTTGCCTCGATGCCCATGTCTTTCTTGTCAGCCTCCTACTTGTAACCATGACCATGTTTAACCACCCTACCTATGCAAACCGTTGCTTGGCTAAGTACGCTTCGCTCATCCCCTCTTATAGCATTGCTAGTTGCAGGTGAAGATCGAAGATGCTTGCTTCATGTTGAAGTTTTGTTGGGTTATATCACACTATATAAATGCTTAAAATGAAATCATCTATATATTGGCAAGGGTGGAAGGCTAAGCATTTTGCTTGGTGATTTGTTCCACTCATGCCGTTAGGAACCGTATAAACCGGTGTTATGTTCCTTGATTATGCGTTCCTAACACGGTTGGGGTGTATGGGAACCCCTCGATAAACCGCTAAGTGCTAAGTCTTTTCCAGCAAGTCCCAACATTGGTACTATTTGCCTAATAACTAAATAACTTGCATAGGGAGTAATTAACCCTCTTTCTTAATCAACAACCCCGGGCCAGTGCTCCACATGAGTGTTGGTCCGAAACGGGGAGCTTGCGGGGCCGCCTTGGGGAAACCCGAGGTATCTGGCATACACCTGTAGCTTCACCCATCCGGTCGTGTCTTGAGACTTAGATACGCGCGGCTACTATCAGGGTGTCGACACGCCAGGAGGATTTTCTGGATTAGCCTTACCTTGGTTCGGAGTATCTTGAGCACGGGATTCCGAGAATACTCGGGTCTTCCCACCTTGGAGTTGCGACTCCGCGGATCGTGGGCTTGTAATGGGTCAAGTTGGAACACCCCTGCAGGGTTATGAACTTTCGAAAGCCGTGCCCGCGGTTATGTGGCAGATGGGAGCTTGTTAATATCCGGTTGTAGATAACTTGACACATTGTTCTAATACACTACCAGCGTGTGTACCGTGACTATCAATTTCCGAATAGGGATTCGGGAGTTGAACACGGTGGGGTTATGTTTGTTGAGCTTTAGACTAGGATCACTTCGTGATCACCTCTCGACCGAGGCACTTCTCTTCTCGCACTCTCTCACGTAAGCTAGTGCTAGTTGCTGCTGCAAACACTTATTCTTTTCTTCAGCCTTATCCTCTCCCAAGGCTTAAATAGTCTTGTTACCCGGGAACGGGATTGCTGAGTCCTCTGTGGCTCACAGTTACTTCACCACACCAGATGCAGGTCCGATGGTGAGCTATCCAGGTGATGGCACCGAGCTAGACTGGGAGTACGACGAGGAGCGTAGTCGATACTATGTTCGTTATCCTGATGATCAGTAGTGGAGACTTCTACTAGGATTCGATCCGACCTGTGGATTTAATTATGTTTGGTATCTTGTCATTTGGATTTTACCCTTAGAGGGCTGTGATGTTTTATTGTATGGTGTTTGAGACATGTATTGTATTTGTGTGACGTGGCGAGTGTAAGCCAACTAATTTATGTTTTCCATCCCCATCTTTTACATGAGTTGTGCAAAGGTACCAAACTTGCGATCATTCCAGCATGGGGTTATGTCTCTAAGTCGTGCTTCGACACGTAGGAGATATAGTCCCATCCTGGGCATTACACCCGTTGTATGCGAACGTTAGAGCCTATCACACCCGATCATCATGTGGTGCTTCGGAACAACGATCCTTAGCAACGGTGCACAGTTAGGGGGAACACAATTCTTGAATTTTTTAGTGAGAGATCATCCTATTTACTACCGTCGTTCTAAGTAAATAGGATGCATAAACATGATAAACATCACATGTAATCAAATAAAGTGACATGATATGGCCAATATCATTTTGCTCCTTTGATCTCCATCTTCGGGGCACCATGATCATCTTTGTCACCGGCATGACACCAGGATCTCCATCATCATGATCTCCATCATCGTGTTTTCATGAAGTCGTCTCTCCAAATATTACTTCTACTACTATGGCTAACGTTTAGCAATAAAGTAAAGTAATTACATGGCGTTATTCATTGACACACATGTCATACAATAAAATAAGACAACTCCTATGGCTCCTGCCGGTTGTCATACTCATCGACATGCAAGTGGTGATTCCCTATTACAAGAACATGATCAATCTCATACATCACATATATCATTCATAACATCTTCTTGGCCATATCACATCACATAGCACATGCTGCTAGAACAAGTTAGACGTCCTCTAATTGTTGTTGCAAGTTTTACGTGGCTGCTATAGGTTTTTAGCAAGAATGTTTCTTACCTACGCCAAAACCACAACGTGATATGTCAATTTCTATTTACCCTTCATAAGGACCCATTTTCATCGAATCCGATCCGACTAAAGTGGGAGAGACAGACACCCGCCAGCCACCTTATGCAACTAGTGCATGTGAGTCGGTGGAACCAGTCTCACGTAAGCGTACGTGTAAGGTCGGTCCGGGCCGCTTCATCCCACGATGCCGCCGAATCAAGATTTGACTAGTAGCGGCAAGAGAATTGAACAAAATCAACGCCCACAACTTGTTTGTGTTCTACTCGTGCAAGATGCTACGGAAATACCTAGCTTTGATACCACTGTTGGGGAACGTAGCATAATTCAAAAAAATTCCTACGCTTCACCAAGATCAATCTAACGAGTCATCTAGCAACGAGCATAAAGGAGTGCATCTACATACCCTTTTGTAGATCACGAGCGGAAGCGTTCAAGAGAACGTGGATGATAGAGTCGTACTCGTCGTGATCCCTATCACCGATGATCCCAGCGCCGAACGGACGGCACCTCCGCGTTCAACACACGTACGGTGCAGCGACGTTTCCTTTGCTTGATCTAGAAAGGGGGGAGGAGAGCTTGATGGAGATCCAGCAGCACGGCGGCGTGGTGGTGGATGCAACGGGAAAAGCTCCAGGGCTTCGCCAAGGACCTGCGGGAGAAGGGAGAGATGTAACGTGGGGGTGAGGGGGAGAGGCGCCAGGGGCTAAGGTGCGGCTTCCCTCTCTCCCCCCACTATATATAGGGGCCAGGGGGGTGCCGGCCCTAGGAGATGGGATCTCCTAGGGGGGGGGGGCCAGGGGGTGGCTTGCCCCCCAAGCCAGGGGGGCGCCCCTACCCCTAGGGTTTCCAACCCTAGGCGCAGGGGGGGAGGCCCAAGGGGGTGCGCCAGCCCACTATGGCTGGTTCCCCTCCCCCCACGGCCCATGGGGCCCTCCGGGATGGGTGCCCCACCCGGTGGACCCCCAGGACCCTTCCGGTGGTCCCGGTACACTACCGGTGACCCCCGGAACTCTCCCGATGACCGAAACTGGACTTCCTATATATAATTCTTTACCTCCGGATCATTCCAGAACTCCTCGTGACGTCCGGGGTCTCATCCGGGACTCCAAACAACATTCGTGTTTCCATGTGCATATATCTCTACAACCCTAGCGTCATCAAACCTTAAGTGTGTAGACCCAACGGGTTCGGGAGACACGTAGACATGACCGAGACGACTCTCCGGTCAATAACCAACAGCGGGATCTGGATACCCATGTTGGTTCCTACGTGTTCCTCGATGATCTCATCGGATGAACCACGATGTTAAGGATTCACTTAATCCCGTATGCAATTCCCTTTGTCTATCGGTATAGTACTTTCCCGAGATTCGATCGTCGGTATACCGATACCTTGTTCAATCTCGTCATGGCAAGTCTCTTTACTCGTTCCGTAATACATCATCCCGTGACTAATGTAATGCCCAGGATGGAGTTATACCTCCTACGTGTCGAGGCACGACTTAAAGGCATAAATCCATCCTAGAATGATCTCAAGTTCGGTAATTCTTTGCACATCTCATGTAAAAGAGGGGATTGTAAACAGAAAATAGTTGGCTTACACTCGCCACGTCACAGAATTACAATTCAAGTCTCAATCATCATACATTAAGAACATCACAACCCCTCTAAGGGCAAAATCCAAATGCAAGATACCAAACTTAGATAAATAAACCACAGGCGGATCGAATCCTAGTAAGAGTCTCCACTACTGATCATCCGGGTATCGCACATAGTACCAACTACGCTCCTCGTCGAACTCCCAATCCAGCTTGGTGCCATCACCTGGATAGCTCACAGCTGGACCTGCATCTGGTGTGTGAAGTAACTGTGAGCCACAGAGGACTCAGCAATCCCGTTTCCGGGTAACAAGACTATTTAAGCCTTTGGGAGAGGATAAAGGCTGAAGAAAAGAATAAGTGTCTGCAGCAGCAACTAGCATCTAGCTTACGTAAGTGAGGGCGAGAAGAGAAAACCTTGGCGAGAAGTGATCACGAAGTGATCCTAGCTACAAGCTCCACAAACATAACCCCTCCGTGTTCAACCCCCGAATCCCTATTCGGAAATTGACAGTCACGGAACACACGCTGGTAGTGTATTAGAAACATTGTGTCAAGTTATCTACAACCGGAATTAACAAGCTCCCATCTGCCACATAACCGCGGGCACGACTTTCAAAAGTTCAAACCCTGCAGGGGTGTTCCAACTTGACCCATTACAAGCCCACGATCCGCGGAGTCGCAACTCCAAAGTGGGAAGACCCGAGTATCCTCGGAATCCCGTGCTCAAGATATACCGAACTAAGGTAAGGCTAATCCAGCAAATCCTCCCGGCGTGCCGACACCCTGATTGTAGCCGCGCGTATCTCGTCTCAGGCCACGACCGGATGAGACTGTTGGGGAACGTAGTATTTTAAAATTTTCCTACGATCACGCAAGATCTATCTACCAGATGCATATCAACGAGAGGGGAGAATGTGTCTACGTACCCTCGTAGTCCGGGAGCGGAAGCGTCAAGTGACGCGGTTGATGTTGTCGAACTTCTTCGCGATCCAAGCGATCAAGCACCGAACGTACGGCACCTCCGCGTTCAGCACATGTTCAGCTTGATGACGTCCCACGAGCTCTTGATCCAGTTGAGCTTCACGGGAGAGTTTTGTCAGCACGACGGCGTGGTGACGGATATGATGTGTTCACCGGCGCAGGGCTTCGCCTAAGCTCCGCGACGGTACGACCGAGGTGTGATTCTGTGGAGGGGGGCACGGCACACGGCTAAAACAATTCAACTTGTGTGTCTTTGGGTGCCCCCTGCCCCCGTATATAAAGGAGCAAGGGAGGAGGGGCCGGCCAACTCTCCTGGTGCGGCTAGGGAAGGGATTCCTACTAGGAATAGGATTGCAATCCTATTCCTAGTAGGATTCACCGAAAGGAAGAAGGGGGAAAGGAATAGGAGAGGTGGCGCCCCCCCAATCCTAGTCCAACTAGGATTCCTAGGTGGGGGCGCCGGCCAGCCCTTATGGGCTGCCTCTCTCTCACCCTTTAGGCCCACTATGGACCATCCCCTCTCGTAGGGGGTTCCGGTAACCCCCTCCGGCATTCCCGATAAATCCGAAACTTTTCCGGTATACTTCCGGTGTCCGAATATAGCCGTCCAATATATTAATCTTTATGTCTCGGACATTCCGAGACTCCTCGTCATGTCCGTGATCTCATCCGGGACTCCGAACTACCTTCGGTACATCAATACTCAAAAACTCATAATACCGATCGTCATCAAACGTTAAGCGTGCGGACCCTACGGGTTCGAGAACTATGTAGACATGACCGAGACTCATCTCTGGTCAATAACCAATAGCGGAACCTGGATGTTCATATTGGCTCCTACATATTCTACGAAGATCTTTTATCGGTCAGAACCGCATAACAACATACGTTGTTCCTTTTGTCAAATGGTATGTTACTTGCCCGAGATTCGATCGTCGGTATCTTTATACCTAGTTCAATCTCGTTTACCGGCAAGTCTCTTTACTCGTTCCGTAACACATCATCTCGTGACTAACTCATTAGTCCTTTGCTTGCAAGGCTTATTATGATGTGTGTTACCGAGAGGGCCCAGATATACCTCTCCGACACTCGGAGTGACAAATCCTAATCTTGATCTATGCCAACACCATGAATACTTTCGGAGACACCTGTAGAGCATCTTTATGATCACCCAGTTATGTTGTGACGTTTGATAGCACACAAGGTGTTCCTACGGTATTCGGGAGTTGCATAATCTCGTAGTCATAGGAACATGTATAAGTCATGAAGAAAGCAATAGCAGTTTAAACTAAACGATCATAGTGCTATGCTAACGGATGGGTCTTGTCCATCACATCATTCTCCTAATGATGTGATCCCGTTGATCAAATGACAACTCATGTCTATGGTTAGGAAACATAACCATCTTTGATCAATGAGCTAGTCTAGTAGAGGCATACTAGGGACATACTGTTTTGTCTATGTATTCACACATGTACTAAGTTTCCGGTTAATACAATTCTAGCATGAATAATAAACATTTATCATGATATAAGGAAATAAATAATAACTTTATTATTGCCTCTAGGGCATATTTCCTTCAGTCTCCCACTTGCACTAGAGTCAATAATCTAGCTCACATCGCCATGTGATTTAATACCGATAGTTCACATCGTTATGTGAATAACACCCATAGTTCACATCGCCATGTGATCAACACCCAAAGGGTTTACTAGAGTCAATAATCTAGTTCACATTACTATGTGATTAATACCCAAGAGTAATAAGGTGTGATCATGTTTTGCTTGTGAGAGTAGTTTAGTCAACGGGTCTGTCACATTCAGATCCGTATGTATTTTGCAAATTTCTATGTCTACAATGCTCTGCATAGAGCTACTCTAGCTAATTGCTCCCACTTTCAATACGCATCCAGATTGATACTTAGAGTCATCTGGATTTTGGTGTCAAAGTTTGCATCGGCGTAACCCTTTACGACGAACTCTTTATCACCTCCATAATCGAGAAACATTTCCTTAGTCATCCAATTACTAAGGATAATTTTGACCGCTATACAGTGATCTACTCCTGGATCACTATTGTACCTCCCTGTCAAACTCTTGGCAAGGTACACAACGTGTTTTGTACACAACATGGCATACTTTATAGAACCTATGGCTGAGGCCTAGGGAATGACTTTCATTCTCTCTATATTTTTCTGCAGTGGTCGGGCATTGAGTCTTACTCAACTTCATACCTTGTAGTACAGGCAAGAACCCTTTCTTTGACTGATCCATTTTGAAATTCTTCAAAATCTTATCAAGGTATGTACTCATCGAAAGTCTTATCAAGCATCTTGATCTATCTATATAGATCTTAATGCTCAATATATAAGCAGCTTCACCGAGGTCTTTCATTGAAAAACTTTTATTCAAATATCCTTTTATGCTTTCCAGAAAATTCTACATCATTTCCGATCGACAATATGTCATATACTTATCAGAAAGTTTGTAGTGCTCCCACTCACTTTTTGTAAATACAGGCTTCTCCAAAAGTCTGTATAAAACCATATGCTTTGATCACCTCATCAAAGCGTATATTCCAACTCCGAGATGCTTGCACCAGTCCATAGATGGATCGCTGGAGCTTGCATACTTTGTTAGCACCTTTAGGATTGACAAAACCTTCGGGTTGCATCATATGCAATTTTTCTTTAATAAATTCATTAAAGAATGCAGTTTTGTTATCCATTTGCCAGATTTCATAAAATGTGGCAATTGCTAACATGATTCGGACAGACTTAAGCATCGCTACAGGTGAGAAAGTCTCATCGTAGTCAACTCCTTGAACTTGTCGAAAACCTTTCGCAACAAGTCGAGCTTAGTAAACAGTAACATTACCGTCAGCGTCGGTCTTCCTCTTGAAGATCCATTTATTTTTGATGGCCTCCCGATCATCGGGCAAGTCAACCAAAGTCCACACTTTGTTCTCATACATGGATCCCATCTCAGATTTCATGGCTTCAAGCCATTTTGCGGAATCTGGGCTCATCATCGCTTCCTCATAGTTCGTAGGTTCATCATGGTCTAGTAACATGATTTCCAGAACTGGGTTGCCGTACCACTCTGGTGCGAAACGTACTCTGGTTGATCTACGACGTTCAGCAGAAACTTGATCCGAAGTTTCATGATCATTATCATCAACTTCCTCACTAATTGGTGTAGGAATCACTGGAACAATTTCCTGTGATGTACTACTTTCCAATATGGGAGAAGGTACAATTACCTCATCAAGTTCTACTTTCCTCCCACTCACTTCTTTCGAGATAAACTCTTTTTCTAGAAAGGATCCGTTCTTAGCAACGAATATTTTGCCTTCGGATCTGTGATAGAAGGTGTACCCAACAGTCTCTTTTGGGTATCCTATGAAGATTTACTTCTCTGGTTTGGGTTTGAGCTTATCATGTTGAAACTTTTTCACATAAGCATTGCAGTCCCAAACTTTAAGAAACAACAATTTTGGTTTCTTGCCAAACCACAGTTCTTAAGGCGTTGTTTCAACGGATTCAGATGAGGCCCTTATTTAACGTGAATGCAGCTGTCTCTAATGCATGACCCAAAACGATAGTGGTAAATCGGTAGGAGACATCATAGATCGCACCATATCCAATAAAGTACGGTTACGACGTTCGGACACACCATTATGCTGTGGTGTTCCGGGTGGCGTGAGCTGCGAAACTATTCCACATTGTTTCAAATGAAGACCAAACTCGTAACTCAAATATTCTCCTCCACGATCAGATCGTAGGAACTTTATTTTCTTGTTACGATGATTCTCTACTTCACTCTGAAATTCTTTGAACTTTTCAAATGTTTCAGACTTGTGTTTCATTAAGTAGATATACCCATATCTGCTCAAATCATCAGTGAAGGTCAGAAAATAACGATACCCGCCGCGTGCTTCAACACTCATTGGTCCGCATACATCAGTATGTATGATTTTCCAACAAATTTGTTGCTTGCTCCATAGTTCCGGAGAACGGAGTTTTAGTCATCTTGCCCATGAGGCATGGTTCGCAAGCACCAAGTGATTCATAATCAAGTGATTCCAAAAGTCCATCTTTATGGAGTTTCTTCATGCGTTTTACACCAATATGACCTAAACGGCAGTGCCACAAATGAGTTGCACTATCATTATTAACCTTGCATCTTTTGGCTTCAATATTATGAATATGTGTATCACACGATCGAGATCCAATAAACTATTTTCATTGGGTGTATGACCATAGAAGGTTTTATTCATGTAAACAGAACAACAATTATTCTCTAACTTACATGAATAACCGTATTGCAATAAACATGATCAAATCACATTCATGCTCAACACAAACACCAAATAACAGTTATTTAGGTTCAACACTAATCCCGAAAGTATAGGGAGTGTGCGATGATGATCATATCAATCTTGGAACTATTTCCAATACACATCGTCACTTCATCCTTTAACTAGTTTCTGTTCATTATGCAACTCCCATTTCGAGTTACTACTTTTTAGCAACTAAATCAGTATCAAATACTGAGGGGTTGCTATGAACACTAGTAAAATACACATCAATAATCTGTATATCAAATATACCTTTGTTCACTTTGCCATCCTTCTTATCCGCCAAGTATCTAGGGCAGTTCCACTTTTAGTGACCATTTCCTTTGCAGTATAAGCACTTGTTTCAGGCTTGAGTTTAGCTTTGGGTTTCTTCACGGGAGTGACAACTTGCTTGTCATTCTTCTTGAAGTTCCCCTTCTATCCTTTTGCCCTTTACTTGAAACAAGTGGTCTTGTTAACCATCAACACTTGATGCTTTTTCATGATTTCTACCTTCGCCTACTTCAGTATCGCGAAGAGCTGGGAATTCCTTTCGTCATCCCTTGCATATTATAGTTCATCACAAAGTTCTACTAACTTGGTGATAGTGACTAGAGAACTTTGTCAATTACTATCTTATCTGGAAGATTAACTCCCACTTGATTAAAGTAATTGTAGTACCCAGACAATCTGAGCACATGCTCACTGGTTGAGCTATTCTCCTCCATCTTGTAGGCAAAGTACTGTCAGAAGTCTTATACCTCTCGACACGGGCATGAGTATGAAATACTAATTTCAACTCTTGGAACATCTTATATGCTCCGTGGCGTTCAAAATGCTTTTGAAGTCCCGGTTATAAGCCGTAAAGCATGGTGCACTAAACTATCAAGTAGTCATCATACCGAGCTTTTGTCAAAACGTTCATAACGTCTACATCTGCTCCTGCAATAGGTCTGTCACCTAGCGGTGCATCAAGGACATATTTCTCTGTGCAGCAATGAGGATAATCCTCAGATCACGGAACAATTCCGCATCATTGCTACTAACATCTTTCAACTTGGTTTTCTCTAGGAACATATGAAAAAAAAGGGGAGCAACATCGCGAGCTATTGATCTACAACATAGATATGCTAATACTACCAGGACTAAGTTCATGATAAATTAAAGTTCAATTAATCATATTACTTAAGAACTCCCACTTAGATAGACATCCCTCCGGTCATCTAAATGATCACGTGATCCAAATCAACTAAACCATGTCCGATCATCACGTGAGATGGAGTAGTTTCAATGGTGAACATCTTATGTTGATCATATCTACTATATGATTCACGCTCGACCTTTCGGTCTCCAGTGTTCCGAGGCCATATCTGTATATGCTAGGCTCGTCAAGTTTAACCCGAGTATTCTGCGTGTGCAAAACTGGCTTACACCCGTTGTATTTGAACGTAGAGCTTATCACACCCGATCATCACGTGGTGTCTCGGCACGACGAACTTTCGCAACGGTGCATACTCAGGGAGAACACTTATACCTTGAAATTTAGTAAGGGATCATCTTATAATGCTACCTTCGTTCTAAGCAAAATAAGAAGCATAATAAGATAAACATCACATGCAATCAAAATATGTGACATGATATGGCCATCATCATCTTGTGCTTTTGATCTCCATCTCCAAAGCACCGTCATGATCACCCTCGCAAAACATGATCATCTCATACAAAAACCGTATAACTCATCATGTCTTGACCATATCACATCACAACATGCCCTGCAAAAACAAGTTAGACGTCCTCTACTTTGTTTGTTGCAAGTTTTACGTGGCTGCTACGGGCTTTAGCAAGAACCGTTCTTACCTACGCATACAAAACCACAACGATGTTTCGTCAAGTATGTGCTGTTTTAACCTTCACAAGGACCGGGCGTAGCCACACTTGATTCAGCTAAAGTGAGAGAGACAGACACCCGCCAGTCACCTTTAAGCAACGAGTGCTCGTAATGGTGAAACCAGTCTCGCGTAAGCGTACGCGTAATGTCGGTCCGGGCCGCTTCATCTCACAATACCGCCGAAGCAAAGTATGACATGCTGGTAAGCAGTATGACTAGTATCGTCCACAATCTCATTGTGTTCTACTCGTGCATATCATCTACGCATAGACCTGGCTCATGATGCCACTATTGGGGAACATAGTATTTTAAAATTTTCCTACGATCACACAAGATCTATCTACCAGATGCATAGCAATGAGAGGGGAGAGTGTGTCTACGTACCCTCGTAGACCGGGAGCGGAAGCGTCAAGTGACGCGGTTGATGTTGTCGAACTTCTTCGCGATCCAACCGATCAAGCACCGAACGTACGGCACCTCCGCGTTCAGCACACGTTCAGCTTGATGACGTCCCACGAGCTCTTGATCCAGTTGAGCTTCACGGGAGAGTTTCGTCAGCACGATGGCGTGGTGACGGATATGATGTGTTCACCGGCGCAGGGCTTCGCCTAAGCTCCGCGACGGTACGACCGAGGTGTGATTCTGTGGAGGGGGGCACCGCACACGGCTAAAACAATTCAACTTGTGTGTCTTTGGGTGCCCCCCTGCCCCCGTATATAAAGGAGCAAGGGAGGAGGGGCCGGCCAACTCTCCTGGTGCGGCTAGGGAAGGGATTCCTACTAGGAATAGGATTGCAATCCTATTCCTAGTAGGATTCACCGAAAGGAAGAAGGGGGAAAGGAATAGGAGAGGTGGCGCCCCCCCAATCCTAGTCCAACTAGGATTCCTAGGTGGGGGCGCCGGCAAGCCCTTATGGGCTGCCTCTCTCTCACCCTTTAGGCCCACTATGGACCATCCCCTCTCGTAGGGGGTTCCGGTAACCCCCTCCGGCATTCCCGATAAATCCGAAACTTTTCCGGTATACTTCCGGTGTCCGAATATAGCCGTCCAATATATTAATCTTTATGTCTCGGACATTTCGAGACTCCTCGTCATGTCCGTGATCTCATCCGGGACTCCGAACTACCTTCGGTACATCAATACTCAAAAACTCATAATACCGATCGTCATCAAACGTTAAGCGCGCGGACCCTACGGGTTCGAGAACTATGTGGACATGACCGAGACTCATCTCTGGTCAATAACCAATAGCGGAACCTGGATGTTCATATTGGCTCCTACATATTCTACGAAGATCTTTTATCGGTCAGAACCGCATAACAACATACGTTGTTCCTTTTGTCAAACGGTATGTTACTTGCCCGAGATTCGATCGTCGGTATCTTTATACCTAGTTCAATCTCGTTTACCGGCAAGTCTCTTTACTCGTTCCGTAACACATCATCTCGTGACTAACTCATTAGTCCTTTGCTTGCAAGGCTTATTATGATGTGTGTTACCGAGAGGGCCCAGAGATACCTCTCCGACACTCGGAATGACAAATCCTAATCTTGATCTATGCCAACACCATGAATACTTTCGGAGACACCTGTAGAGCATCTTTATGATCACCCAGTTACGTTGTGACGTTTGATAGCACACAAGGTGTTCCTACGGTATTCGGGAGTTGCATAATCTCATAGTCATAGGAACATGTATAAGTCATGAAGAAAGCAATAGCAGTTTAAACTAAACGATCATAGTGCTATGCTAACGGATGGGTCTTGTCCATCACATCATTCTCCTAATGATGTGATCCCGTTGATCAAATGACAACTCATGTCTATGGTTAGGAAACATAACCATCTTTGATCAATGAGCTAGTCTAGTAGAGGCATACTAGGGACATACTGTTTTGTCTATGTATTCACACATGTACTAAGTTTCCGGTTAATACAATTCTAGCATGAATAATAAACATTTATCATGACATAAGGAAATAAATAATAACTTTATTATTGCCTCTAGGGCATATTTCCTTCAGAGACATCCTACGGGTTTTTACCAGACCTCGAGTTTCCTTGAGGTGGCCCCGCAGTCCGCTCATTTCGGACCAACACTCATGTGGAGCACTGGCCCGGGGTTGTTGATTAAGAAAAGGGTTTATAACTCCCTATGCAAGTTTAGTTTGTTATTAGGCAAATAGTACCAATGTTGGGACTTGCTGGAAAAGACTTAGCACTTAGCGGTTTATCGAGGGGGTCCCATACACCCCAACCGTGTTAGGAACGCATAATCAAGGAACATAACACCGGTTTATACGGTTCCTAACGGCATGAGTGGAACAAAACACCAAGCAAAAGGCTTAGCCTTCCACCCTTGCCAATATATAGATGATTTCATTTTAAGCATTTATATAGTGTGATATAACCCAACCAAACTTCAACATGAAGCAAGCATCTTCGATCTTCACCTGCAACTAACAATGCTATAAGAAGGGCTGAGCGAAGCGTACTTAGCCAAGCAACGGTTTGCATAGGTAGGTTGGTTAAACATGGCAATTGGTTACAAGTAGGAGGCTGACAAGAAGATCATGGGCATCGAGGCAAAACTATAGATCGAGACTACTAGCAATAGGCAAAGATAGTAATGTTATCGGGGTTCGGTCATCTTGCCTGAAGAGAAGTCGTTCGGATCGTAAGAAGGGTCCTCGTGCTCAACCTCGTTGGAAACCTCGTGCTCGAACTCGAACTCAGACTCTGCTTCCGGCTCTAAACAAAACAATCACACCAAGCACCAATCAACAAGATGCAATGCGCACTCGAAAAAGATGAATGCATGATGGATGCACTAAGGATGCACACGGAGCACGTAAAAAATCACTCAAGCAAAACACCTCAAAACATGATAACAATCTGATATTATTAATCTACACGGAAAAACAATCAAGTTTGATATAAGATTCGCTGAAATCGGAGTTACGGGCTAAAAGTTATGCCCGAAACAAGATTTGAGCGAAAGCTGAAAATTACAGCAACATGGCAACTTCGGAGCTCAAAATAATTAAGCTACAGCACTCAAATATCATGGCAAAGGACATGAACACAAACTAGACATATACTACAGCAACTAAGTCCAAAGGTGCACTCCCAACGGAGCCACGGATCAATAGCAATGATCTTGGACATATTGAACTTGACAATAAAATTCTGGCAGCAGAATTTTATTGAAACTTTGGAGCAAAAGATAAACATGCTACAGCCACTTAAATAGACATGTGAGGACATGAATGGAAAGACAACAATATATACTACAAGGAACAATCAAAATCCACTCCAAAACTATCATGCTTTGTCCTAGAACAACACACGAACATGGCATCGGAACGTTACAGATTTCAGACTTAGTGAAAATCCACTAAGTCCAAAACAGCAATATCATCATGGCATATCAAAGAGCATGTTTAAGTCACCTCGAAACTAAACATGGCAAGAGGTAAGCACCTCATCAAAATACACATGAAGGTGACCCCGAAACACACAAGCATGCATCATAGAGGTGAACACAACGATTACAACGAGCTCAACAAGATGGCATTTCATAACAAGTGAAACAACATCACAGCCACATGGCACTTTTCAATGATGATAACAAGGCAATAATAAATCTACCATGCAACCTATCACATACAACATGTAGATCATGGCAAGACGAACACGTGGACATGTCATTTGCATCAATCGGACAAACGAGCTAAAAGATATCACATGGCAAAGGTGGCATAAAAATATCACATAGCAACATTTTATATCATGATACACTCTTGCAACAGCAAAACAAGCACCTAGATGATCTCCAACATGCATGACAACAATAGACAAAACGTAGAGCAAGTCTCCACGAACGTCTGGACATATTATATGCGCGAAACGGAGCTATGCACAAAAAGTTATGGCAGGTCAAACATTGCATCTCAGATCAAAATTAACAGGGACTTAGTGGGGAAAAGGCAACCTCAGATCTGGGGAAAAAAACAACCACGGGCCCAGGCGGATCTGGGCCGATCCGGCTGAGGCAGAGTGCGGCCCGGCGGGGAGCCGCGGCGGCCCAGGAGCGGCGGCTCGGTGGAGGACGGGGACGGGCCGACTCGGCTGGAGACACTACGCGGCCTGGCCCGCGGGGTGGTGCGGTCGGGCCTGGCCGCGGTCGTCCCAGGTGAGGAACCGGAGGGAGCTGGCGATGGCGCGCGGGAGGCTGCGATGCGGGCGACGCCCGGTGGCGAAGGCGAGGTGAAGGCCCAGCGGGGCGCGGTCGGAGGGAGTGGTGACCGGGCCGATCCGGCTCGGGGCCCAGGAGAGCGATCGACGAGGGAGAGGCGGCTGGCTGGCGTCGGGTGTCGAAGCGGGGAAGTGGTCCTGGGCTTCGGAGGTGTACGACCTGGAGCGATCGATCGATCGGGGCCTCCTGCCCCGATCCGATCGGCGGAGCGGCCGAGGCTCCTGGTGAGCGGAGGAGTGGCGCACGAAGCGTGCGTTGACTTGGCGAAGAACGGATCTGGATCGGGAAGGTTTTCCCCGATCTGGATCCTAGGCGGTCGGCGGCGCTGCTCCTCGGGAGCCAGGAGGATTTTTGGGGATCTGAGAAGAGCACAAAAAAAAGAGGAGGGGGAAGGATCTAGAGGATAGGGATGCCCAAAATGGACATAGGGGGGCCTAAATATAGCAGTTTTTCTAGGGTTAGGGGGATTTAGGGGTGCTAGGAGCCCTCCGATCGCGATCCGACGGATCCGATCGCGGGGTAGTCTAGAAGGCCTAGGAAAAGACAGTAGACTGCAGTAGGGGTGTTTCTGGGACACGAAGTGAAGGCACTTTGGACCCACACGAACAACGGATGGGATGGCCAACGGAGTCCAAACGAGACGAGATTTGAGAGGCGGGTTGCACACAACAAAACAACAACACACACAACAGCCTCGCGGCACACCGGTAACGTTACACGCCCAAACACCAAAGTAGGCCTACGGGACGTCACGGACACGTGAGGGAGCTCCGGAACGCGAAACGGACAACGGGAAGAAACGCAACGAACCGGATGCAACCGACAACACAAATGCAATGCGATGCACATGTCTACATGATATGAATGAATGCCACACACTCACACAACAAAACGACGAAAACCCGAAAGACAAAGAACCCGGAATGGAAATAGATGAAGCCGGAGATATATTATATACCCAAAAGGGAAAGTATTACATCCGGGGCATTACAAACTGTCCTCAACTATAAAAAGATCTCGTCCCGAGATCTAGGACTGGAAAAAGGAAGGGTACTCGGAACGAAGATGATCTTCTCGTTCCCAGGTAGCTTCTCGGTCGGTGTGATGTGACCACTTGACTTTCAGAAATTTGATGGACTTGTTGCGGGTCTTGCGTTCGGTTTCTTCGAGAATGGCAATGGGATGCTCTCGGTAGGACAGGTCTTGTTGAAGATCAATCTCTTCAAACGGAATCATGCGCTCAGGTGCCTTGAAGCATTTGCGAAGTTGAGACACATGGAAGACATCATGAACATTTGCGAAGTTTGGAGGGAGCTCAAGCTGATAGGCTAGATCGCCTCTTTTGCCAAGAATCTTGAAAGGCCCGACGTATCTAGGAGCAAGTTTTCCTTTGATACCGAATCTTTGGGTTCCTTTCATCGGAGAAACTCGGAGATAGACATGATCATCGATGTTGAATGCCAAATCACGATGCTTGCCGTCATAGTAGCTCTTCTGGCGTGACTGAGCGGCCTTGAGATTCTCACGTATGACTTTGCACATTTCTTCGGCTTCTGAGATCAAGTCATTGCCAAGGAGTTGGCGTTCGCCTGTTTCAGACCAGTTGAGAGGGGTACGACACTTTCTGCCATAGAGAATTTCAAATGGTGCTTTGCCTGCACTTGCTTGAAAGCTGTTGTTGTAAGAGAACTCGGCAAATGGAAGGCAGTCTTCCCATTTCATGCCGAAGGAGATGACATATGCTCTGAGCATGTCTTCTAGAATCTGATTCACACGCTCGACTTGACCACTAGTCTGAGGGTGAAAGGCAGTGCTGAACCTGATCTTCGTGCCCATGGCGGACTGAAAGGAGTCCCAGAACCTTGATGTGAACAAGCTTCCACGGTCTGAGGATATCACTTGAGGAATGCCATGTAGGGACACAATTCTGGAAGTGTACAGCTCTGCAAGTTGAGCTGCATTGATTGATTCCTTTACTGGAAGAAAGTGAGCGACTTTGGTAAGCTTGTCAATCACCACAAAGATAGCATCATTTCCTCGCTTGGATTTAGGAAAACCAGTGACGAAGTCCATTTCAATGTGGTCGAACTTCCACTCGGGGATAGGAAGAGGTTGGAGAAGACCGACTGGACGTTGATGTTCTGCTTTCACTCTTCTGCACACATCACATTCATTCACGAATTGGGCAATCTCCCTTTTCATGCGTGTCCACCAGTAAGATTGCTTGAGGTCTTGATACATCTTGGAACTGCCAGGATGAATGGAAAGGAGAGAGTCATGAGCTTCTTCCATTATGAGCTTCCTGAGATCACCTTTGGGAACAACGAGTCTGTCCTCGAAGAACAAGGTATCTCTCTCATCAACACGGAAGCACTTATATTTTGGAGTGCCCTTTGCAATGCCATGTTTCACTTTCTTCACCATGGTATCACTGAGCTGGGCCTCACGGACTTGATCTTCCTGTTGGAAATATGCCCTAGAGGCAATAATAAAAGAGTTATTATTATATTTCCTTGTTCATGATGATCGTTTATTATCCATGCTACAACTGTATTGATTGGAAACTCAAATACATGTGTGGATGAATAGACAGACTTTGTGTCCCTAGTGAGCCTCTACAGGACTAGCTCGTTGATCAAAGATGACCGCGGTTTCCAGGTCATAGACATGAGTTGTCATTTGATAACGAGATCACATCATTAGGAGAATGATGTGATGGACGAGACCCAAACGTTAAACATAGCTTTTGATCGTGTCAGTTATCGCTATAGTTTTCTGCATGTCAAGTATAAGTTCCTATGACCATGAGATCATGTAACTCACTGACACCGTAGGAGTGCTTTGTGTGTGCCAAACGTC
>LR738713.1:143258940-143271367 GCA_902687465.1 Secale cereale | reverse complement strand
GACAAGAAGGGGGCCAACAACAACAAAGGTATATGTGATATACATGTTATTGATGTGTACCTTACCAACTCTCGTTGTAGTGCCTGGGTATTTGATACCGGTTCGGTTGCTCACATTTGCAACTCTAAACAGGAACTGCGGAATAAACGGAGGCTGGCGAAGGACGAAGTGACGATGCGCGTGGGAAATGGTTCCAAGGTTGATGTGATCGCCGTCGGCACGCTCGCTCTTCGATTACCATCGGGATTAGTTATGAACCTGAATAATTGTTATTTAGTGTCTGCGTTAAGCATGAACATTATATCTGGATCTTGTTTATTGCGAGACGGTTACTCATTTAAATCAGAGAATAATGGTTGTTCTATTTATATGAGTAATATCTTTTATGATCATGCACCCGAAGTTAGGGGTTTATTCTTATTGAATCTCGATAGTGATGATACACATGTTCATAACATTGATGCCAAAAGATGTAGAGTTGATAATGATAATACCACTTTCTTGTGGCACTGCCGTCTGGGTCATATCGGCGTGAAACGCATGAGGAAGCTCCATGCTGATGGACTTTTGGAGTCTCTTGATTTTGAATCACTTGACACGTGCGAGCCGTGCCTCATGGGCAAGATGACAAGGACCCCGTTTTCAGGGACAATGGAACGGGCAAGTGACTTATTGGAAATCATACATACTGATGTGTGCGGTCCGATGAGTGTAACGGCGCGCGGTGGATATCGTTATTTTCTCACCTTCACTGACGACTTAAGTAGATATGGGTATATTTACTTGATGAAGTATAAGTCTGAAACTTTTGAAAAGTTCAAGCAATTTCAGAGTGAAGTAGAAAATCATCGTAACAAGAAGATCAAGTTCCTACGATCTGATCGAGGGGGAGAATATCTGAGTTATGAGTTTGGTGATCACTTAAGAAAATGTGGAATTGTTTCACAGTTGACGCCACCTGGAACACCACAGCGTAATGGTGTGTCCGAACGTCGTAATCGAACCCTATTAGATATGGTACGTTCTATGATGTCTCTTGCCGATTTGCCACTATCGTTTTGGGGATATGCGTTAGAGACAGCTGCATTCACTTTAAATAGGGCTCCATCTAAGTCCGTTGAGACAACACCGTATGAACTGTGGTTTGGTAAGAAACCTAAGTTGTCTTTTCTCAAGGTTTGGGGTTGCGATGCTTATGTCAAAAGGCTTCAGCCAGAAAAGCTCGAACCCAAAGCGGACAAATGTGTCTTCATAGGATACCCAAAAGATACTGTTGGGTACACCTTCTATCTCAGATCCGAGGGCAAAGTGTTTGTCGCTAAGAACGGGTCCTTTCTCGAGAAGGAGTTTCTCTCGAAAGAATTGAGTGGGAGGAAGGTAGAACTTGATGAGGTTATTGAACCTCTGCTTCAACCAGAGAGTAGCGCAGCACAGAAAGATGTTTTTGTGGAGCCTGCGGAGGTTGAAGAAGAAGCCAATGATGATGATCAAGAAGCTTCTGATCAAGTTACTACCGAACCTCGTAGGTCGACAAGGGTACGCACTGCACCTGAGTGGTATGGTAACCCTGTCTTGGAGGTCATGTTGTTAGACAACGGTGAACCTACGAGCTATGGAGAAGCGATGGTGGGCCCGGATTCCGACAAATGGTTAGAGGCCATGAAATCCGAGATGGGATCCATGTATGAAAACAAAGTATGGACTTTGGAAGTATTACCTGAAGGGCGGAAGGCCATTCAGAATAAATGGATTTTTAAGAGGAAGACGGACGCTGACGGTAATGTCACCGTGTATAAAGCTCGACTTGTGGCAAAGGGTTTTTCACAAGTTCAAGGGATTGACTACGATGAGACTTTCTCACCCGTAGCGATGCTTAAATCCGTCCGAATCATGTTAGCAATAGCTGCATATTTCGATTATGAAATTTGGCAGATGGATGTCAAAACGGCGTTCCTTAACGGTTTTCTTAAGGAAGAGTTGTATATGATGCAACCGGAAGGTTTTGTCGATCCAGAGAATGCTGACAAAGTATGCAAGCTCCAGCGTTCCATTTATGGACTGGTGCAAGCATCTCGGAGTTGGAATCTTCGCTTTGATGAGGTGATCAAAGCGTTTGGATTTATACAAGTTTACAATGAAGCTTGTATTTACAAGAAAGTGAGTGGGAGCTCTATAGCGTTTCTAATATTGTATGTGGATGACATATTGCTGATTGGAAACAATATAGAATTTTTGGATAGCGTGAAGGGGTATTTGAAAGATCTCGGTGAAGCTGCTTTCATATTGGGCATCAAGATCTATAGAGATAGATCAAGACGCTTGATAGGACTTTCACAAAGCACATACCTTGATAAAGTTTTGAAGAAGTTCAAAATGGATCAATCCAAGAAGGGGTTCTTGCCGGTATTGCAAGGTACGAAGTTGAGTAAGACTCAATGCCCAGTGACTGCGGAAGATAGAGAAAAGATGAGTGTCGTCCCCTATGCTTCAGCCATAGGCTCTATCATGTATGCAATGCTGTGCACAAGACCAGATGTCAGCCTTGCCATAAGTATGGCCGGAAGGTTTCAAAGTAATCCTGGTATGGATCACTGGACAGCGGTCAAAAATATCCTAAAGTACCTGAAAAGGACTAAGGATATGTTTCTCGTTTATGGAGGTGATCAAGAGCTCGTCGTAAAGGGTTACGTCGATGCAAGCTTTGACACTGATCCGGATGACTCTAAGTCTCAAACCGGATACGTATATATTCTCAACGGGGGAGCGGTAAGCTGGTGCAGTTCCAAGCAGAGCGTGGTAGCTGATTCTACATGTGAAGCGGAGTATATAGCTGCCTCGGAGGCGGCAAAGGAAGGTGTCTGGATGAAGGAGTTCATGACAGATCTTGGAGTTGTGCCTAGTGCACTGAACCCAATGACTCTGTTTTGTGACAACACTGGTGCCATTGCTCTAGCCAAGGAACCAAGGTTTCACAAGAGGACCAGACACATAAAGCGACGCTTAAATTCCATCCGCGATTCGGTCAAGGAGGAGGACATAAGTATTTGCAAAGTACACACGGATTTGAATGTTGCAGATCCATTGACTAAGCCTCTTCCACGGGCTAAGCATGATCAACACCAAGACTCTATGGGTGTTAGATTCATTACCTTGTAATGCTAGATTATTGACTCTAGTGCAAGTGGGAGACTGTTGGAAATATGCCCTAGAGGCAATAATAAAAGAGTTATTATTATATTTCCTTGTTCATGATGATCGTTTATTATCCATGCTACAACTGTATTGATTGGAAACTCAAATACATGTGTGGATGAATAGACAGACTTTGTGTCCCTAGTGAGCCTCTACAGGACTAGCTCGTTGATCAAAGATGACCGCGGTTTCCAGGTCATAGACATGAGTTGTCATTTGATAACGAGATCACATCATTAGGAGAATGATGTGATGGACGAGACCCAAACGTTAAACATAGCTTTTGATCGTGTCAGTTATCGCTATAGTTTTCTGCATGTCAAGTATAAGTTCCTATGACCATGAGATCATGTAACTCACTGACACCGTAGGAGTGCTTTGTGTGTGCCAAACGTCACAACGTAACTGGGTGACTATAAAGGTACTCTACAGGTATCTCCGAGGGTGTCTGTTGAGTTGACATGGATCGAGACTGGGATTTGTCACTCCGTGTGACGGAGAGGTATCTCCGGGCCCACTCGGTAATACGTCATCTCAATGAGCTCAAAGTGACTAAGTAGTTGGTCACGGGATTATGTATTACGGTAACGAGTAAAGAGACTTGCCGGTAACGAGATTGAACTAGGTATAGAGATACCGACGATCGAATCTCGGGCAAGTAACATACCGACGAGACAAAGGGAACTGTATACGGGATTGCTTGAATCCTTGACATCGTGGTTCATCCGATGAGATCATCGAGGAACGTGTGGGAACCAATATGGGTATCCAGATCCCGCTATTGGTTATTGACCTGGGAGTGTCTCGGTCATGTCTACATGGTTTCCGAACCCGCAGGGTCTACACACTTAAGGTTCGGTGACGCTAGGGTTGTTAGTGAGAACAGTGCATGGTTACCGAAGGTTGTTCGGAGTCCCGGATGAGATCCCGGACGTGACGAGGGTCTCCGGAATGGTCCGGGGACGAAGATTGATATATAGGATGAAAGGTTTCGGAGTCCGGAAGTGTTCCGGGGAGCATCGGGAAATCGGCGGATTACCGAAAAGGGTTTCGGGGGTCCCGGAAGTGGTTCTGGGCCTAATGGGCCACAAAGGGGGGACACCACAGCCCTCATAGGGCTGTGCGCCCCCCCCTGGGCCCTCTCCTATGGCGCATGGGGGGCTGGCCCCTCCTAGGGCAGCCGCAACCCCTGGCTTGGGGGGCAAGGCACCTAGGGGGGGGGAAACCCTAGGGCCTGCGCAGCCCTTGGCCGCCGCCCCCCCACTGCCCTGGCCGCCGGCCCCCCTAGGGGAAACCCTAGGGCGCCCCCTCCCATCTATTCCCCCTATATATAGAGGGGCAGAGGGAGGGCAGCCAACACACGTTTGTGCCTCGGTGCTGCCCTCCCTCTCCCACAACATATTCGTCTTCCCGCGGTGCTTAGGCGAAGCCCTGCTGGAATCCTCCTCCACCATCACCACCACGCCGTCGTGCTGCCGGTCTCTCCATCAACCTCTCCTCCACCCCTTGCTGGATCAAGAAGGAGGAGACGTCCCCGAGCCGTACGTGTGAAGAACGCGGAGGCACCGTTGCTTCGGTGCTAGGATCTTCGGCGATCTGAATCGCGGCGAGTACGACTCCATCAACCGCGTTCTTAACGCTTCCGCTTAGCGATCTACAAGGGTACGTGGATCCAACTCTCCTCTCGTAGTAGCATCTCCTAGATTGATCTTGGTGAACGTAGGAAATTTTTTTGTTTCCCATGCAACGTTCCCCAACACTTCCAAGGTAGGAGCAATTTGGAGATTTGCAAGAAAACCCTGCGGAACAACTTGAAGGTAGAGTTTCCTGAATGCTTCACAAAGCTCAGGCTGGTACGGCTTGATAAGAAGGCTATTGCAATATGCCTTTCTGCTCAAAGCATCTGCAATCACATTCGCCTTGCCAGGAGTGTATTCAATGCTGGGATTATACTCTTGGATCATTTCGACCCAACGAGTCTGGCGGAGGTTCAGATGCGACTGTGTGAAGATGTACTTCAAGCTCTTGTGATCAGTGAAGATGTCGACCTTTCTGCCCAACAACAGATGTCTCCACGTAATCAGAGCATGTACCACAGCTGCTAGCTCGAGATCATGTGTGGGATAGTTCTTCTCACTTGGCTTTAGCTGACGAGAAGTGTATGCCACAATTCTCTTATCTTGCATAAGCACACCACCAAGACCTTGAAGAGAAGCATCACAAAATACTTCATAGGGCTTGGATTCATCCGGAGGAGTCAGAACTGGAGCGGAGACAAGCTTATCTTTGAGAGTTTTGAATGCCACTTCACACTCTGGAGACCAAAAGTATTTGACATTCTTCTGAAGCAGGTTGGAAAGAGGCTTGGCAATCTTGGAGAAGTTCTCAACAAACCTTCTGCAATAGCTGGCAAGACCCAGAAAACTGCGGAGCTGCTTGACATTCTGAGGAGCTTCCCAGTTGACAATTGCTTCAACTTTCTCGGGATTAACCGCAATACCGTCAGCTGAGATTATGTGGCCCATGTACAAAACCTTATCGAGCCAAAACTCGCACTTTGAGAACTTGGCATAGAATTTATGCTCTCGGAGTCGATCAAGAACCAGACGTAAGTGCTTTTCGTGATCTTCTTCATTCTTGGAAAACACCAGAATATCATCCAGATACACAAGCACAAACTCGCCAGTATAGGGGTTGAAGATGTAATGCATCATCCTTGAGAAGGTAGGAGGAGCATTGGCGAGACCGAAGGACATGACGGTATACTCGTATGAACCGTAGCTCGTTCTGAAGGCCGTCTTGGGAATGTCTTCCTCGCGAATGCGAATTTGATGATAGCCCATTCGAAGGTCAAGCTTAGAGAACACTTTAGCTCCTTTGAGCTGCTCAAAGAGTTCGTTGATGTTGGGGAGCGGGTACTTGTTCTTAATTGTCTTCTTGTTCAATGGTCGGTAGTCAACACAGAGACGCTCCGTGCCATCTTTCTTCTTGACAAATAAGACACCACAGCCCCATGGAGATGTACTAGGCCTAATGAGACCCATACTCTCCTGCTTATCAAGCTGCTTCTTCAATTCCTTCAATTCATCCGGAGAGAGCTTGTACGGACGCCGGCATGCTGGCTTAGTGCCCGGCTCGAGTTCAATGACAAACTCCACCTGACGGTGTGGAGGCATGCCTGGAAGTTCTTCAGGAAAGACGTCTTGATATTCGTTCACCACCGGAATTTGAGATATGGCATTAATTTCGCCCTTATCATTAAGAGAGAAAAGCCGGATAGTGTTATCCCTTGAGGCGAAGATAATCACATCTTCATCAGAATGAGTCAACTTGACTTCCTTCTGTGCATAATCAATGTGAGCATCATGCTGAGAAAGCCAATCCATTCCGAGGATGAGGTCGATGTCAGAATTACCAAGAATCACCGGAGAAGCCAAAAATCGATAATCACCCATGCGAATAGAAACATCCGGAGCATATAATCTAGAAGTCATGCATCTTCCCGGAGAAATCACTTGCAACTCCTTTGGCAAGGCCATGGTGCCCACATTATACTTGGATGCAAATGGGAATGACATGACAGAATGTGAAGCACCCGAATCAAATAACACTTTAGCAGGAAAAGAGTTCACTGGAAGGTTACCCAAAATGACATCAGAAGAATTCTCCGCTTGCGCTGCATTCATCAGATTGACCCTTGCTGCCTTTGGATCATGCCTGACAATAGCTGAACTCACAGGTGGAGGAGGTGGAAGACGCTTCGGATTCGGACATCTGCTGGCATAGTGACCTTTCTGAGTGCATTTGTTGCAAGTCACTTCTGAGAGAGGATGGAAATGAGAGCCACTTGACTTGGAGCCTTGAGACTAAAACTGCTTCTTCGACTGGTTGCTCGGGTTGGGTGGGTGGGAGAAGCCACGACCACTAGAGTTCTTGTTGTTGGAGTTGTTGTATGGAGCTCGAATCACTGGAGGAGGAGGAAGCCAGAATTTCTGTTGTTTCGCAGCCAACTGAGACGATGAGGAAGAGTGAACAGCATCTCGAATTCTTTTCATAGAAGCCTCCATCTTAAGCTGAGCTGCTTCTTGTTTCAAAGCCATGTTATAGAACTTGTCGAAATCATCTGGCTCGAACAAAGTGAGAGCAAGCTGAAGTTCATCTTTGAGACCTCCACGGAACTGATAGATTTTACTCTTGGCATCAGGAATGTCTTGCTTAGCATAGCGAGCGAGGTTTTGGAACTTGACATTATACTGATAGACTGTCATGGAGCCCTGCTTCAGGTTGCGGAATTGCTCACGCATACCCTCGATGACACTTGTAGGAATGTGGTGCGAACGGAAATCCTTGCAGAAATTCTCCCAAGAGATCACTTGACCCGGCCTGGAGTCTTTGTACTGCTGCCACCAGTCAGCTGCTTGATCTTTCAGTTGGAAGGCTGCAAACTTCACATAGTCATCTTCCTTCACGTTACTGCACTCAAAATGCTTCTTTATGTCGGTTAACCAATCCTCAGCATCAAGAGGGTCGACACAGTAACTGAAAGCTTTAGGATTGTTGGCCAAGAACTGGTTAAGAGTAGCATGGTGCTGCTGGAAGAAGTTGCCTTGATTCCCTGGAATACCCTGATTAGCTTGATTAGCTTGCATCTGCTGCATCATCTGCATCATCAACTGAGTGTTCTGAGCAGTAGTCTGCATAATTGCTCTCCAAGCCTCAGGCGGAGGAGGAGGGGAAGGAGGATGATCTGGGACCTCTTCCACCTCTGGGTTAGCGTTGGGAACCTTTTTCGGAGCCATCCTGTAAGAGATGACCACGAATCAGCAATTGATTGACAAAAGGAATAAGCTGAATCAATGGAATGAATTGCATCAAGTCTTCACAATAATCATTCGAACAATAAGAACGAATGAAATCATTCGAACAAGAGGAACGAATGAAATTCTCAGTTAAATGATAACATCAATCTTCACGAGAAGCCACATAGGGGACAAAATGAAAAATAAGAAAACAAAAAGGTACGGATGGGAACAAACACAAGAGAGGAGTTTCGTTCTAACATATTTGTGCTGAAAGCATATGAACGCGTTACGAAAAGGTTTTGCAATCCCCGGATCAGCATAGCCAAGGACCCTTTAAGATGCAACTCCAGATAGTAACATCGGTCATATAACCACTTCACTCAATGTAGAACCCCGAACTCACTAACCTGCATTCGTTGGAAGAATGCCTACGATCTACTGGATAAACCCACCTATAGATTTCCGAAAGATTCCAGTTATGCAATCAGGTGTTGGGGATACACGGGAAACACCGCGCAATCAACTCTAAACCTACATCCAGGTGTATCCATCCTTCAACACATAACCAGTCTTTCTCGGAAACTGTGTACCTCGGACCTTCGAAAAGCATCCACTATAACAAGCTATGGCAATACTTCCGAACTACCTCCCCAGTACTGGGTGATGTCGGGGTTATCTTGCCACTGGCCGTATAGGGGAGATTTTTGATGTCGGCCGTCTTAAGTATTTAGTACTGCCGCGATATGCTTGTGACAACAATACCCCGAAGCTCAACTCCTCGGTAACAGGAGGCATCGAGAACAATATCCTTGTCACAAGAACATCGAAACAATCCCAGAATACTCGCGGGATTCCTAAAAAAAATTTGTGCAATTTTTGAAGATAGGAGAGACAAGAGTAGTCGTCAGGAGTCCTCACCAGAGAGAAAGGGGATGAGAAGTAAAGAAATCCTACTCTCCGATATAATATAGGACTCAAAAAGTTTTCAGTGTGTGCCTAGACTCGACCGTCAACGATTCGATCAAACAGTGGGGGCTCCTAGGTCGGAGAAGGCTCTGAATACCAACTTGTAATGCCTAGGATGGAGTTATACCTCCTACGTGTCGAGGCACGACTTAAAGGCATAAATCCATCCTAGAATGATCTCAAGTTCGGTAATTCTTTGCACATCTCATGTAAAAGAGGGGATTGTAACCAGAAAATAGCTGGCTTACACTCGCCACGTCACAGAATTACAATTCTAGTCTCAATCATCATACATTAAGAACATCACAACCCCTCTAAGGGCAAAATCCAAATGCAAGATACCAAACTTAGATAAATAAACCACAGGCGGATCGAATCCTAGTAAGAGTCTCCACTACTGATCATCCGGGTATCGCACATAGTACCGACTACGCTCCTCGTCGAACTCCCAATCCAGCTCGGTGCCATCACCTGGATAGCTCACAGCTGGACCTGCATCTGGTGTGTGAAGTAACTGTGAGCCACAGAGGACTCACTAATCCCGTTTCCGGGTAACAAGACTATTTAAGCCTTTGGGAGAGGATAAAGGCTGAAGAAAAGAATAAGTGTCTGCAGCAGCAACTAGCATCTAGCTTACGTAAGTGAGGGCGAGAAGAGAAAGCCTTGGCGAGAAGTGATCACGAAGTGATCCTAGCTACAAGCTCCACAAACATAACCCCTCCGTGTTCAACCCCCGAATCCCTATTCGGAAATTGACAGTCACGGAACACACGCTGGTAGTGTATTAGAAACATTGTGTCAAGTTATCTACAACCGGAATTAACAAGCTCCCATCTGCCACATAACCGCGGGCACGAATTTCGAAAGTTCAAACCCTGCAAGGGTGTTCCAACTTGACCCATTACAAGCCCACGATCTGCGGAGTCGCAACTCCAAAGTGGGAAGACCCGAGTATCCTCGGAATCCCGTGCTCAAGATATACCGAACTAAGGTAAGGCTAATCCAGCAAATCCTCCCGGCGTGCCGACACCCTGATAGTAGCCGCGCGTATCTCGTCTCAGGCCACGACCGGATGAGACATCCTACGGGTTTTTACCAGACCTCGAGTTTCCTTGAGGTGGCCCCGCAGTCCGCTAATTTCGGACCAACACTCATGTGGAGCACTGGCCCGGGGTTGTTGATTAAGAAAAGGGTTTATAAATCCCTATGCAAGTTTAGTTTGTTATTAGGCAAATAGTACCAATGTTGGGACTTGCTGGAAAAGACTTAGCACTTAGCGGTTTATCGAGGGGGTCCCATACACCCCAACCGTGTTAGGAACGCATAATCAAGGAACATAACACCGGTTTATACGGTTCCTAACGGCATGAGTGGAACAAAACACCAAGCAAAAGGCTTAGCCTTCCACCCTTGCCAATATATAGATGATTTCATTTTAAGCATTTATATAGTGTGATATAACCCAACCAAACTTAATCAAGAAGCAAGCATCTTCGATCTTCACCTGCAACTAACAATGCTATAAGAAGGGCTGAGCGAAGCGTACTTAGCCAAGCAACGGTTTGCATAGGTAGGTTGGTTAAACATGGCAATGGTTTACAAGTAGGAGGTTGACAAGAAGATCATGGGCATCGAGGCAAAGCTATAGATCGAGACTACTAGCAATAGGCAAAGATAGTAATGTTATCGGGGTTCGGTCATCTTGCCTGAAGAGAAGTCGTTCGGGTCGTAAGAAGGGTCCTCGTGCTCAACCTCGTTGGAAACCTCGTGCTCGAACTCGAACTCAGACTCTGCTTCCGGCTCTAAACAAAACAATCACACCAAGCACCAATCAACAAGATGCAATGCGCACTCGAAAAAGATGAATGCATGATGGATGCACTAAGGATGCACACGGAGCACGTAAAAAATCACTCAAGCAAAACACCTCAAAACATGATAACAATCTGATATTATTAATCTACACGGAAAAACAATCAAGTTTGATATAAGATTCGCTGAAATCGGAGTTACGTGCTAAAAGTTATGCCCGAAACAAGATTTGAGCGAAAGCTGAAAATTACATCAACATAGCAACTTCGGAGCTCAAAATAATTAAGCTACAGCACTCAAATATCATGGCAAAGGACATGAACACAAACTAGACATATACTACAGCAACTAAGTCCAAAGGTGCACTCCCAACGGAGCCACGGATCAATAGCAATGATCTTGGACATATTGAACTTGACAATAAAATTCTGGCAGCAGAATTTTATTGAAACTTTGGAGCAAAAGATAAACATGCTACAGCCACTTAAATAGACATGTGAGGACATGAATGGAAAGACAACAATATATAGTACAAGGAACAATCAAAATCCACTCCAAAACTATCATGCTTTGTCCTAGAACAACACACGAACATGGCATCGGAACGTTACAGATTTCAGACTTAGTGAAAATCCACTAAGTCCAAAACAGAAATATCATCATGGCATATCAAAGAGCATGTTTAAGTCACCTCGAAACTAAACATGGCAAGAGGTAAGCACCTCATCAAAATACACATGAAGGTGATCCCGAAACACACAAGCATGCATCATAGAGGTGAACACAACGATTACAACGAGCTCAACAAGATGGCATTTCATAACAAGTGAAACAACATCACAGCCACATGGCACTTTGCAATGATGATAACAAGGCAATAATAAATCTACCATGCAACCTATCACATACAACATGTAGATCATGGCAAGACGAACACGTGGACATGTCATTTGCATCAATCGGACAAACGAGCTAAAAGATATCACATGGCAAAGGTGGCATAAAAATATCACATAGCAGCAGTTTATATCATGATACACTCTTGCAACAGCAAAACAAGCACCTAGATGATCTCCAACATGCATGACAACAATAGACAAAACGTAGAGCAAGTCTCCACGAACGTCTGGACATATTATATGCGCGAAACGGAGCTATGCACAAAAAGTTATGGCAGGTCAAACATTGCATCTCAGATCAAAATTAACATGGACTTAGTGGGGAAAAGGCAACCTCAGATCTGGGGAAAAAAACAACCACGGGCCCACGCGGATCTGGGCCGATCCGGCTGAGGCAGAGTGCGGCCCGGCGGGGAGCCGCGGCGGCCCAGGAGCGGCGGCTCGGTGGAGGACGGGGACGGGCCGACTCGGCTGGAGACACTGCGCGGCCTGGCCCACGGGGTGGTGCGGTCGGGCCTGGCCGCGGTCGGCCCAGGTGAGGAACCGGAGGGAGCTGGCGATGGCGCACGGGAGGCTGCGATGCGGGCGACGCCCGGTGGCGAAGGCGAGGTGAAGGCCCAGCGGGGCGCGGTCGGAGGGAGTGGTGACCGGGCCGATCCGGCTCGGGGCCCAGGAGAGCGATCGACGAGGGAGAGGCGGCTGGCTGGCGTCGGGTGTCGAAGCGGGGAAGTGGTCCTGGGCTTCGGAGGTGTACGG
>LR738713.1:143237542-143258352 GCA_902687465.1 Secale cereale | reverse complement strand
TGGGATAGCCAACGGAGTCCAAACGCGACGAGATTTGAGAGGCGGGTTGCACACAACAAAACAACAACACACACAACAACCTCGCGGCACACCGGTAACGTTACACGCCCAAACACCAAAGTAGGCCTACGGGACGTCACGGACACGTGAGGGAGCTCCGGAACGCGAAACGGACAACGGGAAGAAACGCGACGAACCGGATGCAACCGACAACACAAATGCAATGCGATGCACATGTCTACATGATATGAATGAATGCCACACACTCACACAACAAAACGACGAAAACCCGAAAGACAAAGAACCCGGAATGGAAATAGATGAAGCCGGAGATATATTATATACCCAAAAGGGAAAGTATTACATCCGGGGCATTACAACTAACTCCTTAGTCACATTGAGCTCATTATGATGATGCATTACCGAGTGGGGCCAGAGATACCTCTCCGTCATACGGAGTGACAAACCCCAGTCTCGGTTCATGCCAACCCAACAGACACTTTCGGAGATACCCGTTGCGTACCTTTATAGCCATCCAGTTACGTTGTGACGTTTGGCACAACCAAAGTATTCCTACGGTACTCGGGAGTTGCACAACCTCATGGTCTAAGGAAAAGATACTTGACATTGAAAAAGCTTTAGCATTACGAACTACAACGATCTTGTGCTAGGCTTAGGAATGGGTCTTGTCCATCACATCATTCTCCTAATGATGTGATCCCGTTATCAATGACATCCAATGTCCATGGTCAGGAAACCGTGACCATCTGTTGATCAACGAGCTAGTAACTAGAGGCATACCAGGGACACGTTGTGGTCTGTGTATTCACACATGTATCGCTGTTTCCATATAATACAATTCAAGCATGAATAACAGACAATTATCATGAACAAGGAAATATAATAATAACCATTTTATTATTGCCTCTAGGGCATATTTCCAACAGTTTGTGTAGGGCACACCCACTGGGTGTTCATGATTTAGTGGGGGCTCTCTGAGTGCACCCACTAGGTGTAGTCCCTGAGGCTCCTGTTGACTGGGTTCAGTCAGCATGAGTCTTGAGCTTTATGTTTTTGTGTCGCTTCCACTCGAAGCGCTTTCAGGGCACGTCCGAGTGATTATGTTTTAGTGGGGGCACGTCGAAGCAAGAAAGTCTCTAGTTGCCTCTCCTTCCATAACATATCCCTCAGGCATAACATGCAATTCATATCTAGGAGAGCTAGGTCTAACATGTGTTTCAAAGTTTCAGTTTCAATAATTTCATCAGTTTCGGAAATATCATCATCTCTAGCATAATCAATAGTTCTAGCTCTAGCTAGAAGTTCATCAAGTAATTTGCCCAGTGGCACAATTTTATCAAACATAGTAGTAGCATCATAAGCATCAATCATAGTAGAAGTGGCATCATCAATAACATGCGGCATATCATAATCAATAGCTGGTGTAGGTGTCGCAAGCTTACTTAAAATAGAAGGAGAATCAAGTGCAGAGCTAGATGGTAGTTCCTTACCTCCCCTCATTCTAGAGGGAACAATCTTGGTTCTATCATCCTTTAGTGGCCTCATAGTGGTCAGCAGATATAAATGCCAAGTAACTCAGAGAATAGAGCTATGCTCCCCGGCAACAGCGCCAAAAAAGGTCTTGATAACCCACAAGTATAGGGGATTGCAACAGTTTTCTAGGGTAGAGTATTCAACCCAAATTTATTGATTCGACACAAGGGGGGCCAAAGAATTTTCTCAAGTATTAGCAGCTAAGTTGTTAATTTAACCACACCTGGAAAAACTTAGTATCTGCAGCAAAGTGTTTCGTAGCAAACCAATATGGAAGTAACGGTAACAGTAATAGTAGTAGCAGTTTTGTAGTGATTGTAACGGTAGCGGTAATTAAAGTAATGAAGCAAGTATCAATATGAAACGAATTCGTAGGCAATGGATCAGTAATGATAGGTGTCGGATAATATTAATCATGTAGCACTTATAACCCAGGGTGACACAGAACTAGCTCCAATTCATCAATATAATGTAGGCATGTATTCCGTATATAGTCATACGTGCTTAGGGAAAAGAACTTGCATGCCATCTTTTGTCCTACCCTCCCGTGGCAGCGGGGTCCTAATGAAAACTAAGGGATATTAAGGCCTCCTTACCGGACCAAAGCATTAGCACTTAGTGAATACACGAACTCCTCAAACTATGGTCATCACATGGAAGTATCCCGACTATTGTCACTCCGGGGTTGCCGGGTCATAACACATAGTAGGTGACTATTGACTTGAAAGATAGGTTCAAGAACACAAATATATGCATGAAAACACAATAGGTTCATATCTAAAATCATGGCACTCGGGCCCTAGTGACAAGCATTAAGCATAGCAAAGTCATAGCAACATCAATCTTAGAACATAGTGGATATTAGGGATCAAACCCTAACAAAACTAACTCGATTACATGATAAATCTCATCGAACCCATCATCGTCCAGCAAGCCTACGATGGAATTACTCACACACAGTGGTGAGCATCATGAAATTGGTGATGGAGGAAGGTTGATGATGACAATGGTGACGATCTCCACTCTCCGGAGCCCCGAACAGACTCCAGATCTGGCCTCCCGAGGAAGAACATGGGGTGACGACGGCTCCGTACTGTAAAACACGATGAATCCTTCTCTCTAATTTTTTTTCACCCCGAACGTCAATATATGGAGTTGGATTTGAGGTTGGTGGAGGTCTAGGGGGCCCACAAGGACGGAGGGCGTGCCCTAGGGGGGCACCCTTTTGGGCAAGGTGCGGGCCCCCTCCGATGGATATTTTCGCCAATATTTTTTATTATTTCCAAAAATCATTTCCGTGAAGTTTCAGGTCATTCTGAGAACTTTTATTTCTGCACAAAAATAACACCAAGGCAATTCTGCTGAAAACAACGTCAGTCCGGGTTAGTTCCATTCAAATCGTGCAAATTAGAGTCCAAAACAAGGGCAAAAGAGTTTGGAAAAGTAGATACGACGGAGACGTGTCAACTCCCCCAAGCTTAACCCATTGCTTATCCTCAAGCAATTTAGTTGATAAACTGAAAGTGATAAAGAAAAACTTTTACAAACTCTGTTTGATCTTGTTGTTGCAAATATGAAGCCATCATTCAAGTTTTCAACAAAGATTATGAACTAACCATATTCACAATAACATTTAGGTCTCACATTTACTCATATGAATAACACAATCAACTAGCAAGCAATAATAATAAATCTCGGATGACAACACTTTTTGAAAACAATCATGATATAATATGACAAAGTGGTATCGCACTAGCCTTTTATGAGACCGCAAAACATAAATGCCGGGCACCTGAGAAGATCAAGGACCGATTAGACATTATAATTCATGGTTAAAGAGATCCAGTCACACTCATACTCAATATCAATTAATAAGAAAGCGTACAAATGACAGAGGTGCTCTCCAGCTGGTGCTTTTTATAAGAGGATGGTGACCCAGCAATAAAAGTAAATAGATAGGCTCTTCACAGAGGGAAGCAGGGATTTGTAGAGGTGCCAGAGCTTGAGTTTTCTAAAACAAAGATGAATATAATTTTGAGCGGTATGCCTTCGTTGTCAACGCAGTGACCAAGAGTTCTCAATATCTTCCATGCTACATACATTATAGGCGGTTCTCAAATAGAATGGTAAAGTTTTACTCCCCCTCCACCATCAATCACACTCCACGACTTATCTGAAACAATGGGTACCGTCCATACCAACAAAAGTCCTGGGGGAGTTTTATTTAATTATATTTTGATTTGATTTTGAGCATGGGACTGGGCATCCCGGTTACCGGCCATCTTCTCATGAATGACAAGAGGAGTCCACTCATCGTGAGAATAACCCACCTAGCATGGAATATAAAGACAGGCCCCACTCGCCAGATGAGCGATTTGGGCAAACAAAACAAAATTTTATTTGAAGGTTTAGAGTTTGGCACATGCAAATTTACTTGGAACGGCAGATAAATACCACATATAGGTAGGTATGGTGGACTCATATGGAACAACTTTGGGTTTATGGAAGTGGATGCACAAGCAGTATTCCCGCTTAGTACAGGTGAAGGCTAGAAATAGACTGGGAAGCGGTTAGCTATGGAGCGACAACGGTCATAAACATGCCTTGAGATTAACCAGCATTGAGTGCAAGCATGAGTAGGATATAAATTACCATGAACATAAATATCGTGAAGGCTATGTTGATTTTGTTTCAACTACATGTATGAACATGTGCCAAGTTGATCCACTTAAATCATTCAAAGGAGGATACCATCCTATCATACTACATCACAACTATTTTAAAAGCATGTTGGCACACAAGGTAAACAATTATAAATCCTAGCTAATTAAGCATGTCATGAGTAACTATAATCTCTAATTGTCATTGCAAACATGTTTCATTCATAATAAGCTGAATCAGGAACGACAAGCTAATCATATTTACAAAAAAAATAGGTCGAATCCATACCAGCTTTTCTCCATCTCAATCATTTCATCATATATCGTCATTTTTGCCTTTCACTTGCACGACCAAACAGTGTGAATAATAATAAGAGTGCACGTGCATTGGACTAAGCTGGAATCTGCAAACATTTATTCAAAGGAGAAGACAAGGTAATACAGGCTCTTGTTAGATAATCAATAATGCATATGAGAGCAACTCATCATTTTCATCGTGGTCTTCTCCTCTCGACCCCCAAAGAAAAAGAAAAGAAATTCAAAGAAACACAATGAAATGATTTTGGAGTTTTTGTTTTTCTGAAGAAAGTAAAACAAGAACGAGAAAAACTATTTACACGGGAAAGCTCCCAACAAACAAAAGAAGAACGAGAAATCTTTTTGGGGTTTCTTTTAAATACTACCGACTTACTAAAATAACAAGCAAGAAAGAAAACACAAAAAGAAACGAGAAATATTTGTGGGTTTTTCAAAGTTTTTCGAACTCACAAGAAGAAAGCGAGAAAATAAACTAACATGAATAATACAATGAAAAAGTATGAACACCGACAACAGGAATGAATGTGTGATCATGAATGTAAAGTCAGTGAGAAATAAGTACTCCCCCAAGCTTAGGCTTTTAGGCCTAAGTTGGTCTACGCCCATGGATCAAAGTAGCCCTCTCCGGTGTACTGAGGTAGATCTTGTTGGAAATATGCCCTAGAGGCAGTAATAAAATGGTTATTACTATATTTTCTTGTTCATGATAATTGTCTATTGTTTATGCTATAATTGTATTAACCGGAAACTGTAATACATGTGTGAATACATAGACCACAACATGTCCCTTGTGAGCCTCTAGTTGACTAGTTCGTTGATCAATAGATGGTTGTGGTTTCCTGACCATGGACATTGGATGTCGTTGATAACGGGATCACATCATTAGGAGAATGATGTGATGGAGAAGACCCAATCCTAAGCATAGCACAAGATCATGTAGTTCGTTTGCTAGAGCTTTCTAATGTCAAGTATAATTTCCTTAGACCATGAGATTGTGAAACTCCCGGATACCGTAGAAATGCTTTTGGTGTATCAAATGTCACAACGTAACTGGGTGACTATAAAGGTGCACTACATGTATATCTAAAAGTGTCTGTTGAGTCGGCACGAATCGAGACTGGGATTCATCACTTCGTATGACAGAGAGGTATCTCGGGGCCCACTCGGTAATGCATCATCATAATGAGCTCAATGTGACCAAGGAGTTAGTCACGGGATCATGTGTTACAGAACGAGTAAAGAGACTTGCCGGTAACGAGATTGAACAAGGTATGGGGATACTGATGAATGAATCTCGGGCAAGTAACATACCGATGGACAAAGGGAATTGTATACGGGATTGATTGAATCCTTGACACCGTGGTTTATCCAATGAGATCACCGTGGAACATGTGGGAGACAATATGGGTATCCAGATCCCGCTATTGGTTATATGACGGAGAAGTGTCTCGGTCATGTCTGCATGGTTCCCGAACCCGTAGGGTCTACACACTTAAGGTTCGATGACGCTACAGTTGTAATGGGAATTGTATGTGGTTACTGAAAGTTGTTTGGAGTCCTGGATGAGATCCCGGACATCAGGAGGAGTTCCGAAATGGTTCGAAGGTGAAGATTTATATATGGGAAGTCCAATTTTAGTCGCCGAAAATGTTTTGGGGGTTATCAGTATTGTACCAGAACCACCAAAAGGGTTCCGGGGGTCCACAGGGAGGGACCACCTGCCCCGGGGGACCAAGTGGGCTAAATATGGGTGGGAACCAGCCCCCCTAGTGGGTTGGTGCACCCCCAAGGGCCCCAAGGTGCCTAGGGTTAAAATTATAGGGGTGGGGGCGCCCCCACCAACTTGGGGGGAAAGCACCCCCCTTGGCCGCCGCCCCCCCTCTAGATGCATCTAGGGGGCCGACCCCCTCCCCCCTTCACCCTATAAATAGAGGGGGAGGGAGGGCAGCCATACCTCAGCCCCTAGCGTAGCCCTCCCCCTCCTACACCTCCTCGTCCTCCTCCTCCGTTAAGCTTGGCGAAGCTCTACCGGAGAACCATGAGCTCCACCGCCACCATGCCGTTGTGCTGCCGGAGTTCTCCCTCAACTTTTCCTCCCTCCTTACTGGATTAAGAAGGAGGAGACGTCCCCGGGCTGTACATGTGTTGAATACGGAGGCGCCGTCCGTTCGACGCTAGATTGGATCTTCCGCAATTTGAATCTCCGCGAGTACGACTCCATCAACCTCGTTCTTTGCAATGCTTCCGCTTAGCGATCTTCAAGGGTATGAAGATGCACTCCCTCTTTCTCGTTGCTAGAATCTCCTAGATTGATCTTGGTGACACGTAGGAAGTTTTTTGAATTATTACTACGTTACCCAACAGTAGCATCATGATCTAGGTCTATGCGTAGATTGTATGCATGAGTAGAACACAAGCAGTTGTGGGCGATGATTTGGTCAATTTGCTTGCCGTTACTAGTCCTATCTTTATTCGGCGACATTGTGGTATGAAGCAGGCCGGACCGACTTTACACGTACGCTTATGTGAGACTGGTTCCACCTCCTGGCATGCACTTGTTGCATAAGATGGCTAGCGGGTGTCTGTCTCTCCCACTTTAGTCGGATCGGATTCGATGAAGAGGGTCCTTATGAAGGGTAAATAGCAATTGGCATATCACCGTTGTGGCTTCCGCGTAGGTAAGAAACGTTCTTGCTAGAAACCCATAGCAGGCACGTAAAACATGCAACAACAATTAGAGGACGTCTAACTTGTTTTTGCAGGGTATGCTATGTGATGTGATATTGTAACATCCCAATTTTTAAGCTGAATGTTATTATTTAGATCATTCATATGCATTCATAATTTGTGCATTCTTGAATTTGTGTTTTGTTGGAAATTGATCCAAGAGATTTTAAGCAACTCAAGGACCAAATGAGAGAGTAGGAAATTTCCCAAAAAGACCCACATTTTTATTTCTTTCCAAGTGGGGTTGGATCAAATATAAATTTTGCCAAATTTTGAATTCCATTTTTTTTAAATATTACAATAAAGAGAGAAGATAACATGACTTCTTCGAAAATAGAGAAGAAATGTTGGAAATTGAATTTTGAGTCAAAATATATTTATTGGATTTTTATTTGCAAAAATCTTTATTTTATGCAAGTTTTATTAGTACTAAAATGTTTGTTTTTATTTTAGGCATTTAGGCCGAGTAAAATGTTCGCAAGGTCATTAATAAGGCCCTAGTTATGTGTGAATTTCTCTGTGATTTTTAAAAATATATTTTTTTTCTTCTGATTTTTCGTATTTCTCGAAACAGATTTTATAAAAAAATCGGACCGACCGGACCAAGCCGGCCCAGTTCGACAGCCGCGGCCCAGCCAGCTCCTCGCTCCACCCGCATCATCTCCGAGCTCGGGACAGAGTCCCGAGCTAGGACGCCGTCGCCACCGCGTCGACCTCGGCTTCCGTGCCACCGCCGGACGCCTCCCTTGCCCCTTCTCGCAAGTAGCCCCCTCCCCGGCCTTTAAATACCGCCGCCACCTCTCCCTCTTCCCTCACAACCACCGCCGCCGCAACACCGCCGCCGTCGCAAATCGCGCCGCCGCCGCAAGTCACCGCCCCGCTGCTCGCAGCCACCGCCGCCGCCCGAAGCAGCAGCCGCCATCGCGCCTTGCCGCCGCCACGCCGTCCGCCACCATCCTTGTAACGCCCATGATGCTGCTATAGCTCCTACGTGTCGAGGCACGACTTAGAGTCATAGCCGCATTCTGGAATGGTCTAAAAATGGTATCTTTACACAGCCCATGTAATGAATAGGATGAACGAGATTTTAATAGTTGGCTTGCACTCACCACGTCACACAATTAATACAATAAACATACATTCATCCAGAGAACACAGAGTCCGACTACAGACGAAATTAAACGAAGAAAAGATAACACACATGCTATTCCCGATCGGCCCTAGTAGGAACTACTACTGATCGTCGGGGTACGTCACGTACATATGCCCACGCTCTTCATCAAACTCCCATTGAAGCTCTTGCACATCTCCCGCGTCAAACTCTGAGGTACCTGCATCTGTTTGTGTAGCAAATTGTGAGTCACGAGGACTCAACAATCTTGTTCCCGGGTATCAAAACTATCATGGCTTTTAGGTGTGGAGAGGTTATAAAGTGGTTGCAGCAGCACTAAGCATTGTACGATGCTATCTTACGAAGTCAGAGCGAGATGAGAATATATGCCAACGATCGCAACTAGTAGTGATCAAGAAGTGATCATGTCTACTTACGTTCATACATAACCCCACTGTGTTCACTTTCCGAACTCCGTCGAAAAGAGACCATCACAGCTACTCACACAGGTAGTGTATTTTATTTGAGTTTTGTGTCAAGTTATCTACAACCAGATATTAACAACTCCAATCTGCCACATAACCGCGGGCACGGCTTTCGAAAGATCATAACCCTGCAGGGGTGTCCCAACTTAGCCCATCACAAGCTCTCACGATCAGCGAAGGTACAACTCCAAATTGGGAAGACCCGAGTGTTCTCGGAATCCCATGCATAAGATATTTCGACAATGGTAAAACTAATCCAGCAAGACCTCCCGACGTGCCGTCACCCTGATGAGAGCCACACGTATATCGTCTCAGGCCACGATCAGATAAGCTACGCGTACAGGTGCCAAAACCCCAAGTTGCCAAGGGGTGGCCCCGCACAGTACTCTGGGTTGGACCAACACTCATGAGGAGCACTGGTCCGGGGGTTGATTAAGAATCCACGGGTTAATTACTCCCTATGCAGTTTTTAGTTATTAGGCAAATGGTCAAACCAAGGTTGGGTCTTGCTGGAAAAGCTTTAAACAGAGCAAATTATCGAGGGGGGCCCGTAAACCCCAACCGTGTTAGGAACGCAATATCAAGGAACATAACACTGGTTTATCATATCCTAAGGCGACATGAGTGGAACAAAACATCAAGCAGAAGGCCAAGCCTTCCACCCATTACCAAGTATATATGTGCATTAATTAAACAAGATATATATTGTGTTATCCCAAAGAATCCATGTTACAACATGGAACATCTTCCATCTTCACCTACAAGTAACAACACTATAGAGAGGCTGAGCAAAAGCGTAAGTTAGCCAATCGACAGTTCGCTAGGAAGGTGGTTAGAGGGTTTCGTGGCAACATGGGAGGCTGACAAAACAAGAATGGGTAGCGCGACATAGCTATAGAGCGAGACATCCAGCAAAACAAAGATAGAGGTGATATCGAGGAACGGTCATCTTGCCTGGTATCCCGCAAGGAAGAAGAACGAGTCAATGAAGAAGACAAATGGACGTAGTCGAAAGAATCCTCACAACTCGAGAACAAAACCGAAGCTAATGAGAGAAGCAAACCGAAAAGAAGCAAACATGGTAAACACACAAGCATAACCATGGCATGATGCACAAACAAGTATGATGCATGTCCGGTTTAAATATGCATGGCATGGCAAAGTGCAAAAACAAAATTAAGTTAAGTGGAGCTCAATATGTTGACAAAACACCACAATCACATATTTAGTTTGATCCCGGTTATGTACACATCAAGTTTAAATGTTGGTTACCATCGCAACAGATGCAACACAATTATACCACACTATCTAAGCAATTTAAATGGGGCCAGAAACAACAAACAACAATTCTGAAAAATCCCCATGTCATTTAGCAATTTTTAATGCAAACAACAATTTTAAACATTTTAAATGTTGTTATCATGATGCGGATGACATATACAAGTTTTATGCATTTTTTGTGAAATGTTGGCATTTAAAAATGATATGGAGTATTTCGTCACCATGGTGGGAAGCAAAGGGGTGCCACGACGACGAACCGAAAATGATGTCACGGCAACATATCGGTTCCGGTAACTCGTTGAGAGATCGATGCAAAGGAAGCATGACGGGAGCCTGTAATGCAAGATGGTGGGGTGCTCCTGATCACCGGGTTCCCACGAGGCAGTGGCATGGAAACGAGTGACAATTCGGACACGGTGCAAACACGAGCATCTCATACAACATGCATACGTCCACGGGCGTCATCTCGGGGTTATACCTTCGAAGCGTGTGTTTTAGGGCAGTTCAAAAACATCGAGGGAAGTAGTCGTTCACGGGTCATAGTAGTGGAACTAGTCGTACACGCCGATGGTAGTGGAAGTAGTGGTTCACACGACGGTAGTAGAACTCGACGTTTTTAGTTCATGGATCTTCGGCGATGGTAGTCGTTCGGCACCGGTCGTCAAGGTACTAGGTGTTCTTGGCAATTCCGGAGACGGCGGTAGAGGTACTTGGCGCATCGTCGTGGTACTTGCAAAAATTCTCAGAGACGATGCTTGACAGTCCGGGTACGGGTCTTGGCATCCATGTAGCCGATCTTGCCGGTCTTGACGGTCCAAACAAAGCAACACAAGGGGCCTCGGGTGACAACGACAATGAACAAAAGCACATGGAGAACCAGGGATGCAGAGGCGTTTGAAGACGAACTTGGCGCCCGGCGAGTAGGACAGTGGCAGGGCGACGAGAAGACAGCGCGTCTCGAAGACGAAGAGGACCAGCGGGTCCAGGGGTGGAGACGGCCAGCGGGAGGTAGTGCTGGAGATGTGAAGCTGCTGCCGTGCATCGAGGGAAGCAGAAGGGGCGAGCCACGCGGTTGGCTGATGGTAGCTGCGACCATGGCGGTGGAGATGGAGGTGCTCGCGGGTGCAAGGTGGTGGTGAGGCGTAGGGGCTGCCGGAGTTGGCCGCTGCGGTGGTGGCGCGAGAGGCGGGGCGCTAGTAGGTGGCGCGTGCGGAGTCGGGGTGGTACTGGTGCGGTCGGACGACAAGTCCAGAGGCGAGGACGAGGTTAATGGAGACGACACGGGGCAGCGATGGCATCGGGAGCGAGGATGAGATGGAGGGGGAGCTGTAGCGGAGGCCGGACATGGCTGGGCGGCGCAGTCGACGAAGGGGCGCGGGGCGAAGCAGAGGCGAGTCGCGGTATCATGGCTAGGTAGCGGCGGGAACATGGAGGAGAGGCAGGGTGCGGGCGAGTGTGAGCAGGGCAGAGCGCTGCGGGGATGGGGGTAGAGGATGGCAGCACTGTGAGGGAACGGGGAAGGAGATCGATAAGGTAGCTAGGGTTAAGAGGAGAGGTGGGATGGGCCTAGGAGGCCAGTGGCTAGGCCTAGGCCTTAGTGAGTCGGCCTGGTTGCACGTGAAAAAAAACAGGGGAGAGAGGAGTTTGGTGGGCTGCGCTGGGCTTCTCTCTATCCTCATATTCTCCTCTTCTATTTACAGGAAAATAACAAAGAAAGAAAATGAAGAAGGAAAGGTTAGAGAAAGAAGTTGGGCACACAGAATATTTCCCCGTACTCACATAATGTGTTTGTTCCAAGAAAATAAGAATGGCCATGATTGCAAGGTTTAAATTCAAATTCATTTGAATTTAATCCAAATGGTTTGAACACGGAGTAGGATTTCGAAGTGCCCAAAAATGTTGAGAATTTAGAAAGAGCCTCGATAGATGGGAAAATAATTATAGGCAAGGTTAGAGAGTCAAAACTTGAAGAAGGAAAGTCCAAGGGATTTAACATGCACGTGTGTTGTGGTAAATTCCAAATTAATGGAATATTATTTCATAGCTCCCTAATAATATTGGGAGGATATGTTATAAAGAGAAATCACCATGTGCATTTCCCTTGATTTAAATGGACCAAAGATCCATGCAATTTATTTAGTTGAGTTTTAAAAAGGGTTTCATGATGACATGATGCAATGATGAATGCAATGATGAAAAGCAACAATCAAAATAATCACACGACAACAACGAAATAACTGGAAGGCTTCTGGACAGTCGGACGCCTCCCTTGACCCCTCCCACAAGTAGCCCCTCCCCGGCCTTTAAATACCGCCGCCCCCTCTCCCTCTTCCCTCACAACCGCCGCCGCCGCTGCAAATCGCGCTGCAGCCGCAAGTCGCCGCCCCACCGCTCGCAGCTCGAAGCCGCAGCCGCCTGCGCGCCTTGCCACCGCCCCGCCGTCTGCCGCCGTCCCTGAAGCCGCCGGAGTTGCCGCCACCGCCGCCGACCTCGCCGTTGAACGCCGCCGCCGGTAACTGCCACCTCACCCGGACCATCGAATCTGGTTCTAACGATCCAGATCGTGTTTTCGTTTTTTAAAAACAGTTTATTATTATTTAGCATACGTTTTCTGTTTAGATCTCTTAGCGAATGGTTTTCGTCGTTTAGGTTATGTAGCGAACGTTCAAGTGGAAGGAAAAACCTTTGAATGCTAGAATGAAATATGATCATGAGTTTGCTACTTCACCTATCTTTGTTACTAAAGGATTATGAATTCACTATTGACCCTGAGTTAATTACCTTGGTTGAATCTGATCCTTTCCATGGTTATGAAACTGAAACTGTCCTGACACATCTTACTAAACTGAATGATATGGCCACCTTATTTGCTCATGAGGAAAAAAATTGCTATTACTATATTCTTAAGTTGTTTCCTCATTAAAGGGTGATGCTATGATACGGTTTAATTCTCTTGCTCCTGGTTGTGTGTGTAGTCCCCATGATATGATTTACTATTTCTCTAAAAAATGTTTTCCTGCTCATAATAAAAAAGCTGCATTACAGGAAATATTTAACTTTGCGAAAATTGAAGAAAAGAGTCTCCCACCATCTTGGGGGAGGCTTCTCCAATTACTTAATGCTTTGCCTGATCACCCTCTCAAGAAAAATGAAATACTTGATATCTTTTACAATGGACTAACCGATGCTTCTAGGGACCACCTAGATAGTGGTGCTAGTTGTGTTTTCAGGGAATGAACTGTTGGACAAGCTGAAGAATTATTGTATAATATATTGAGGAATGATAATGAATGGACCCTTCCTGAACCACCACCCAATCCAACTCTGAAGAAGAGGGTATTCTATTTCTAAGTCCTAAAGATATGCAAGAGGCAAATAAATCTATGAAAGAAAAAGGTATTAAAGGTGAAGATATTAATAATTTACCACATATTGAAGAAATACATGGTCTTGATACCCCGACACAGGTAGTAGAGATAAATTGTCTCTATAGATTGGATGAAGGTGATATTACTTATACTAAGTCTGCTAGTCAATGCTTGAATGAGTTTGATAACTTTGTTGTTAAACAAGAAAAGAAGTTGCATGTCTGTCGGTGGAACCGGTCTCATGTACGTGGACATGTAAGGTTAGTCTGGGCCACTTCATCTTACAATACCGTCGAATCAAAATAAAGACGTTGGTGGTTAGCAGTATGACCATCACCGCCCACAACTCATTTGTGTTCTACTCGCGCATATCATCTACGCATAGACCTGGCTCTGATACCACTGTTGGGAAACGTTGCATGGAAAACAAAAAAAATCTATGCACACGCAAGATCTATCCATGGAGATGCATAGCAACGAGGGGGAGAGTGTGTCTACGTACCCTCGTAGACCGTATGCGGAAGCGTTTATTAACGCGGTTGGTCTAGTCAAACTTCTTCGTGATCCAACCGATCAAGTACTCAACATACAACAACTCCGCGTTCAGCACACGTTCAGCTCAGTGACGTCCTCTCCTTCTTGATCCAGCCAGATGGGTGAAGTACTAGATGAGTTCCGGCAACACGACAGCGTTATGACGGTGGTGGTGATGCTATCTCCGCAGGGCTTCGCCTAAGCACTGCGAAAATATGACTGAGGGACGAAAATATGATTCTTGTGTATCGTGTGGCGCCCCTCCCTCTCATATATATAGGTGGGGGAGGGGAGGCAGCCTTGGGTTCGCCCCAAGGTGGGCGGTCACCCCCCTTGGTTGCTGCTACCTCTTGAGCTTGCGTTGTATTCTCTCGAAGAGGAAAGGGAGATGCAGCACAGTAGCGTAAGTATTTCCCCGAGTTTTTGAGAACCAAGGTATCAATCTAGTAGGAGACCACGCGCGAGTCCCTCGCACCTGCATAAACAAATAAGAACTTCGCAGCCAACGCGATAAGGGGTTGTCAATCCCTTTGCGGTCACTTACAAAAGTGAGATCTGATAGAGATGATAGTTTATATTTTTGGTATTTTTAGTTTAATAAAACAGAAAATAAAAGCGGTAAAAGTAAAGTAGATGTAGATTGATATGTTGAAAATAGACCCGGGGGCCATAGTTTTCTCTAGTGGCTTCTCTCATGATAGCGATATTCTACGGCGGGTAAACAAATTACTGTCGAGCAATTGATAGAAAAGCGAATAATTATGAGACTATCTAGGCATGATCATTGTATATAGGCATCACGTCTGAGACAAGTAGACCAAAATGATTCTGCATCTACTATTATCACTCCACACATCGACCGCTATCCAGCATGCATCTAGTGTATTGAGTTCATACGAACAGAGTAACACCTTAAGCAAGATGACATGATGTAGAGGGATAAACTCAAGCAATATGATGTAAACCCCATCTTTTTATCCTTGATGGCAACAATACAATACGTGCCTTGCCGCCCCTACTGTCACTGGGAAAGGACACCGCAAGATTGAACCCAAAGCCAAGCACTTCTCCCATTGCAAGAACTATAGATCTAGTAGGCGAAACCAAATCGATAATTCGAAGAGACTTGCAAGGATATTATGAGCACACATAAAAAGTTCAGAGAAGAACCAAATATCTTTCATAGATAACCTTGCTCATAAACTCACAATTCATCGGATCTCGACAAACACACCACAAAAAGAGATTACATCGAATAGATCTCCTTGAAGACCGAGGAGAACTTTGTATTGAGATCCAGAGAGAGAGAAGAAGCCATCTAGATACTAGCTATGGACCCGAAGGTCTGTGGTAAACTACTCACAACTCATGGTGAGGGCGATGATGATGATGATGATGAAGGCCTCCATGGTGGATCCCCCTTCGGTGGAGCTCCGGAACAGGCTCCAAGATGGGATCTCCACGGGAACAGAAGCTACGGCGGTGGAATTAGGGTTTTCTCTCTGCGTATGGAGTTTCTGGGGTACATGGATATATATAGGAAGAAGGAGGGCACCGGGGGCCACACGAGGGGGCCTCGAGGCAGGGGGCGCCCCCCCACCCTCGAGGGCAGCCCCTCTGTCCCCTAACTTGGTCCTGAAGCTTCTCGTGCGTGATTTTCTCCAAAAATATCTCTTGCGAAGGTTTCATTCCGTTTGGACTCCGTTTGATATTCCTTTTCTGCAAAACCCTGAAATAGGCAAAAAACAGCAATCTGGACTGGGTCTTTGGGTTAGTAGGTTAGTCCCAAAAATTATATAAAAGTGAATGATAAAGCCCATTAAACACCCAAGACTTCATAAATAAAAGCATGGAACAATCAAATTATAGATACGTTGGAGACGTATCAAGCATCCCCATGCTTAATTCCTGCTCGTCCTTGAGTAGGTAAATGATAAAGAAAGAATTTTTGATGTGGAATGCTAACCAATATAGTTTTTCAATGTAATTCTCTTAATTGTGGCATGAATGTTCAGATCTGAAAGATTCAAGATAAAAGTCTATATTGACATAAGAAATAACAATACTTCAAGCAATACTAACAAAGCAATCATGTCTTCCCAAAATACTATGGCTAAAGAAAGTTATCCCTACAAAATCATATAGAGTTGGCTATGCTCCCTTATTATCACACAAAAATATTCATATCATGCACAACCCCGATTTCAGCCAAGCATTTGTTTTCATACTCTATCTTTTCAAACATTTCAACTTTCACGCAATACATGAGCGTGATCCATGGATATAGCACTATGGGTGGAATAGAGGTGGTTGTGGAGAAGATTAAAAGGAGGGAGATAGTCTCACATCGACTAGGCGTATCAACGGGCTATGGAGATGCCCATCAATAGATATCAATGTGAGTGAGTAGGGATTGCCATGCAACAGATGCACTAGAGCTAAATATGAATGAAAGCTCAGCAAAAGAAACTAGTGGGTGTGCATCCAACTTGCTTACTCACAAAGACCTAGGGCATTTGAGGAAGCCCATCGTTGGAATATACAAGCCAAGTTCTATAACGAAAAATTCCCACTAGCATATGAAAGTGACTAAGCAAGAGACTCTCTACAATGAAGACCATGGTGCTACTTTGAAGCACAAGTGTGGAAAAAGATAGTAGCAATTGCCCCTTTTTTCTTTTTTATTTATTTTTTTGGGCCTTTTTTTCTTTGGCCTTTGTTTTTATGGAGGGACTTTATAGATTCAGCCTTTCCTCCCATGGGACAATGCTCCAATAATGATGCTCATCACACTTTCATTACAACACGAAATTACAACTCGATACTACAACAACAAAGTATGACTCTATATGAATGCCTCCGGTGGTGTACCGGTATGTGCAATGAAACAAGAGTGACATGTATGAAAATTATGCATGGTGGCCTTGCCACAAATACGATGTCAACTACATGATCATGCATGTCAATATGACAATACGATGCATGTCATATAAACGGAACGGTGGAAAGTTGCATGGCAACATATCTCGGAATGGCTATGGAAATGCCATGATAGGTAGGTATGGTGACTGTTTTGAGGAACAATATGATGGTTGTTTTGAGGAAGGATATATAGTGGGTTTATGGTACCGGCGAAAGTTGCGCGGTACAAGAGAGGCTAGCAATGGTGGAAGGGTGAGAGTGCGTATAATCCATGGACTCAACATTAGTCATAAGAACTCATATACGTATTGCAAAAATTTACGAGTCATCAAAACAAAGCAATCAACGCATGCTCCTAGGGGGGAGGTTGGTAGGAGTTAACCAACGCGTGCCCCCGACCTCCACACAAAGGTTGGCACTCTACAAATACCTCATGCTCTAACTTAGTCACACAACGGTTCACCATACGTGCATGCTATGGGAATCACTAACCTTAACACAAGTATTTCTCAATTTCATAATAACTCCACTAGCATAACTCTAATATCACTATCCTCATGTCTCAAAACAATTATCAAGCATCCAACATCTCTTTCTATTCAATGCACTTGATGTGATTTTTTTACTATATTGACATTGGATGTTTATCATGTGAAGACTAGTTTTTGTAGCCTAAACACTTTACCATGCTGTTATAATAGACTCTCAAATAGATATAAGTGAAGCATGAGAGTTCAACAATTTCTACAAAATATTACCACCACCATGCTCTAAAAGATATAAGTGAAGTACTAGAGCAAAAACTATTCAACTCAAAAGATATAAGTGAAGCACATAGAGTGTTCTAATAATTTTTAGGCCATATTTAACTCTCTCAAATAGGTGTATCCAGCAAGGATGATTGTGGCAAACTAACAAGCAAATACTCAAATTATACAAGACGCTCCAAGCAAAACACATAGCATGCTGCGAATAAAAATATAGCTCCAAGTATAGTTACCGATGGATGAAGACGAAAGAGGGGATGCCTTCCCGGGGCATCCCTAAGCTTAGGCTTTTGATTATCTTGAATTTACTTGGGGTGCCATGGGCATACCCAAGCTTAGTCCTTTGCTACTCCTTGTTCCATAGTCCATCAAAGCAATACTCAAAACTTGAAAACTTCACAACACAAAACTTAGACAAAAATTCTCGTGAGCTCCATTAGTATGAGAAAGCAAACCACTACTCAAAGGTACAGCAATGTATTCATTCTTTGTTTATATTGGTGTTAAATCTACTGTATCTCCAAGTTCGCTATGGTTCATATCCTCCAATATTGCTCATAGATGCATCGGAATAAGCCAACAACACACGAAAAACAGAATCTGCCAAAGACATAACAGTCTGTAGTAATCTGCAGGGTTCACCTACTTCTGGAACTCCAAAAAATTCAAACTAAATTGTTAAATTTGAAAAATTTGTCTACCAATCAGCAGCAAAAAGAATGAACTAAAAATCATGCTCCAGTAAAATCCCACGACTACTTTAGCGAGCGCTAACAATTCTGTTTTTCACAGCAACATCATATAAACTTCGCACAAGTCTTACCAAAGGTTCTACTTGGCACAAACACTAAACAAAACATGAAACCACATCTAATCAGAGGCTAGATGCAATATTTATTCCCTAACAGCAACAAAAAAAAACATAAAATTGGGTTGCCTCCCAACAAGCGCTATCGTTTTACGCCCCTAGTTAGGCACGATACAAGATAAATCTAGGTATTGCCATCTTTGGAAGGCAATCCATAAGTGGCTCTCATGAAAGATAAGAATTGAAGCACACAAAGAGCATCATAAAGCATGTGACAAACACATCTAAGTCTAACATACTTCCTATGCATAGGCATCTTATAGGAAAACAAATTACCAAGACAAGCAAGATCTAGCATATGCAAGGAAGGAGAAAGAAACAATAGCAATCTCAACATAACGAGAGGTAATTTAGTAACATGAAAATTTCTACAACCATATTTCCCTCTCTCATAATAATTGCATGTAGGATCATGATCAAATTCAACAAAATATCTCACATAACATATTCTCAACACGATCCACATGCATGCAAAGTTGACACTCTTCCAAAATAGTGGGATTAACATTAACTAAAGTCATGACCTCTCCAAACCCACTCTTATCAGAAATTTCATAAGATTGATCACACTCCAAATATGTGGGATCTAAGGTTGACACTCTTCCAAACCCACTTTCAATATTATTGCAAACATTATTATCAATCTCATATTCATCATGGAGTTGAAATAAATTTTCAAGATCGTAAGAAGCATCACCCCAATCATGATCATTGTAACAAGTAGTAGACATAGAAAAACTAGCATCCCCAAGCTTAGGGTTTTTCATATTATTAGCACAATTGACATCAATAGAATTTATAGTAGCATCATTGCAATCATGCTTTTTATTTAAGGAGCTAACATGAATCACTTTTTCTTTCAACAATTCCTCACAATTTTCAGATTCATAAATTTCAAGCAAAACCCCATAAAGATAATCTAGTGCAAGCAGCTCACTAGCAATAGGTTCAACATAATTGGATCTCTTAAAGAGATTAGCAAGTGGATGAGGATTTATACTTTAGCAAGCGAAGATGCAAGCTAAATGAGGGCACATAGCAACACAAGCAAACAAGAGGCACGCGAACGGTAAACACACGGCGGAAGAAGGGCCAATAAAACGGCAAGGGTGAAGTGGGGGAGAGGAAAACAAGAGGCAAATAAATGTAATGCAAAGGATAAGGGTTTGTGATAGGTACTTGGTATATGACTTTTGCGTAAGCCTCCCCGGCAATGGCGCCAGAAATTCTTCTTGCTACCTCTTGAGCTTGTGTTGTATCCCCTCGAAGAGGAAAGGGAGATGCAGCTAATACGTCTCCAACGTATCTATAATTTTTTATTGTTCCATGCTATTATTTATGAAGTCTTGGATGATTAATGGGCTTTATCATTCACTTCTATATCATTTTTGGGACTAACCTACTAACCCAAAGGCCCAGTCGAGATTGCTGTTTTTTGCCTATTTCAGGGTTTTGCAGAAAAGGAATATCAAACAGAGTCCAAACGGAATAAAACCTTCGCGAGAGATATTTTTGGAGGAAATCACGCTCAGGAAACGTCAGGACCAAGTTAGGGGGCAAAGAGCCACCCTCGAGGGTGGGGAGCGCGCCCCCATACCTCGAGGCTGGCCCACACGGCCCCCGGTGCCCTCCTTCTTCCTATATATACCTACGTACCCCAGAAACTCCAGACGCAAAGAGAAAACCCTAATTCCACTGCCATAGCTTCTGTTCCCATGGAGATCCCATCTTGGAGCCTGTTCCGGGAGGGGGATCCATCACGGAGGCCTTCATCATCATCATCATCGCCCTCACCATGAGTTGTGAGTAGTTTACCTCAGACCTTCGGGTCCATAGCTAGTATCTAGATGGCTTCTTCTCTCTCTCTGGATCTCAATATAAAGTTCTCCTCGGTCTTCGAGGAGATCTATTCGATGTAATATATTTTTGTGGTGTGTTTGTCGAGATCCAATGAATTGTAAGTTTATGATCAAGGTTATCTATGAAAGATATCTGGTTCTTCTCTGAACTTTTTATGTGTGCTCATAATATCCTTGCAAGTCTCTTTGAATTATTTGTTTGGTTTGGCCTACTAGATCTATAGTTCTTGCAATGGGAGAAGTGCATGGCTTTGGGTTCAATCTTGCGGTGTCCTTTCCCAGTGACAGTAGGGGCAGCAAGGCACTTATTGTATTGTTGACATCGAGGATAAAAAGATGGGGTTTTCATCATATTG
>LR738713.1:143227215-143237381 GCA_902687465.1 Secale cereale | reverse complement strand
GTAGAATACCGCTCTCATGAGAGAAGCCACTAGAGAAAACTATGGCCCCCGGGTCTATTCTCAACATATCAATCTACATCTACTTTACTTTTCTTGCTTTTATTTGCTGTTTTATTAAACCAAAAATACCAAAAATATAATTATCATCTCTATCAGATCTCACTCTCGTAAGTGACCGTAAAGGGATTGACAACCCCTGATCGCGTTGGCTACGAAGTTCTTATTTGTTTGTGCAGGTGCGAGGGACTCGTGCGTGGTCTCCTACTGGATTGATACCTTGGTTCTCAAAAACTGAGGGAAATACTTATGCTACTGTGATGCATCTCCCTTTCCTCTTCGAGGGAATACAACGCAAGCTCAAGAGGTAGCAAGAAGAATTTCTGGCGCCGTTTCCGGGGAGGCTTACGCAAAAGTCATACACCAAGTACCTATCACAAACCCTTATCCTTCGCATTACATTTATTTGCCTCTCGCTTTCCTCTCCCCCACTTCACCCTTGCCATTTTATTTGCCCTTCTTCCGCTGTGTGTTTATCGTTCGCTTGCTTCTTGTTTGCTTGTGTGTGTTGGATTGCTTTCTTATCACTATGGCTCAGAACAATACCAAATTGTGTGACTTCTCCAATACCAACAACAATGACTTTATTAGCACTCCGATTGCTCCTATTACCGATGCTGAATCTTGTGAGATCATTGCTGCTTTGTTGAATCTTGTCATGCAAGATGAATTCTCCGGCCTTCCTAGTGAAGATGCCGCTACCCATCTAAACAACTTTGTTGATTTGTGTGATTTGCTAGGGTTCCATGACATTGATGATTTCCTTTAAATTTGCATCTTGCGGATTCCACTATTAAGAAACATATGGGAAGAATTAATGATGTTCTTATTGTTGCCAATAGGAATTATGTGCCCGTAGATTTCATTGTTCTTGATATAGATTGCAATCCATCATGTCCTATTATTCTTGGTAGACCTTTCCTTAGAACGATTGGGGCAATTATTGATATGAAGGAAGGAAATATTAGATTCCAATTTCCCTTAAGGAAAGGCATGGAACACTTTCTTAGAAATAAATTCAAATTACCATATGAATCTATCATGAGAGCCACTTATGGATTGCCTTCCAAAGATGGCAATATCTAGATCTATCTTGTATTGTGCCTAGCTAGGGGCATAAAACGATAGCGCTTGTTGGGAGGCAACCCAATTTTATGTTTTTTGTTTTTGTTGATGTTAGGGAATAAATATTGCATCTAGCCTCTGATTAGATGTGTTTTCATGTTTTCTTTAGTGTTTGTTCCAAGTAGAACCTTTGGTAAGACTTGTGTGAAGTTTATATGATCTTGCTGTGAAAAACAGAATCGTTAGCGCTTGCTAAAATAGTCGCGGGATTTTACTGGAGCGTGATTTTTAGTTGATTCTTTTTGCTTCTGATTGGTACGCAAATTGCGCAAATTTACCAATTAAGTTTGAATTTGTTGGAGTTCCAGAAGTAGGCGAACCCTGCAGATTAGTACAGACTGTTCTGTCTTTTGACAGATTCTGTTTTTCGTGTGTTGTTTGCTTATTCCGATGCATCTATGAGTAATATTGGAGGATATGAACCATAGAGAACTTGGAGTAGAGTAGTTTTAACACCAATATAAACAAATAATGAATTCATTGCGGTACCTTTGAGTGGTGGTTTGCTTTCTCTTACTAACGGAGCTCACAAGAATTTTTGTCTAAGTTTTGTGTTGTGAAATTTTCAAGTTTTGAGTATTGCTTTGATGGACTATGGAACAAGGAGTAGCAAAGGCCCAAGATTGGGGATGCCCATGGCACCCCAGGTAAATTCAAGATAATCAAAAGCCTAAGCTTGGGGATGCCCCGGGAAGGCATCCCCTCTTTCGTCTTCATCCATCGGTAACTATACTTGGAGCTATATTTTTATTCGCAACATGCTATGTGTTTTGCTTGGAGCGTCTTGTATAATTTGAGTCTTTGCTTGTTAGTTTCCACAATCATCCTTGCTGGACACACCTATTTGAGAGAGTTAAATATGGCCTAGAAATTCTTAGAACACTCTATGTGCTTCACTTATATCTTTTGAGTTGAATAGTTTTTGCTCTAGTGCTTCACTTATATCTTTTAGAGCACGGTGGTGGTAATATTTTGTAGAAATTGTTGAACTCTCATGCTTCACTTATATCTATTTGGGAGTCTATTAAAACAGCATGGTAAAGTGTTTAGTCTGAAGAAACTAGTCTTCACATGATAAACATCCAATGTCAATGTAGTAAAAAAATTCACACCAAGTGCATTGAGTAGAAAGAGATGTTGGATGCTTGATACTTGTTTTGAGACATGAGGATAGTGATATTAGATTCATGCTAGTGTAGTTATTATGAAGTGGAGAAATACTTGTGTTAAGGTTAGTGATTCCCGTAGCATGCACGTATGGTGAACCGTTGTGTGACTAAGTTAAAGCATGAGGTATTTTGTAGAGTGTCAACCTTTATGTGGAGGTCGGGGGTGCGCGATGGTTAACTCCTACCAACCTTCCCCCTAGGGGCATGCATTGATTGCTTTGTTTTGATGAATCGTAGATTTTTGCAATAAGTATATGAGTTCTTATGACTAATGTTGAGTCCAGGGATTATACGCACTCTCACCCTTCCACCATTGCTAGCCTCTCTTGTACCGCACAACTTTCGCCGGTGCCATAAATCCACTATATATCCTTCCTCAAAATAGCCACCATATTGTTCCTCAAAACAGCCACCATACCTACCTATCATGGTATTTCCATAGCCATTCCGAGATATATTGCCATGCAACTTTCCGCCGTTCCGTTTATATGACATGCATCATATTGTCATATTGACATGCATGATTATGTAGTTGACATCGTATTCGTGGCAAAGCCACCATGCATAATTCTTTTCATACATGTCACTCTTGTTTCATTGCACATACCGGTACACCGCCGGAGACATTCACATAGAGTCATACTTTGTTGTTGTAGTATCGAGTTGTAATATTGTGTTGTAATGAAAGTGTGATAATCATCATTATTAGAGCATTGTCCCATGGGAGGAAAGGCTGACTCTATAAAGCCCCTCCACAAAAAAAGAAAGAAAAAGAGAAAGGCCAAAGAAAAAAGAAAGGCCCAAAAAAGAAAAAAAAGAAAAATAAAAAGGGGAAATTGCTACTATCTTTTTCCACACTTGTGCTTCAAAGTAGCACCATGTTCTTCGTTGTAGAGAGTCTCATGTTTAGTCACTTTCATATACTAGTGGGAATTTTCGTTATAGAACTTGGCTTGTATATTCCAACGATGGGCTTCCTCAAATGCCGTAGGTCTTCGTGAGCAAGCAAGTTGGATGCACACCCACTAGTTTCTTTTGTTGAGCTTTCATTCTTATTTAGCTCTAGTGTATCCGTTGCATGGCAATCCCTACTCACTCACATTGATATCTATTGATGGGCATCTCCATAGCCCGTTGATACGCCTAGTCGATGTGAGACTATCCCCCTTCTTTTTGTCTTCTCCACAACCACCTCTATTCCACCCATAGTGCTATGTCCATGGCTCACGCTCATGTATTGCGTGAAAGTTCAAAGGTTTGAAAATATAGAGCATGAAAACAAATGCTTGGCTGAAATCGGGGTTGTGCATAATATGCATATTTAGTGTCATAACAAGGGAGCATAGCCAACACTATATGATTTTGTAGGGATAACTTTCTTTAGCCATAGTATTTTAAGAAGACAGGATTGCTTTGTTAGCACTGCTTGAAGTATTGTTATTTCTTATGTCAATATAGAATTTTGTCTAGAATCTTTTAGATCTGAACATTCATGCCACAATTAAGTGAATTACATTGAAGAACTATATTGGTTAGCATTCCACATCAAAAATTCTTTCTTTATCATTTACCTACTCGAGGACGAGCAGGAATTAAGCTTGGGGATGCTTGATATGTCTCCAACGTATCTATAATTTTTGATTGTTCCATGCTATTATTTATGAAGTCTTGGATGTTTAATGGGCTTTATCATTCACTTTTATATCATTTTTGGGACTAACCTACTAACCCAGATGTCGGTGTATTGGGAACGACACCTATGGGATCACAAGAATCCCTACTACGGTTGCGGGGCGCGGGGTTGAGAGAAGAGAGGATCAAACAGATAGCACACGGTTCGTTTACCCAGGTTCGGGCCGCGAGGATGCTTAAAACCCTACTCCTGCTTTGGTGGATTGTATATCTGGGTTCTTCAGCTAGCTATGGGGCGTGAGGAGCTCCAAAAAGCCGAATCCTTCTCCTGGTCGCCTCGGGCCTCCTTTTATAGGGAAAAGGGGTTGCCATAGTGGCACACAAGAGGTGGAAAGGGTACAATGATGCGAGGTTATCCCTCGCATTACATGACAAGGCGCATTTAATGCGTCTTGCTTAGGTGTCCTTGCTTTATCGGGGACGGGGAAGATATCCGTCTTGTCCGTCGCCGCTCCTTCTTGTGTCGACATGCGCCCTGGCCAGCGATGCCTGAGATGCCATGTAGGTAGGCAGGCAGCCAAGGTGGCGCTATGGTGGGTCTTCACGAAGATCTGCATGCCGCCACGCAGGTGCCTGCTGATACGTCCAAAACGTATCTATAATTTCTGCTTGCTCCATGCCTCTTTTGGGTGATATTGCTATGATATTTATACACTTCCATACACTTTTGATCATATTTGGACTAACCTATTAACTCAGTGCACCCCAGTGCCAGTTTTTGTTTTCGGCTGTTTTTGTATTTCAGGTTTTCACGTTACGAGAACTGCCAGGAAAAATCCAGAAAAATTATATAAAAAATCAGCGTTCCAGAAACTACCGTGCGCCCGAAGGACAGCCGGGAGGGGCGCACCAGGCCTCCAGGCGCCCTGGCGGCGCCCCCCCTGGGACGCGCCGGGGGGGCGCCTGGGCCCCCGAGGCTCCTCCGATGCCCCCCTTTGGCATATATTTAAAGCGTCTCCCGAAACCCTCGAGACAAGAACTCTTTTCGCGATCCCATCTCTGTTCCGGCGCCGCTGCCGCTTCCAAGATCGGGAGCACCAGGAGAACTCTTCCCGGCACCCTGCCGGAGGGGAGGATCACCACCGGGAGCCTCTCCACCACCATGGACGCCTCCCGGATGAGTTGTGAGTAGTCTCCCTTGGACCATGAGTCCATGACCAGTAGCTATGTGATGTTCTCCTCCCGTTCTTGTGCTTCACTAATTAGTCCTCGTGAGCTGCCCTACATGATCGTGGCACATATGTAATCCTTATGCTGTTGCTATGATGAGTTTGCTGGGATCCGATGGATTATGAGATTATGTTCAGATTGTGCTTGAGTAATATATTTGATATACCTCTTTTATATTTATGTTCGTAAGTAATTCTTGCATGTTCTCCGTTGTTATTTATTGCTTTGGCCAAGTAATAGGTAGTGACTCCAAGAGGGAACGTTATGCTTGATTGTGGGTTCATGCCCCTCGATGACTAGTTTGAGTGACAGAAACATGAGTCTAGGGGATGTGCTGTTGCCACAAGGGGGAAAACAACGGTGATTGTGCCAGCGGGTGTAAGGATTGTTTACTTTACGCAAAGTTCTTTTAATGCAGTTGTCTGTTGCATTGAGTTTACACTATGGGTGGGACTCGCAACTTAATACCAGCGAGATGTTCTGGATAGATATCTCAAGGTGGATGATTAGTAGTAGATATTGATGGATTTCGGTCTACTTACTTTGGCGTACCGCCCATGCTTTGAACCTCAACCTTTCTTGCAATGTAGTCAGCATTGGTTTGCGCACATGGTCCTGTCAATTTCCAGCTGTAATTCGTTTACCTCACATAGCTGTTTTATCGTCTTTTGGGAGAGAGACATCACTAGTGAACATCATGAGACTCCGGTCCATATCACCATCATTGATCACATCCGCTATTTACTTTTCGCTTTTATTTACTATTGCAATTACATCTATCACTACTATCACTTGCGTTTAATCCTTTGTGAACTACAAGGCCGGAGGTATTGACAACCTCTCTGTACTCGTTGGGAGCAAAGTTATTTGTATCTGTGTGCAGGTCCACGTTGATTGCTAATATCTGGCGCCGTAGCAGTTGACACCTTCTTGTTGAACCTAGGAGTCTCTGGGGATTCGATCCTTGGTATCTTTGCCAAGGGAAAAACTTCCGCAACACTACATCTCACACCTTCCACTTGGGGTAACCAACGAGGGGCGAGAAGCCTAGCAAGAGTTTTTCTGGCGCCGTTGCCGGGGACTCCACTCTTCAAGATAGGGGAGTTGCACGCTATCTTTTACCTTTGCTTTTAGTCTTGTTAGTTTACCTTTCAGTTTTTAATTTAGTATCCTTTATCAAAAATTACGAAAAAAAAATTATTTTGCTTTCCTGTTAGTAGTCCTTTCTGTTTAGCTAAACATGTTAGGATTTGGTGCTTTGAGGGAATCAGAAGTTCTAGATTTCCATCAAAGGGATGGAGAAAATATGAAGAAGGCATGGGACAGAATTTCTGATGCACATAGGAGAATTATGCCTTGGATACCTATAAAAATTGTGCTTAGAAATTTTTACCATGGTCTTTTTAAATGGTGTAAACACTCTCTTGATATTATAGCCGAGGGAGATTTCCTAGAGTGTGATGAAGCTAGAGCTCTTGAAATTATACATGGTCTATCTAGTTACTTTGTTTATGATCATAACTTTGATACTGTCATAGATAGACTTGCTACTATTGAAAAGAGAATGGATGCTCTAGACTTGATGAAGGTAGAGAAACCTAAACCCAATAAGAAAGACATTTTGGAAATAGACAATGATTGGGAGCTTTTCGTTAGGATTAGCATCTCTAATCAAGACTTCCTTGCTTATTGCGATATTGGATCTATGGTTTCTACTATGCCAAAAATTGTTCATGATTCTTTAAAATTTAACATGGATAGATTACCATCTTATCATGAACACACTAATGGAGATATTTCTGAAATCCAGGGAAGAATAAAAGACGTGCCAGTTAAATTCCTTAAAGGGATTGCAATGATTGATTTCTTCATCATGGAGCCAAACCAAGGAAATATAGTGCTTGGAAGGGACTTCCTCCGAGCAGTTAAAGGCTTCATTGATATAGGTAAGGGACAAATCTGCTTGCGCCGAAAGGCAAAAGGTGTGTACCCCTTTCCTAGAAGGAACAAGAATGAACTTGTTGAGGAACCATTTGAAGCAATTTATAGCTCCGATTATTACGATGGTTATTGATTCCTCTATGCATTATGCCTAGCTTAAAGGCATAAAAGAAAGCGCTTTTGGGAGGCAGCCCAATGAATAAATTTATTTTGCTTTTGTTGTGTCTTGATGTTGTTACTACTGTAGCATCATCATTGTATCTTTACTTTTCATATTTGTGCCAAGTATAGCCTCTGATTGCTAGAAATTTCAAAAGTTGTGAGGTGCTGTTCAGGAAACAGATTCTGTCCTTGGATAGAAAAATTCGTATAAAATCACCAGATCATCTTTTTGGTCTGAATTTTTTCGACAGCGTTCTCTATATAATTGTCTTTCGTGCGTCTGTTCTGAGTTTTTTGATTTGAGTTGCAGAAGTGATCCGAACAAATCATTTACTACCTGCTGTTCTGTTTTTCACAGATTCTGTCCTGTTTTGCTTTTCCTTCATTTTGCAAACCTAGAGCTTGCTTTTTCTTTGCAAAAACCTTTTGGCAATCTTGAGAAACAGTATAACTTCAAGAATATCTTTATTTCCAGCAAGGTATAATTATTTTATTATGAGGACTAACCTCGCTAATCAGATTATGATGAGTTATGTATGAAGGGAGTTTTCAAGTGTGCGAGGGAAGATGATAAAAAGATTCAGGAGTGTCAAGCGCTCAAGCTTGGGGATGCCCCCATGCACCCCCAAGAAATATTCAAGGAGACTTAAGCGTCTAAGCTTGGGGATGCCCCCGTGCATCCCCTTCTCCATCAACATTATCAGTTCGTCTTTCGTTCCACTATATTTTAATCACTTCATGTGTTATGTGCTATGCTTGGAGCGTCTTGCTTTTAGTTTTCTTTAGTTTTTCATAACGAGTCGGAACTCAGCGTTCTTTATGTGGGAGAGAAACGCACTCCACTTCTACCTAGAACATAACATAGAATTTTCATGTCTATCTTTGCTGCGTGTGTTCTTTGTCTTTTAATAGCTACTATCATGTTCAGCTCTTAGTATTCATGCTTATCTTTTAAAGAGCTTGTGTTTAGTTGGTTGCTTGAACTCTCTTTAATTACCATGCTCATCTTATTAAGAGAGTTTGCTTCCGTTGCATTGGTTGATATGTCTATGATAAAGATGCTACGTGCATAATGGCGCTTAGTAGTTCAGGTTTTCTTATGGTTAGTCTCAAATAGCTGGGGGGTTCCTAATGTGTTATTGGAGTACCAACATGATTTGTTTGCCAATGATGTGGTATGGTTTAGTAATATCTTCCCTCGAGAATTTATTTTGATTGACTTGGCGTATGCTCACACATATTTAAGACTGTAAAGAAAGTCTATCAAGCCTTGATGATCTTTTGTTTCTGAGTAGCGATATAACTTCCATGCCTGATTCAATGTTGCTTTGTCGCTCTGCATGATTATGACCGTCATTGCTCTCTTAGTTGGTCGCTCCCAGTCTTTTGCCAACCTCCACCTGTACTAAGCGGACTGACTGCTTGTGCATCCACATCCTTTTAAACCAGTTATGCCATATGAGTCCACCATACCTACCTATATGTGGTATTTCACCGCCACTCCAAGTAAATTTACATGTGCTACCTTTAAAACCTTCAGTTTTTGCAATACATAGCTCATGGGAAAGTAGCTTAAAAACTATTGTGGTAAAGAATATGTCGCTGATGTATCTTATTTTCTTATAAGTTGCTTGCTGAGCGGTAACCATGTTTCTGGGGACGCCATCAACTGTTACACTTTTGTTGAATATCATGTGAGTTGCTATGCATGTTCGTCTTGTCTAAAGTAAGGGTGATTTGCCATGAGTTGAATGGTTTGAGTATGCATATTGTTAGAGAAGAACATTGGGCCGCCAACCAAAGCCATGTATCATGGTGGAAGTTTTAGCTTGGACATTAATCCTCAATCTCTTATGAGAATATGCTTAAGCATTAAAGAGGAGTCCATTATATATTTTCTATGTTGTCCCAGTATGGATGTCCTCAAGTTGAGATCTATCAAAAACGAGAAATCAAATGCGATCTATCTCCTTGGACCTTTGTACAGGTGGCATAGAGGTACCCCTTTGTGACACTTGGTTGAAACATATGTAATGCAATGACAATCCATGGAAATCCGAGCTAATTAGGACAAAATGCGAGCACTATTGGTATTCGATGCATGAGGCTTGCAACTTATAGGATGGCTTATGCATAACACATATGAAGTACTACTACCGTTGACAAAATTGTTTCTATGTTTTTAAAATAAAAAGCTCTAGCACATGAGTAATCCCTGCTTCCCTCTGCGAAGGGCCATTCTTTTACTTTTATGTTGAGTCTCCACCTTCTTTCTTCAAAGCACCAACTACTGAGAGCATGATTGCCATTCTGAGTGTAATGTGCATTGTCCCAAAGTAGCATTGTCTTTTGCATGATTGTGATATCGTTTATTTTGAAATCATTGTATCTAGTCATCACTTAAACCTTGAAGGTGCCCCTGCATTTATGTTTTGCTTCACTAAAGAGGGCAAGCTAGATATCACTTTATCATATTTGCACATCATGTTCATTGCAAATCTATTTGATGTTTCAGTATCATATTGTAAAACTTTCAGTTCTTTGTGATTTTCTCATGAGGCAACTTAATTACTACAGATTCATTATCTCAGTAAGCTTTTGTCATATGACTATGAAAAAGTCCTATATGGTTAATAGCATGTCACCACAGAAATTATTCTTGTTATCATTTACCTACTGGAGGACGAGCAGGAATTAAGCTTGGGGATGTTGATACGTCCAAAACGTATCTATAATTTCTGCTTGCTCCATGCCTCTTTTGGGTGATATTGCTATGATATTTATACACTTCCATACACTTTTGATCATATTTGGACTAACCTATTAACTCAGTGCACCCCAGTGCCAGTT
>LR738713.1:143216644-143227013 GCA_902687465.1 Secale cereale | reverse complement strand
ACAGAAACATGAGTCTAGGGGATGTGCTGTTGCCACAAGGGGGAAAACAACGGTGCTTGTGCCCGCGGGTGCAAGGATTGTTTACTTTACGCAAAGTTCTTTTAATGCAGTTGTCTGTTGCATTGAGTTTACACTATGGGTGGGACTCGCAACTTAATACCAGCGAGATGTTCTGGATAGATATCTCAAGGTGGATGATTAGTAGTAGATATTGATGGATTTCGGTCTACTTACTTTGGCGTACCGCCCATGCTTTGAACCTCAACCTTTCTTGCAATGTAGTCAGCATTGGTTTGCGCACATGGTCCTGTCAATTGCCCAGCTGTAATTCGTTTACCTCACATAGCTGTTTTATCGTCTTTTGGGAGAGAGACATCACTAGTGAACATCATGAGACTCCGGTCCATATCACCATCATTGATCACATCCGCTATTTACTTTTCGCTTTTATTTACTATTGCAATTACAACTATCACTACTATCACTTGCGTTTAATCCTTTGTGAACTACAAGGCCGGAGGGATTGACAACCTCTCTGTACTCGTTGGGAGCAAAGTTATTTGTATCTGTGTGCAGGTCCACGTTAATTGCTAATATCTGGCGCCGTAGAAGTTGACACCTTCTTGTTGAACCTAGGAGTCTCTGGGGATTCGATCCTTGGTATCTTTGCCAAGGGAAAAACTTCCGCAACACTACATCTCACACCTTCCACTTGGGGTAACCAACGAGGGGCGAGAAGCCTAGCACCTGCCCAGCTGGTTGGGTCGGCAGCTGCATAAGGCGGTGGGAGTTTAGTCGGCGTGGGCTTGATGGTGGCCCTGCGGATGCCCTCGGCAAGGGTCTTGCCGTGGCGCCTGCTGCCATCCCCGGCAAGGTGCCTGCCGGAGGTCTTGTGGTCTTCCTTGGCTGGGATCCTGCCAAGGGTCGTCGTCTTCTTAATGTGTATCTGATCTTGAATGTCTTCACAAAGATCTGCATGCCACTAAGCGGATGTCTCCCGAATCCTTGCCCCATGGGGGCAGTGGACTCAAGGGTGAATCGTTCCGTAGGCATGGGGCGAGTTGCCGCGGCAAGGGTCTTGTCAGGGCTGCTAAAGCCGGCCCTGGCAAGATCTTGCCGGGGCTTCTAAAACTGGCCCCCGGCAAGGATCTTGCCGGGGGAACCCGCTTCGTCCCTTTGCTCTTTGTGGCCTTGTTCTCTTGAGCTTCGGTCATACCTTGGCTCACCTCCCTTGCTTTGCTTGGTGTGGTGGTGCCCGCGGCTCAGACTGCCCGTGTACATTTATAGGGGTACAAAAACTGTACCCCTCTTTTTGTACACCGATAGGAGCCCCCGGGCCTGGGCCACACATAAGCGCGACGCGTTGTTGGGCCAGCCCCAGAAAACGGTGCGCGGGCAAGCGGGACGGTTTCTATTGTGGTAATATTTTCCGCGTGCTGCGCCTCCCACGATCCACGCGCGTGGCGCGGTGTGAAGGGGCGTGCGTGACATGGGCGGCATGCGTGGGGTCGGTTCCCGCAAGCATGCGTCACATCACAGTTAATGTGAAAGGAGGCGGCCCGTGTTTTCCCCCATAAGAAGGAGTAACCGTGGGCACGCTGCTCACTTCCCCTCTTTCCTCGTGCCTCTTCCAATCTTGGAGCCGCCATTTCCTGTCTTCCTTCCTTCCTAAGCTTCCGCCGTCGCCTGCCGTCATTGCTTTGCCATCCCCCTCCCTCAATCCTCCAATTTACTTAGCCGCCATGGCGTCAAAGTCTGTCAAGGGCAAGGGGGTGGCCAAGGGCGCTGGGACCGTGGAGCCGCCGAAGAATGCGCTATTGGGGGACTGGACGAAGTCCGACTTCTTCTTCCCCTCGACGGTTGACGTCCACGAGCTCCGGGCCTCCTTCAAGCCTCTTTGGGGGGTGAAGACGGGGGGAGAGAATTTGGGACATCCAGCGACGCGCGTCATTCCTGCCGCTTGCGGCGAACCTGGCCCAAATCGGTACCCCTTTTTCGTCGACTATCTTTCTTGCGGGTTATGTCCCCCTTTATCCGATTTCTTCTGCGACATCATGGATACCTTCGGCTTTCGCCTCTTGGATTTTACTCCGAATGCGGTGGCGTGCATGGCTTTCTTTGCGCACCTTTGCGAAGGCTTCATCAGGGTGCAGCTCAACACGGCGCTCTTCCGCCATTATTTCTCCCCTCGGATCCAGCCGGGAGGTGTCGTCTCTGGATGCATCACCTGGATCCCAAGATCCAAGGGGGTGTACCGGGACGGTGCCGTGAAGGAGAGGTGGGATAAATGGCGTGGCCGGTGGTGCTGGATTGAAGACGAAGACCCGCCAACATTCTGCAAGGTTCGCCGAGTGCCGCCGGTCCGTGGCAGTGATTGGAGCGATGTCGACGTCGCCGACGGGAGGCTCACTGTCGCCACCACCAGGATTCTCCGGCTCACCCAGGCTGGACTCAACCTCGAGATGATCGGGGCGGACTTCATTCGCTGTCGGATCGCCCCGTTGCACAACAAGGGGAACCCAGCCTGGCTCTTTAAGAATCCGGCTGATGTTATGCGACTCCGCCCTGGCCTCGACCACAATTTCACGATGATGGCACATGCCCGTTTCTGCCAGCGGCTTTTCCAGCTTGATGTGGGTCGCGATGGTGAGGTCAAACGGACCGGCAAGGCCGCGAGGGCTGCCGTGAAGGCCGGCAAGGCCATCAAGGGGCCGTTTTTCAAGCTGCCAGTGGGGGTGGTCCCTTTGTGCAACAATTCGCGTCGGTCCGAGATCATCGCTATGATGCCGGACTACAACGCGCACGGCCCTGTCCCGAGTTGGAAGGAGCCGGCGGATGCGGATGTGAAGCAATTCTTGGACTCTCTGGTTGAGGTATATGTCAATGCTGACGCCGAGCGGTGGCTTGTCATGGACACCACCCAGGCAGAGCTGGATTACATCGCCACTAGGGCGAGGGAAGCGTAGCTTGCCATGGAGGCCGGCACTGCGGGGGGTGTGGAGGACAAGGCCGCAACGGCTGTGGAGGAGGAGGAGCTCACCCGGTGGGCGGCGGCTGCCGGGGAGGCTAGCAGCGCCGGCACCGAAGCTCCGCTGGTCGAAGACGCGACCGACGAGTCATCGTCGGAGGAGGACGTGGCGGCGGGCTGGACGCCTGCCAGGGGAAGAGGGCGATTCCTGCGGCGGGCTAGTTCCGGCGAGCCGGTCCGGCCCGGCAAGGCTACGCGGCCTGAATTGACCCTGGAGGGGTCCGAGCGCCACACGAGGGCCACGGTAGCGAGGAGGCTGACGAAGGAAACTAAGAAGAAGAAGGCAACATCCCCTTCTCCATCTAGGCGCGCACAAACTCCGCCTTCTTCGGCTCCCCCGGCAGACGTCGACTCGGATGTCGATGCGGAGCTCCCTTTTGATCTTGGGCCTCTCAGCCCGAAGAGGAAAAGGAAAGCGATGGTGGAGGAGGAGATGGACGACGAGTGAGTACTCCGTTCCTTACTGCCATTTCCATTCCCCTGAACTAAGCCACTCATCTTGATCCGTTTTTTCTTCTGCAGGGATGCAGAGACGTTGGCCGAGAGGATGAAGAGGGTGAAGGCCTCGGCGAGCAGCAAGCCCTTGGCTGGGGCTTCAGAGACGCCATTGGTGGTGTTGAGCAGCCCGGAGAGCAGCCCCTGGCACAGCCCCCAGCGTAAGTTCGCCACCCTCCTCTTGCTCTACATGTGGTAGGTGTTCGATGCCATGGTGCTGACCTTGTCGGTTTTGTAAGACGGGAGCGGCAGCAGGAGGAGCCGCAGGGGGCTACCCCCAACGCACCACCCCCATCGACTACGCCGCCGCGAGGGGCGTCCCCGGAAAGGGCACCAAGCATGGAGCCCACACCAATGGAGGAAGAGGGGAACTTGGGCGCTGGTGGCTCTGCCACCAAGCCAAATACTGGCGGGGAGGGGACTTCTGCTTCACAGCCTGGCACTGGTGAGTCGCCTGTCCTCTATCTCTGCTTTTCCCTTATTCTTTTTCTCGGCTTCATTGCTCCCATTACTGCCCAGGCCCTCCTTCAGATATGGAGGACGTGGACGCCGTTGTTGGGAATATTGCTGAGGAAGCCGCGGCGGAGGCTGACAGGATTGCCGCCGAGTAGGCCGCCAAGGATGCTGACGAGGCCGCCGCCGATGAGTCCGCCAAGGATGCTGCCGAGGGTGCCAGCGGTGGGCCTGCCGGGGAGGCCGGCAAGGCCAGAGCCGAGGAAGAGGTGGTTGATGATCAGCCTTCTTCCTCCGCAACCTCGGGCCCTGGCAGATATCTGAAGGTGGGCGACGATCTTTTCGTCCATCTTCCAGGGGCGTCAAGTTCTCGAGCGCCCGCCGGAGGGGAAGTCTTTGACGGCGAAGTGTTCGCCGCCACCGGGCTCGAGGTGGTTGATGAATTGGGTGTTGGTGCTGATGGTTCTTCAGAGGGGCAGCTCTTTCGCGCTATGGGGGCCAATTTCCGAAAGCTCCAAGTGCTCTACCGTGCCCGTCTGGACAAGGTTAAGTCCAGGACGGCAACGGTGGACCAGACGGAGGTGGACTTCAAGGCGCGCGTTGCTGAGACGCAGACTTGGTTTCACCAGGCTCGCGAGGAGCAGAGAGCCTTTTAGGAGGAATTGGCCAAGCGCGATGCAGAGATCACCATGAAGATGGCTGACATCGAGAAGGCCCAGGAAGAGGCAGCGAACTTGGCTGTCGTGGCCGAGGCCGCCCGGAACCAGCATCAAGCCGCCTTGGATTCCCCAGAAGAAGACCTCTCCGCACATGAGGCGAAGCTTGCCGCAACGCTCCGCGGCAAGGATAAGGAGCTCGAGGTCCTTGTCGAGCGGCGGACTCGCGAGCTGGAGTAGAAGCACAAAAGGGCACTCGATGCCCAGGCTCTGCTCCATGACGGCAAGGTGAAGGAGCTAGAGGTAGAGCGGGACGAGCTGAAGGAACAGGCCCTCAAGCTGTCCGACGAGAAGAAAACGCTCAACTGCGCCTTGGTAGAGGCGCAATGAGCGGTCATCAGCAGAGCTGGGGAGCTCTCCGAAGTGCAAAACTCCATCAGAGATCTCAAGCTGAAGCTGGAGAATCTCGAGAAGATGTTGGCAGAGAGCTCGGCTCGGGAGGAGACCTTGACCAGGAGCCTGGAGGAGGAGAAGCAGCTGCGGGTGGACGAGGCCGCCTCCCACCAGGAATATGTGGCGGGCGAGAACAGATGGATCAGCCGGCTGGAGGACGTCGCCGGCAGGGTCACTTCGCAGTTGGCCCTCATGGGGATGCCAAACGTGAGGTTTGCCCCTGAGTGGAGCGGGACCGTCAACGCCAAGCTAACCCAGTTCTTCGAGGGCGTCCTTGAAGCCTTGGCTGATCTTCACTCCAACAGAGCGACCACATTGGCCGGGGAGGCCCGGCGACTCTGCCGGGGGGTCATGACCAAGGTCCTCACCAAGATGGCGTACTGGAATCCCGATCTTGACTTCGAAGCCGCGATGGATAGCTTGCTGGAGGGTACTGACCTCACGGTTCTCAAGGAGTGCATCAAGCCCGTCACCAGCTAAATCGACGAAATCAAGAGGGTGGAAGGCCAGCGCCGGGATTAGGCATCCCGTTCTTCTTCGCTGCTGCGAATTCATGACCAAGACAAGTTTTATCATTAGTTAGAACCGCAGCAATGATGTGATGTAATATAACTTTGAAATATTTTTGGGATTATGCATGCTATTTCCCTGTTTGTTGCCACTTTGTATATCCACCCTACGCTAGCTGGGTAGGCTTGCCAGCGCGGAAACCCAATGCGGCGTCTTGGGGACGGGTCCCCATTGGCCTGCCGGGTGAGCGTGCTACCGGGTGAGCCACCTTACCGCCCTCAACACAGCCGCTTGAACTGTCGAGTTTGACTCGAGTCAGAGTCGAGAGCCTTGCCAATTGCGGAAGGCTACCCTACCGTTTCCAACGCAGCCGTTTGAACTGTTGAGCGGACTCGAAACAGAGCAAAGGCATTGCCGATCGGGAAGGGCCCCATTCGCGTACAGGTTTCTTTTTGTACAAAGAACGACAGCTCCGAGGATGATAACTTTATATGATAGAATGGAAATATCCGGGGTTCAATGTAACTTAGCTCCTGTTTGTAGCCACTCGCGTGCTGGTCTTCTGACCTCCTTCCTTCTCAAAGAGCCACGAATACGAAGGAGCGCTGGGCTAACTGCTAGAGCCGATTCTCACAACTGCAGCCCCCTACCTGGTGCGCCAAAGATGTCGGCGTATTGGGAACGACACCTATGGGATCACAAGAATCCCTACTACGGTTGCGCGGCGCGGGGTTAAGAGAAGAGCAGATCAAACAGATAGCACACGGTTCGTTTACCCAGGTTCGGGCCGCGAGGATGCGTAAAACCCTACTCCTGCTTTGGTGGATTGTATATCTGTGTTCTTCAGCTAGCTATGGGGCGTGAGGAGCTCCAAAAAGTCGAATCCTTGTCCTGGTCGCCTCGGGCCTCCTTTTATAGGGAAAACGGGTTGCCACAGTGGCACACAGGAGGTGGAAAGGGTACAGTGATGCGAAGTTATCCCTCGCATTACATGACAAATCGCATTTAATGCATCTTGTTTAGGTGTCCTTGCTTTATCGGGGATGGGGGAGATATCCGTCTTGTCCATCGCCGCTCCTTCCTGTGTCGACACGTGCCCTGGCCAGCGATGCCTGAGATGCCATGTAGGTAGGCAGGCAGCTGAGGTGACGCTATGGTGGGTCTTCACGAAGATCTACATGCCGCCACGCAGGTGCTTGCCCAGCTGGTTGGGTCGGCAGCTGCATAAGGCGGTGGGAGTTTAGTCGGCGTGGGCCTGATGGGGCCCTGTGGATGCTGTCGGCAAGGGTCTTGCCGTGGCGCCTGCTGCCATCCCCGACAAGGTGCTTGCCGGAGGTCTTGTGGTCTTCCTTGGCTGGGATCCTGCCAAGGGTCGTCGTCTTCTTAGTGTGTATCTGATCTTGAATGTCTTCACAAAGATCTGCATGCCACTACGGGGATGTCTCCAGAATCCTTGCCCCATGGGGGCAGTGGACTCAAGGGTGATTCGCTCCGTAGGCATGGGGCGAGTTGCCGCGGCAAGGGTCTTGTCGGGGCTGCTAAAGCTGGCCCCGGCAAGGATCTTGCCGAGGCTGCTAAAACTGGCCCCCCACAAGGATCTTTCCGGGGGAACCCGCTTCGTCCCTTTGCTCTTTGTGGCCTTGTTCTCTTGAGCTTCGGTCTTTTCTTGGCTCACCTCCCTTGCCTTGCTTGGTGTGGTGGTGCCCGCGGCTTAGACTGCCCGTGCACAGTTATAGGGGTACAAAATGTGTACCCCTCTTTTTGTACACCGACACCAAAGGCCCAGTCCAGATTGCTGCTTTTTGCCTATTTCGGGGTTTTGCAGAAAAGGAATATCAAACGGAGTCCAAACGGAATAAAACCTTCGCGAGAGATATTTTTGGAGGAAATCATGCTCGGGAAACGTCAGGACCAAGTTAGGGGGCAAAAAGCCAGCCCTCGAGGGTGGGGGCGCGCCCCCTTTTCAGGGCGCGCCCCCCTTCCTCGAGGCTGGCCCACACGGCCCCCGGTGCCCTCCTTCTTCCTATATATACCTACGTACCCCAAAAACTCCAGACGCAGAGAGAAAACCCTAATTCCACCACCGTAGCTTCTGTTCCCATGGAGATCCCATCTTGGAGCCTGTTTCGGGAGGGGGATCAATCACGGAGGCCTTCATCATCATCATCATCGCCCTCACCGTGAGTTGTGAGTAGTTTACCTCAAACCTTTGGGTCCATAGCTAGTATCTAGATGGCTTCTTCTCTCTCTCTGGATCTCAATACAAAGTTCTCCTCAGTCTTCGAGGAAATCTATTCGATGTAATCTCTTTTTGCGGTGTGTTTGTCGAGATCCGATGAATTGTGAGTTTATGATCAAGGTTATCTATGAAAGATATTTGGTTCTTCTCTGAACTTTTTATGTGTGCTCATAATATCCTTGCAAGTCTCTTCAAATTATTGGTTTCGTTTGGCCTACTAGATCTATAGTTCTTGCAATGGGAGAAGTGCTTGGCTTTGGGTTCAATCTTGCGGTGTCCTTTCCCAGTGATAGTAGGGGCAGCAAGACACGTATTGTATTGTTGCCATAGAGGATAAAAAGATGGGGTTTTCATCATATTGCTTGAGTTTCTCCCTCTACATCATGTCACTTGCTTAAGGCGTTACTCTGTTCGTATGAACTCAATACACTAGATGCATGCTAGATAGCGGTCGATGTGTGGAGTAATAGTAGTAGATGAAGGCAGGAGTCGGTCTACTTATCTCGGGCGTGATGTCTATATAGAATGATCATGCCTAGATAGTCTCATAATTATTCGCTTTTCTATCACTTGCTCGACAGTAATTTGTTTACCCGCCGTAGAATACCGCTATCATGAGAGAAGCCACTAGAGAAAACTATGGCCCCCGGGTCTATTCTCAACATATCAATCTACATCTACTTTACTTTTCTTGCTTTTATTTGCTGTTTTACTAAACCAAAAATACCAAAAATATAATTATCATCTCTATTAGATCTCACACTCGTAAGTGACCGTAAAGGGATTGACAACCCCTTATCGCGTTGGCTGCGAAGTTCTTATTTGTTTGTGCAGGTGCGAGGGACTCGCGCGTGGTCTCCTACAGGATTGATACCTTGGTTCTCAAAAACTGAGGGAAATACTTACGCTATTGTGATGTTGTTGGAAATATGCCCTAGAGGCAATAATTAATTGGTTATTATTATATTTCCTTGTTCATGATAATTGTTTATTATCCATGTTAGAATTGTGTGGATACATAGACAAACACCATGTCCCTAGTAAGCCTCTAGCTGACTAGCTCGTTGATCAACAGATGGTCGCGGTTTCCTGACCATGGACAATGGATGTCGTTGATAATGGGATCACATCATTAGGAGAATGATGTGATGGACAAGAACCAATCATAAGCCTAGCATAAGATCGTGTAGTTCGTATGCTAAAGCTTTTCTAAATGTCAAGTATCTTTTCCTTAGACCATGAGATTGTGCAACTCCCGGATACCGTAGGAATGCTTTGGGTGTGCCAAACGTCACAACGTAACTGGGTGGCTATAAAGGTGCACTACGGGTATCTCCGAAAGTGTCTGTTGGGTTGGCACGAATCGAGACTGGGATTTGTCACTCCGTGTGACGGAGAGGTATCTCTGGGCCCACTCGGTAAGACATCATCATAATGTGCACAATGTGATCAAGGAGTTGATCATGGGATGATATGTTACGGAACGAGTAAAGAGACTTGCCATAACGAGATTGAACAAGGTATCGGTATACCAGCGATCGAATCTCGGGCAAGTGTTATACCGATAGACAAAGGGAATTGTATATGGGATTGATTGAATCCTTGACATCGTGGTTCATCCGATGAGATCATCGTGGAACATGTGGGAGCCAACATGGGTATCCAGATCCCGCTGTTGGTTATTGGCCGGAGAGTTGTCTCGGTCATGTTTGCATAGTTCCCGAACCCGTAGGGTCTACACACTTAAGGTTCGATGACGCTAGGGTTATAGGGAAAGTATGTACGCGGTTACCAAATGTTGTTCGGAGTCCCGGATTAGATCCCGAACGTCACGAGGAGTTCCGGAATGGTCCGGAGGTAAAGATTCATATATGGGAAGTCCCGTTTTGGTCACCGGAAAGGTTTCGGGCGCTATCGGTAGCGTACCGGGACCACCGGCCCCAGAGGGCTGCGTGGGCCAAGTGTGGGAGGGGACCAGCCCCAGGTGGGCTGGTGCGCCCCCTAGGGCCCAAGGCGCCTCCAAGAGGGGAGGGGGGCAAACCCTAGGGCAGTTGGGCCCTAGGGCCCAATCTGGCGCGCCCCCCTCTCCCTCTCCCCCTTGGCCGCCCCCCTAGATGGGATCTAGGGCTGGCCGCCACCCTAGGGGTGGAAACCCTAAAGGGGGCGCAACCCCTCCCTTCCCCCCTATATATACTTGAGGTTTGGGGCTGCCCAACACACGGTTTGACCTCTCTCGCTTGGCGCAGCCCCACCTCTCTCTCCCTCCTCGTCTCTCGCAGTGATTGGCGAAGCCTTGCTGGAGTCCCGCGCTCCTCCACCACCACCACGGCGTCGTGCTGCTGCTGGATGGAGTCTTCCCCAACCTCTCCCTCTCTCCTTGCTGGATCAAGGCATGGAAGACGTCACCGGGCTGCACGTGTGTTGAACGCGGAGGCGCCGTTGTTCGGCGCTTAGATCGGAATCAACCGCGATCTGAATTGCTGCGAGTACGACTCCTTCATCCGCGTTCTTGTAAAGCTTCCGCATCGCGATCTA
>LR738713.1:143205205-143216530 GCA_902687465.1 Secale cereale | reverse complement strand
CATCGCGATCTACAAGGGTATGTAGACGCACTCCCCTCCCCCTCGTTGCTAGATTACTCCATAGATAGATCTTGGTGATGCGTAGGAATTTTTTTGATTTTCTGCTACGATCCCCAATAGTGGCATCATGAGCTAGGTATATGCGTAGTATCTTGCACGAGTAGAACACAAAGAAGTTGTGGGCGTAGATTTGTTCAATTCTCTTGCCGTTACTAGTCTTATCTTGATTCGGCGGCATCGTGGGATGAAGCGGCCCGGACCGACCTTACACGTACTCTTACATGAGACAGGTTCCACCGACTAACATGCACTAGTTGCATAAGGTGGCTAGCGGGTGTCTGTCTCTCCCACTTTAGTCGGATCGGATTCGATGAAAAGGGTCCTTATGAAGGGTAAATAGAAATTGGCATATCACGTTGTGGTTTTGGCGTAGGTAAGAAACGTTCTTGCTAGAAACCTATAGTAGCCACGTAAAAACTTGCAACAACAATTAGAGGACGTCTAACTTGTTCTTGCAACATGTGTCGTGTGATGTGATATGGCCAAAAGGATGTGATGAATGATATATATGTGATGTATGAGATTGATCATGTTCTTGTAATAGGAATCCCGACTTGCATGTCGATGAATATGACAACCGGCAGGAGCCATAGGAGTTGTTTTATTTTATTATATGACCTGCGTGTCACTGAAAACACCATGTAATTACTTTACTTTATTGCTAACCGTTAGACGTAGTAGTAGAAGTAATGTTTGGCGAGACGACTTCATGAAGACACGATGATGGACATCATGGTGTCATGCCGGTGACGATGATGATCATGGAGCCCCGAAGATGATGATCAAAAGGAGCAAAATGATATTGGCCATATCATGTCCCTATTTGATTGCATGTGATGTTTATCATGTTTTACATCTTATTTGCTTAGAATGACGGTAGTGAATAAGATGATCTCTCACTAAAATTTGAAGAATTGTGTTCCCCCTAACTGTGCACCGTTGCTAAGGTTCATTGTTTCGAAGCACCACGTGATGATCGAGTGTGATAGGTTCTAACGTCCGCATACAACGGGTGTAAGCCAGATTTACACACGCGATACACTTAGGGTTGACTTGACGAGCCTAGCATGTACAGACATGGCTTCGGAACACGGAAAACCGAAAGGTCGAACATGAGTCGTATAGAAGATACGATCAACATGAAGATGTTCACCGTTGATGACTAGTCCGTCTCACGTGATGATCGAACACGGCCTAGTCGATTCGGATCATGTATCACTTAGATGACTAGAGAGATGTCTATCTAAGTGGGAGTTCATTAGATGAACTTAGTTGTCATGAACAATAGTCTAAGTTGTCTTCGCAAATTATGTTGTAGACTAATAGCTTGTGTTGTAGCCCCTGTTTAATACGATCTTAGAGAAAGACTAAGTTGAAAGATATTGTAAGCAATGATGCGGACTGGGTCCGTAGTACGAGGAGTGTCCTCACTGCTACACAGAAAGCTTACGTCTTTGATGCACCACTTGATGTGAAAATCCCTACAACGTTGTCTGTGGATGTTGTGAACACCTGAGAGACACGTCCTGATGACTACTTGATAGTTTAGTGCACCATACTTTACGGCTTAGAATCGGGATTTCAATGACGTTTTGAACGCCATAGGACATATGAGATGTTCCAAGAGCTGAAACTGGGATTTCAGGCTCATGCCCGTGTTGAGAGGTATGAGACCTCTGACAAGTTCCTTTGCCAACAAGATGGAGGAGAATAGCTCAACTTGTGAGCATGTGCTCAGAATGTCTGGGTGCAAAAATCACTTGAACCAAGTGGGAGTTAATCTTCCAGATGAGATAGTGGTTGACGGAATTCTCTAGACACTATCACCAAGCTGCTAGAACTTCGTGATGAACTATGACATGCAAAGGATGGAGATGATCCCGGAGCTATTAGCGGTGCTTAAGACCGCAAAAGTAGAACTCAAGAAGGAGCATCAAATGTTGATGGTTTAACAAGACCACTGGTTTCAAAAGGGGCAAGGGCTGGAAGGGAAACTTCATGAATGGCAAACCAGTTGTCGCTCTAATGAAGAAACCCAAGGTTGAACACAAACCTCGAGACTAAGTGCTTCTATTGTAAGGGGAACGGTCACATAGTAGCAGAACTACCCCAAATACATGGTAGATAAGAAAGCTGGCAACTTCAACAAAGTATATTTTATATACGTGTTATTGATGTGTACCTTACTAGTACTCCTTGTAGTATCTGGGTATTGGATACCGGTTCAGTTGCTTTTATTGGTGACTTGAAGCAAAAGCTACGGAATGAACGGAGACTAGCTAATGGCGAGGTGACGATGTATGTTGGAAACCAAGGTTGATAAGATCACCATCGCACGCTCCCTCTACCTTCGGGATTAGTGTTGAACCTAGATAAATGTTATCAGGTGTCTACGTTGAGCATGAATATGGTTAGATCATGTTCATTGCGATACGGTTATTCATTTAAGTTAGAGAATAATGGTTATTCTGTTTACATGAATAATACCTTTATGGTCATGCACCCAATGGTTTGTTGAATCTCGATCATAGTAATACACACGATAATAATATTAACGCCAAAAGATGTAGAGTTAATAATAATATTACCACTTTCTTGTGGCACTGCCGCTTAGGTCATTTTGGCATAAAAATGCATGAAGAAACTCCATGCTGATGGATGTTTGGAGTCACTTGATTTTGGATCGCTTGACACATGCAAGCCATGCCTCATGGGCAGAATGACTAAGATCCCGCTTTCAGGTACAATGAAATGGGCAAGTGACTTGTTGGAAATCATACATGCTGATGTGTGTGATCCAATGAGAATTAATGGGTGTGGTGGATATCATTATTTTCTCATCTTCATTGACGATTTGAGTAGATATGGGTATATTTACTTAATGAAGCAAAAGGCTGAAACGTTTGAAAAGTTCAAGCAATTTCAGAGTGAAGTTAAGAATCATCATAACAAGAAGATCATGTTCCTATGATCTGATCAAGGGGAGATTTTCTGAGTTATGAGTTTGGCAATCACTTAAGACATTGTGGAATTGTTTCGCAGTTGAAGCCCCCTGGAACACCACAGCGTAATGGTGAGTCCGGACATCGTAATCGAACCTTATGAGATATGGTGTGATCTATGATGTCTCTTACCGATCTACCGCTATTATTTTGAGGTTATGCATTAGAGACAGCTGCACTCACTTTAGATAGGGCACCATCTAAGTCCGTTGAGACGACGCCGTATGAACTATGGTTTGGCAAGAAACCAAAGTTGTCATTTCTTGATGTTTGGGACTGCGATGCTTATGGCTTCAGCCGGAAAAGCTCAAACCCAAAGCGGACAAATACATCTTCATAGGATACCCAAAGGTAATAGTTGGGTATACCTTCTATCTCCGATCCAAGGGCAAAAATATTTGTCACTAAGAACGGGTCCTTTCTCGAGAAGGAGTTTCTCTCGAAAGAATTGAGTGGGAGGAAGATAGAACTTGATGAGGTTGTCGAACCCTCACTTCAACCAGAGAGTAGTGCAACACAGAAAGATGTTTCAGTGGAACCTATGACTGTTGAAGAGGAAACTAATGATAGTGATCATGAAGCTTCGGATCAAGTTGCTATCGAACCTCGTAGGTCGACAAGGATATGTACTACTCCTGAGTGGTACGGTGATCCTGTCTTAGATGTCATGTTGTTGGACAACAATGAACCTACGAACTATGGAGAAGCGATGGTGGGCCCGTATTCCGACAAATGGTTAGAAGCCGAGAAATCCGAGATAGGATCCATGTATCAAAACAAAGTATGGACTTTGGTGGACTTGCCCGATGATTGGCAAGCCATTGAGATAAATGGATCTTTAAGAAGAAGACGAACGTGGACGATAATGTCACCGTCTATGAAGCTCGACTTGTGGCAAAGAGTTTTTCACAAGTTCAAGGAGTTGACTACGATGAGATTTTCTCACCCGTAGCGATGCTTAAGTCCGTCAGAATCATGTTAGCATTTGCTGCATTTATGAAATCTGGCAGATGGATGACAAAACAAGTTTCCTTACCAGTTTTCGTAAGAAAAGGTTGTATGTGATACAATCAAAAAGGTTTTGTCGATCCTAAGGATGCTAAAAGGTATGCTAGCTCCAGCGATCCTTCCATGGACTGGAGCAAGCATCTTGGAGTTGGAATATACGCTTTGATGGAGTGATCAAAGTTTTTGGTATACAAAGTTTGTTAGAAACTTGTATTTACAATAAAGTGAGTGGGAGCACTACAACATTTCTGATAAGTATATGTGAATGACATATTGTTGAACCGAAATGATGTAGAATTTCTGGAAAGCGTAAAGGGTTGTTTGAAAGGAGTTTTTCGAAGGAAGACGTGGATAAAGCTGCTTACATATTGGGCATCAAGATCTATACAGATAGATCAAGACGCCTGATGATACTTTCAAAAGAACACACACCTTTGACATGATTTTGAAGGAGTTCAAAATAGATCAGTCAAAGAAGGAGTTCTTACCTGAGTTGTAAGGTGTGAAGTTGAGTAAGACTCAAAGCTTGACCACGGTAGAATAAAGAGGAAGGACGAAGGTCGTCCCCTATGCTTTTGTCATAGGCTCTATACGATATGCCATGCTGAGTACCGCACCTGATGTGTGCCTTGCCACATGTCTAGCAAGAGGGTACAAAGGTGATCCAGGAGTAGATCACTAGATAGTGGTCAAAATTATCCTTAGAGAAATAAGGAAATGTTTCTCGGTTATGGAGGTGATAAAGAGTTTGACGTAAAGAGTTACATCGATGCAAGCTTAACACCTATCCGGATAACTCTGAGTAGAGATACCGGATACGTATAATGGAGCAATAGTTTGGAATAGCTCCAAGTGGAACGTGATAGCAGCATCTACGATATGACATAAAGTTTTGCGAAGTACATAGGGATCTGAATGTTGCAGACCCATTGACTACAACCTCTTTCACAAGCATAACATGATCAAACCCAGAACTCATTGAGTGTTAATCACATATTGATGTGAACTAGATTATTGACTCTAGTAAACTCTTTGGATGTTGGTCACATGGTGATGTGACCTGTGAGTGTTAATCACATGGCGATGTGAACTAGATTATTGACTCTAGTGCAAGTGGTAGACTGTTGGAAATATGCCCTAGAGGCAATAATAAATTGGTTATTATTATATTTCCTTGTTCATGATAATTGTTTATTATCCATGCTAGAATTGTATTGATAGGAAACTCAGATACATGTGTGGATACATAGACAAACACCATGTCCCTAGTAAGCCTCTAGTTGACTAGCTCGTTGATCAACAGATGGTCACGGTTTCCTGACCATGGACATTGAATGTCGTTGATAACGGAATCACATCATTAGGAGAATGATGTGATGGACAAGACCCAATCCTAAGCCTAGCACAAGATCGTGTAGTTCGTATGCTAAAGCTTTTCTAAATGTCAAGTATCTTTTCCTTAGAAAATGAGATTATGCAACTCCCGGATACCGTAGGAATGCTTTGGGTGTGCCAAACGTCACAACATAACTGGGTGGCTATAAAGGTGCACTACGTGTATCTCTGAAAGTGTCTGTTGGGTTGGCACGAATCGAGACTGGGATTTATCACTCCATGTGACGGAGAGGTATCTCTGGGCCCACTCGATAGGACATCATCATAATGTGCACAATGTGATCAAGAGTTGATCACAGGATGATGTGTTACAAAACGAGTAAAGAGACTTGCAGTAACGAGATTGAACAAGGTATCGGTATACCGACGATCGAATCTCGGGCAAGTGCTATACCGATAGACAAAGGGAATTGTATATGGGATTGATTGAATCCTTGACATCGTGGTTCATCCGATGAGATCATCATGGAACATGTGGGAGCCAACATGGGTATCTAGATCCCGCTGTTGGTTATTGGCCGGAGAGTTGTCTCGGTCATGTTTGCATAGTTCCCAAACCCGTAGGGTCTACACACTTAAGGTTCGATGACGCTAGGGTTATAGGGAAAGTATGTACGCGGTTACCAAATGTTGTTCGGAGTCCTGGATGAGATCCCGAACGTCACGAGGAGTTCCGGAATGGTCCGGTGGTAAAGATTCATATATGGGAAGTCCCATTTTGGTCACCGGAAAGGTTTCGGGCGCTATCGGTAGCGTACCGGGACCACCGGGAGGGTCCCGGGGGTCCACCGGGTGGGGCCATCGGCCCCAGAGGGCTGCGTGGGCCAAGTGTGGGAGGGGACCAGCCCCAGGTGGGCTGGTGCGCCCCCCAGGGCCCAAGGCGCCTCCAAGAGGGGAGGGGGGCAAACCCTAGGGCAGTTGGGCCCTAGGGCCCAATCTGGTGCGCCCCCCTCTCCTTCTCCCCCTTGGCCGCCCCCCTAGATGGGATCTAGGGCTGGCTGCCACCCCTAGGGGTGGAAACCCTAAAGGGGGCGCAGCCCCTCCCTTCTCCCCTATATATACTTGATGTTTGGGGCTGCCCAACACACGGTTTGACCTCTCTCGCTTGGCGCAGCCCCACCTCTCTCTCCCTCCTCGTCTCTCGCAGTGATTGGCGAAGCCTTGCTAGAGTCCCGTGCTCCTCCACCACCACCACGCCGTCGTGCTGCTGCTGGATGGAGTCTTCCCCAACCTCTCCCTCTCTCCTTGCTGGATCAAGGCGTGGGAGACGTCACCGGGCTGCACGTGTGTTGAACGCGGAGGCGCCGTTGTTCGGCGCTTAAATCGGAATCAACCGTGATCTGAGTCGCTGCGAGTACGACTCCTTCATTCGCGTTCTTGTAACGCTTCCGCATCGCTATCTACAAGGGTATGTAGATGCACTCCCCTCCCCCTCGGTGCTAGATTACTCCATATACAGATATTGGTGATGCGTAGGAAATTTTTTGATTTTCTGCTACGATCCCCAATAGCTGCATCTCCCTTTCCTCTTCGAGGGAATACAACCCAAGCACAAGAGGTAGCAAGAAGAATTTCTGGCGCCGTTGCTGGGGAGGCTTACACAAAATTCATATACCAAGTAACTATCACAAACCCTTATCCTTCGCATTACATTTATTTGCCTTTCGTTTTCCTCTCCCCCACTTCACCCTTGCCGTTTTATTCGCCCTTCTTCCGCCGTGTGTTTATTGTTCGCTTGCTTCTTGTTTGCTTGTGTGTGTCGGATTGCTTGCTTGTCACTATGGCTCAGAACAATACCAAATTGTGTGACTTCTCCAATACCAACAACAATGACTTTATTAGCACTCCGGTTGCTCCTATTACCGATGCTTAATCTTGTGAGATCAATGTTGCTTTGTTGAATCTTGTCATACAAGATGAATTCTCCGGCCTTCCTAGTGAAGATGCCTCTACCCATCTAAACAACTTTGTTGATTTGTGTGATTTGCTAGGGTTCCATGAGCTTGATGATTGTTCTTTAAATTTGCATCTTGCGGATTCCACTATTAAGAAACCTATGGGAAGAATTAATGATGTTCTTATTGTTGCCAATAGGAATTATGTGCCCGTAGATTTCATTGTTCTTGGTATAGATTGCAATCCTTCATGTCCTATTATTCTTGGTAGACCTTTCCTTAGAACGATTGGGGCAATTATTGATATGAAGGAAGTAAATATTAGATTCCAATTTCCCTTAAGGAAAGGCATGGAACACTTTCCTAGAAAGAAATTCAAATTACCATATGAATCTATCATGAGAGCCACTTATGGATTGCCTTCCAAAGATGGCAATACCTAGATCTATCTTGTATCGTGCCTAGCTAGGGGCGTAAAACAATAGCGCTTGTTGGGAGGCAACCCAATTTTATGTTTTTTTGTTTTTGTTGCTGTTAGGGAATAAATATTGCATCTAGCCTCTGATTAGATGTGTTTTCATGTTTTGTTTAGTGCTTGTTCCAAGTAGAACCTTTGGTAAGACTTGTGTGAAGTTTATATGATCTTGCTGTGAAAAACAGAATCATTAGTGCTCGCTAAAATAGTCGCGGGATTTTACTGGAGCGCGATTTTTAGTTGATTCATTTTTCTGCTGATTGGCAGACAAATTGCGCAAATTTACCAATTTAGTTTGAATTTTTTTGAGCTCCATAAGTAGGCGAACACTGCAGATTACTACAGACTGTTCTGTCTTTTGTCAGATTCTGTTTTTCGTGTGTTTGCTTATTCCGATGCATGTATGAGTAATATTGGAGGATATGAACCATAGAGAACTTGGAGTACAGTAGGTTTAACACCAATATAAACAAAGAATGAATTCATTGCGGTACCTTTCAGTGGTGGTTTGCTTTCTCTTACTAACGGAGCTCACGAGAAATTTTTTCTAAGTTTTGTGTTGTGAAGTTTTCAAGTTTTGAGTATTGCTTTGATGGACTATGGAACAAGGAGTAGCAAAGGCCCAAGCTTGGGGATGCCCTTGGCACCCCAATTAAATTCAAGATAATCAAAAGCCTAAGCTTGGGGATGCCCCGGGAAGGCATCCCCTCTTTCGTCTTCATCCATCGGTAACTATACTTGGAGCTATATTTTTATTCGCAACATGCTATGTGTTTTGCTTGGAGCGTCTTGTATAATTTCAGTATTTTCTTGTTAGTTACCACAATCATCCTTGCTGGACACACCTATTTGAGAGAGTTAAATATGGCCTAGAAATTGTTAGAACACTCTATGTGCTTCACTTAGATCTTTTGAGTTGAATAGTTTTTGCTCTCCCGGTGTCCAAATAGTATTATCATATATATCAATCTTTACCTCTGGACCATTCTGAATCTCCTCGTCATGTCCGTGATCTCATCCGGGACTCCAAACAACACTCGGTCACCAAATCATATAACTCATATAACACTATATCATCAACGAATGTTAAGCATGCGGACCCTACGGGTTCGAGAACTATTTTTAGGGCATATTTCTCCCTAAGTGGTTTTGGCGATTGATGACAATGTGTTTGTAGACTAATAATATGCATTGAGCTTTTCAGTCATTCTAGCATTTGGCGCAAGATGATTCGTGCCCCTCAGAGTTTCAAGTAAAGACGGTTTTCTTTCCTTTGGTTCTTTTCTGCCGATCTTGAGTCGTAGGGAAAACTATACTATCAATAGGGGGTCCGCGTCGGAAAGTTTCGGGTGGAATCAACACATACACACACATATTTCACGCTTTGCATCTTTCCGCTTCCTTGGAGTTGTCCACCATTTGTACCGAAGAAGCGGAGGGAAGTCACAAGCTATAGTACCGCGGGCTGGAGCGGTAGTACTACCTATGGGCGGTAGTACCGCGGACTGGAGCGATAGTACTGCCTACGGGCGGTAGTACCGCGGGATGGAGCGGTAGTACCACTGCCAGTTTCGCTCTTAGTACCGCTCTGATACGTCTCCATCGTATCTATAATTTTTAATTGTTCCATGCCAATATTATTCAACTTTTACAGACTTTTGGCAACAATTTATATGATTTATTTGGACTAACTTACTAATCCAGTGCCTAGTGCCAGTTCATGTTTGTTGCATGTTTTTGTTTCATAGAAAATCCATATCAAACTAAGTCCAAACGCGATAAAATTTACGGAGAATAATTTTGGAATATATGTGATTTTTGAGACTTGGAATCAACGCAAACGGGGGATCACAGTGACCACAACCCACCAGGGCACGCCGGGCACCCCCTGGCGTGCCCAGGTATCTTGTTCCCTCCTCGAATGTCGGTTGGGGCCCTTATTCTGGCGCAAGAAAGCTAATTTATTGGAAGAAATCATGCTAAAATTTCAGGGCAATCAGAGTTGCGGATCTCCGGATATTTAAGAAACGGTGAAGGGTCAGATCTGAGGAGCGCGAAACAGAAGAGAACGGAGAGACATATCCAATCTCGGAGGGGCTCCCGCCCCTCTTCCGCCATGGAGGCCATGGACCTGAGGGGGAACCTAAAGGAAATATGCCCTAGAGGCAATAATAAAGTTGTTATTTATATTTCCTTATATCATGATAAATGTTTATTATTCATGCTAGAATTGTATTAACCGAAAACTTAGTACATGTGTGAATACATAGACAAAACAGAGTGTCCCAAGTATGCCTCTACTAGACTAGCTCATTGATCAAAGATGGTTATGTTTCCAAGCCATAGACATGAGTTATCATTTGATCAACGGGATCACATCATTAGGAGAATGATGTGATGAACAAGATCCATCCGTTAGCTTAGCAACTTGATCGTTTAGTTTTACTGCTATTACTTTCTTCATGACTTATACATGTTCCTATGACTATGAGATTATGCAACTCCCAAATACTGAAGGAACACCTTGTGTGCTATCAAACGTCACAACGTAACTGGATGATTATAAAGATGCTCTACAAGTATCTCTGAAGGTGCTTATGGTGTTGGCATAGATCGAGAATAGGATTTGTCACTCCGAGTGTCGGAGAGGTATCTCTGGGCCCTCTCGGTAATACACATCATAATAAGCCTTGCAAGCAGACGACTAATGAGTTAGTCACGAGATGATGTATTACGAAACGAGTAAACAGACTTGCCGGTAACGAGATTAACTAGGTATGAGGATACCGACGATCGAATCTCGGGCAAGTAATATACCGATGACAAAGGGAACAACATATGTTGTTATGCGGTTTGACCGATAAAGATCTTCATATAATATGTAGGAGCCAATATGAGCATCCAGGTTCCGCTATTGGTTATTGACTGAAGATGTGTCTCAGTCATGTCTACATAGTTATCGAACCCGTAGGGTCCACACGCTTTACGTTCGATGATGATTTTTATTATGAGTTATGTGATTTGATGATCGACATTTGTTCGGAGTCCCGGATGAGATCACAGAAATGACAAACAGTCTCGAAATGGTCGAGACTTAAAGATCGATATATTGTAAGGCTATATTTGGACATCGAAAAGGTTCTGAGTGATTCGGGTATTTTTTCGGAGTACCGGAGAGTTACGGGAATTCGCCGGGAGAAGTATTTGCGCCTTATTGGGCAATACAGGAATAGAGGAGGCATGCCAAAGGGAAGGAGGCGCGCACCCTCCCCATGGGTCCGAATTGGACTAGGGGAAATGGGGCGGCGCCCCCCCCCCTTGCCCTTTCCTACTCCCTCTCTCTTTCCCTCTTTCTTCTCTCCTACTCCGGAAAGGAAAAGGGGAATCCTACTAGGACTTGGGAGTAGGACTTGGGAGTCCTAGTAGGAGTCCCCACACTTGGCGCGCCCCCTCTAGGGCTGGCCTCCTCCTCCTCCCTCCTTTATATACG
>LR738713.1:143157652-143178960 GCA_902687465.1 Secale cereale | reverse complement strand
GAGCTTGCTTTTTCTTTGCAAAAACCTTTTGGCAATCTTGAGAAACAGTAGACCTTCAACAATATCCTTATTTCCAGCAAGGAACAATTATTTTATTATGGGTACTAACCTCGCTAATCAGATTATGATGAGTTATGTATGAAGGGAGTTTTCAAGTGTGCGAGGGAAGATGATAAAAAGATTCAGGAGTGTCAAACGCTCAAGCTTGGGGATGCCCCCATGCACCCCCAAGAAATATTCAAGGAGACTCAAGCGTCTAAGCTTGGGGATGCCCCCGTGCATCCCCTTCTCCATCAACATTATCAGTTCGTCTTTCGTTCCACTATATTTCTATCACTTCATGTGTTATGTGCTATGCTTGGAGCGTCTTGCTTTTAGTTTTCCTTTTTAGTTTTCTTTAGCTTTTCATAACGTGTCGGAACTCACCTTTCTTTATGTGGGAGAGAAACACGCTCCACTTCTACATAGAACATAACATAGAATTTTCATGTCTATCTTTGTTGTGTGTGTTCTTTGTCTTTTAATAGCTACTATCATGCTTAGCTTTTAATTTTCATGCTTATCTTTTTAAAAGAACTTTTGTTTAGTTGGTTGCTTGAACTCTCTTTAGTTATCATGATTATCTTATTAAGAGAGTTTGCTTCCATTGCATTGGTTGGTATGTCTATGATAAAGATGCTACGTGCATAATGGTGCTTAGTAGTTCATGTTTTCTTATGGTTAGTCTCAAATAGCTGGGGGGTTTCCAATGTGTTATTGGAGTACCAACATGATTTGTTTGCCTATGATGTGGTATGGTTATTAATATCTTCCTTCAAGAATTTATTTTGATTGACTTGGCGTATGCTCACGCATATTTAAGACTGTAAAGAAAATCTGTCAAGCCTTGATGATCTTTTATTTCTGAGAAGCGATATAACTTCCATGCCTGATTCAATGTTGCTTTGTCGCTCTGCATGATTATGACCGTCATTGCTCTCTTAGTTGGTCGCTCCCAGTCTTTTGCTAACCTCCACCTGTACTAAGCGGACTGACTGCTTGTGCATCCAAATTATTTTAAACCAGTTATGCCATATGAGTCCACCATACCTTCCTACATGGTATTTACCTGCCATTCCTAACGGAGACTTGCATGTACCATCTCAAAATTAATCAAAAAAAATGCATTCCTATTTTGTGCCTCTGTTTTAAGTTCATGAGGAAGTAGTAGTTAATTCATGACCTTTTTAAGTTGGACAAGCTTCACCCCGGGATTGCATGTCTAATGTGCAAACCCATAACACGAGAAGGAACTGGCATTGAGTGCGCCCGGCTCAAAATTAATATAACAAACAAACCCTCCTTCACGCTTTGTTCATGAGAAATCAGAAAACTTTGGCAGTGATAAACAAAGGAGATTAAGAGGATGTGATCGTCCTCATTAGGGAGCCGTTCCTCGAAACTTGTCCATCTCAAGAAGTGATTGAGTTGTCTGCTAGCATTCGTTGATGGAACATGCATAATCAAAAATAATAATTATTACCTCTGTTTTTAAAACCAAGAGCTCTGGTACATGCTTTGTCTTTGTTTCCAACTACGGGTTTTCAACCTTGCCAACAAAAGCCACGGTTCGAGAGTCTCCACCTTCTTTTAAAGCACCAACTACTGAGAGCATAATTGTCATTCTGAGTGTAATGTGCATTGTCCCAAAGTAGCATTGTCTTTTGCATGATTATGATATCATTTATTCTGAAATCATTGTATCTAGTCATCACTTAAACCTTGGAGGTGCCCCTGCATTTATGTTTTGCTTCACTAAAGGGGGCAAGCGAGATATCACTTTATCATATTTGCACACCATGCTCATTACAAATCTATTCGATGTTTCAGTATCATGTTGTAAAACTTTCAGTTCTTTGTGATTTTCTCATATGGCAACTTAATTACTACAGATTCATTGTCTCAGTAAGCTTTTGTCATATGACTATGAAAAATAAAAAGAGTCCTATATGGTTAATAGCATGTCACCACAGAAATTATTCTTGTTATCATTTACCTACTCGAGGACGAGCAGGAATTAAGCTTGGGGATGTTGATACGTCCAAAACGTATCTATAATTTCTGCTTGCTCCATGCCTCTTTTGGGTGATATTGCTATGTTATTTATACACTTCCATACACTTTTGATCATATTTGGACTAACCTATTAACTCAGTGCACCCCAGTGCCAGTTTCTGTTTTCTGCTGTTTTTGTATTTCAGGTTTTCCCATTACGAAAACTGCCAGAAAAATCCCGGAAAAATTATATAAAAAATCAGCGTTCCAGAAGCTTCCCGGTAGCCAAAGTACAGCCGGAGGGGGGCCACCAGGGCTCCAGGAGCCCTGGTGGCGCGGCCCCCCTCCTGGCCGTGCCGGGGGGGCGCCTGGGCCCCCCAGGCCTCCGCTGATGCCCCCCTTTGGCATATATTTATATCGTGTCCCGAAACCCTCGAGACGGGAACCCTTTTTCGCGATCTCATCTCTGTTCCGCCGCCGCCGCGCTTCCAAGATCGGGAGCGCCAGGAGAACTCTTCTCGGCACCCTACCGGAGGGGAGGATCACCACCGGGAGCCTCTCCACCACCATGGACGCCTCCCGGATGAGTTGTGAGTAGTCTCCCTTGGACCATGGGTCCATGACCAGTAGCTATGTGATGTTCTCCTCCCCTTCTTGTGCTTCACTAATTAGTCCTCGTGAGCTGCCCTACATGATCGAGGCACATATGTAATCCTGATGTTGTTGCTATGATGAGTTTGCTGGGATCCGATGGATTGTGAGATTATGTTCAGATTGTGTTTGAGTAATATATTTGATCTACCTCTTTTATATTTATGTTCGTAAGTAATTCTTGCATGTTCTCCGTTGTTATTTATTGCTTTGGCCAAGTAGTAGGTAGTGACTCCAAGAGGGAACGTTATGCTTGATTGTGGGTTCATGCCCCTCGATGACTAGCTTGAGTGACAGTAACATGAGTCTAGGGGATGTGTTGTTGCCACAAGGGGGAAAACAACGGTGCTTGTGCCCGCGGGTGCAAGGATTGTTTACTTTACGCAAAGTTCTTTTAATGCGGTTGTCTGTTGCTTTGAGTTTACACTATGGGTGGGACTCGCAACTTAATACCAGCGAGATGTTCTGGATAGATATCTCAAGGTGGATGATTAGTAGTAGATGCAGATGGATTTCGGTCTACTTGCCTTGGCGTACCGCCCATGCTTTGAACCTCTACCTTTCTTGCAACATAGTTAGCATTGGTTTGCGCACATAATTCTGTCAATTGCCCAGCTGTAATTTGTTTACCTCACATAGCTGTTTTATCGTCTTTTGGGAGAGAGACATCACTAGTGAACATCATGGGACCTCGGTCCATATTACCATCATTGATCACATCCGCTATTTACTTTCAGCTTTTACTTACTATTGCAGCAATACCTATCACTATTATCACTTGCGTTTGATCCTTTGTAAACTACAAGGCCGGAGAGATTGACAACCTCTCTGTACTCGTTGGGAGCAAAGTTATTTGTATCTGTGTGCAGGTCCACGTTGATTGCTAATATCTGGCGCCGTTAGCAGTTGACACCTTCTTGTTGAAACTGGGAGTCTCAGGGAAATCGATCATTGGTATCTTTGCCAAGGGAAAACTTCCGCTACACTGCATCTCAAACCTTCCACTTGGGGTAACCAATGAGGGGCGAGAAGCCATCACCGGTGGGTCCCAACAGTCAGGGGGGAAACATTTTTTCGCAAAATACGGCGGCCCGTCGGTGGGTCCCTGCTGTTAGGCGGAGGAATCATTATTTTCTGCGTAATAAGGAGGCACTTCCTTGCTGTGGCTGTGGACCCAGCTGTTAGCCTCTCCACGTAAAGTACACTTCTGATGGAAGTCGTTCCTTGACCATGTTGACCATGCCGCGTTCCGTTGCATGCATGCGTCCATGGGCATGGTGCGTCCCCACTGTCAGCCTCTCACGTACAGTCACCTTCCGATGACTCTCGGTTGTTGACCATGTTGACCACACCGTGTCGAGCGCACCAAAGGCCGGTGGACGACGGCGAGGCCCCAGACTGGAACGACCCGAAGATGGGGAAGACGGGGCAGTGGAGTCGCAGATGGAGAGGAGTGGGAAACTTGACTGGTTCGGGTGCGCGACAGCACAGCCGCGGTGCCGCCCACGAGAGACAGGAGCAAGAACAGAGGTTGAAGATGGAGTACTACTGTTAGATTAACATCCAACGGTCCAGCTGCTAGAATCATTTGTTGATTAAGTTGACATAGCCCTGCGTACACGTCCGCTTAGTAGGCCCACAAGTCAGCCACCAAATCTGACGGGTCCCAGCTGTCAACGGGACGAATAAATTTGTACGCATAACAAGGAGGCACTTCCTTCCGTGCGAAGATACATCCACTGGGTCCCAGCTGTCAGGTGGAGGAAACATTTTTTTCAGCTTAATAAGGAGGAACTTTCCTTGCGTGCGACCATGGACCTCGTGGGTCCTAGCCGTCAGGCTCTCCACGTATAGTCCTCTTCCGATGACTCTCGTTTGTTGACCACGCCGCATCGAGCACAGCGAGGCAATGGACGACGGCGAGGCCCCGGACGGGAAAGACTCGGAGATGGGAAGACAGGGCAGTGGAGTCGCAGATTGAGTGGAGTAGAAGGGTTATAACTGGTTCTGGTGCGGCGTGGGGCTGCAGTCGTTGGAGAATAACAGGAGGTGTGGAGGGGTGGAGGGATAGCCTGGCCGGCGGTGGGGTAGCACTTCGCAGCGATGCGTGCTAAGCAGAGCCGCTAGCCGCCGGAGGCTGGACCAGGCGATCCCGGCGATGCTGGAGGAAGAAGATGAGAGATTGAAGGTGCATACCGACCAAGTTGACAATGCCCTACGTAGGCTTCGACCTATTGGCCCACATGTCAGCCTACAAAAATGTGGCATATATTTAACCCATATTTTCTAGAATGTACAGTCCATTTGCTGGGCTGGGTGAACAAATAATTTCGCGTCAATGCGGCCCATTTATATTATCTAAGAAATCCCAGCCCATTTGCACTTCCTTCAAATACACGAATTAGCTGGGCTCGTTATATATATAATGTTATGTTAGAAGGAGCAATTAATATAAAAATAAACCAGAGAGGCACATTTTTTATATACATAATTAACAAATTAGTGAGTTATTGCTCAAAATAAAAATGAGCGCGTTATTATTACATTGGTCCTTAAAATCTTTGCAAGCTTTTGTTCGCAATCACCAGGATTTTCCTTGCCGGTGAGTCAAAAACAACTAGGATTTTCCTTGCCAACTTCTGTTAAACATTTACTTTTATAAGTTAATAACACGTGGGATGTTTTTATAATGTATATATAAGTCTCTATAAAATATACGATAATAGTAATAATATAAATATATATAATGTGGTTAAAAAATACATTGGGTTGCCGATCTTTAAGAAAAATCCCATAGGCCGGTATGGACCTAAAAAAATAAGCTGAAACCACTGTCACCGTATGTCATGGGCTACGCATGTTCAAATACAAAACCTAGGCCCAGATGGTACTTGTTCGCCCTCTGGAAAAAAATGATACCAGATCCCCAAACAGTAGCATCAAATTCATGTTGGACATTACGCAAAACATTGCCTCATTGAACCAATGTCAATATATTGACATGAAAAACAATAGCACTATTATGTCATGACACTAATAATATTCCCTCCCTGCTCCACCACATGATTCACCTCCATAGACAAACATACACACGTACATGATTCAGCATAGGGTGCTACTAAAGATTTGTTTAACTCCGATAGGAAAATTAGGCAGCAATAAATTAGTGGTACTTAAGTACTCCTAATTACTTAAGTGAGACAGCAGAAGTGGAAGGGCTCCCTGGAGGATCGTCTCACATGTAAGGTAGTCGTTGCCGGAGCCCTTGAATGGCCTCGACTGAGGCCTCTCGCTTCAGCAAGATCGCCTTAGCACTGTTTATTCTTCTTCTTCTTTCTCTTCATGCTCTGTTTCCATTCTCCTCACCAGTTGGTGAAACCAAGTACATGATTGGCCTTCTATTTCAGAATTGGTTTTGTCAGTGAGGGAGTACAAGTGTACTAGTAAAAATAGCATTATTTTCTCATGGCGGTCGCAAAATAGAGATGAACACATGCATTAAATATCATTCTTACCTAAAGGAAAGTTATGGTGCCAATATGGATGAGGAGGATTGGAACACAGATCTCCATTTGTGCAGTTCCACCGAAATGAACCAATTGTTCCATTATGACATTCCAGTTAAAAGTCACTTCTTTTAAGAAGAGTTTTGTGCAGTGCACTAAAAGGTCACAACAGCAACCAGGTGAAATGGATATCCCTGTTTACACAAAAAGCTACAGAGGAAACATTCAGAGTCTCAAACAATTACAGGCAAAAACATTTGGCTAAACTTGTCATGGTGTACAACAGTGGCATGGCTTCATTTTTACCACGGGCATTAGATTAAGAACAACTAAATATTTGGTATAAGGGCATGGGACAGTGGGTGCACCAGCACTCGAGCACCATGTACCTAAACAGGGGCATAAAGTGGTGATTCATAGTTTGTTACCCCGAGAAACAAACATCCAAGAAACATATCTGGGTTGGTCCCATTTTTGTTCACTCTAGCCACCTACTCCTATGTGTGGATAGCAAATCTAGTCCTTGTCACACCACTGTGTTCAGCGTTACCCCTATATTTCCCTTTTCGACCAAGAGACCGGTTGGATGACCAGTATGTACTACTTTCACCCCCTTTCCTTCCTGTTTGTACCAAGTCCGATGTACTACATACTAAATTTTCCCACCCCCAATTTATTGCTTGTTTGAACCAAGTAGAAGATTCGACTCCATGAAGTAGCTTTACCTCTAACAATAGAAGAAAAAATTAGGTGACGTTGGACCATCCGATCGAAAGGGCTGAGAGGTAGAAAATGATGCACATGCAGCGACGTAGCGAGCTGGGGAAGTAGAGCTAAGGCGGTTTCGAAGGAAGATATACCTGAAGGTCATCCGGATGTGGATAGGTGGGCGACCGGAGGCCGAATCCGCCCACACTAGGGCAACGACAAAGGGATCGGAGGACCTCCCATGCCAGCGCTCGGCCAGAGATAACGGTGCGGCCGGCAGTGGGTCTCCTCCCTCCCTGTCGACGACGGCCTAAAAACTGCCCCTCCTCCCCTTCATCAGCGGAGGGGGATACGTCCGGATCTGTAACCAACGGTGAGGATAGAAAGACAGTGTTTTTTGAAGGGAGAAAGACAGTGTTACCACCCCTATCTTGTTTAGATCTGGAGAGGATGAGAATGCGTGAATAGAGCAACCCTAGCAAGCAAGCGCGGAGGCTCCGGCCTATATATACGTAGTGGGGTAGTTTTCCTTTTTCACTCCACCAAAACAATCGTTTAAAATTGTGTACTACGTGCCAAGTCGCCGTTTTTTTAGTGGTTGATTGTTTTTTGATATAGCTACCCGCTTGTTCGAAGTGGTGTTATGGTGTGTCAAGGCACACTTTGTATCGTTCAAATCTGGTACCAGTCCCTCCATTAAATGAACAACCACCCCCTCGTAAAAATTGTGAACAAGACCACGGCTAAAATTATCGGATATGTGGGTTGCCCCAACATGCATTATTATTTATATTTTCTACTCCCTCCGTTCCTAAATATAAGTCTTTTTTATTAGCCACACCTAAGACAAGAATTTTTTTATTAGCAGTGAACCCCACATGTCATAGACACAAAAAGTGTGGCAAGGTTCCCTTAGGCAAGCCAAAGTGTGTCTAAAAATTTGAGCAACTCAAGTTAGGCAAGTGTGGCAAGTGTGGGAAAAATAATGTGGCAACATAAGACAAACATAGTCACAGTCCAAACAGCCCCGTAATTTTTTGTGACATGCATGAAAATTTTGTTAGTTAAATTTATAGTCAAAATTTGGCAAGGTGCATCAAAACAACACATGCAAGTATCAAAAGGTAAGTCACGACATGCATGCATGCGTTGTACTCCCTTCGTTTCCAAATATAAGTATTTTTAGAGATTGCAACAAGTGACTACATACGAAGCAAAATATGTCCACATACATCCTTATGTAGCAGTCAATTTGAAATGTGTAAAAAGACTTATATCGAGTGCAGTGCTTTGATGTGTCACGTCAACTCGTACAAGACTGAGAAGTTTGATTACTACAACGCCCTCTCCCTCGCGGACTGAGCTCCAGTTCCTTAACTGCACCTGCCTTTGGCTGCATGACAGGTGGGCCAACCACCTGTTGGGCCCACCTATCATAGACGCAAAGGCAGGAGCAGTAAGTCAATGAATTTGCGTCCCTCCCTCGGGCATGAGCGTGGTGGTTGGCAGGACTAGTAGGAGCTTTCGCTACACGCTTCTTGACGACGGCGAACTTGTGGATGGAGTTGACCATCATGTCGTCCATGCGAGAGGCGAAGCCGGCGTCGGCGAGGGCTACGACGCCGGCGGTCGTCAGTACCGTCTGGAAACACTGCGTGGTGCGGGGCCGCAGGCCGGTGCCTTGGATGATTTGGCACAGCCAACTGCCGCTCGCGACCATCGCCTCCATAGGTGCTTCTGGCTTCTAGTCACTCGGTCTTGGATTGAGGTGAGCAGTGTTGCACAGTGATTGAGAAAGAACATTTAGGGGCTGTTTGGTTTGAGAATTTTGCCAAAGGTTGCCACACCTAAGGTTAGGCAAGTTTGACCAACTTAGGTGTGTGTTTGGTAAGATTCCCTTAGGCAAGTTTGGCAACAATTGTATGGTAAAGTGTGGCACTCCTAGGCCTAGAACCAAACAGCCCCTTATTGTCAATCTAACCATGCCATCCATACACCTCTTTGGTTTAGAGTTAGTTCAGGGTTATAATCTAACTCTAACCCTCTAACTGAGTTAGTAGAGTTCTCCTCGTCTCGGTTCATCACCATCATACTTTCCCCATTTCTGTGTGTTTAGTATCCTAGGAATCAAAGAGGCCCTTAGACTGGTTTAGGTCCGGTAGTTTTTTATAAACGTGTTATGTCCAAATTTAATGAACGTGCTCCGGTTTCTACGAAAATAATCCGGTTTCATGTAGTAATTCATTAATTTATTTATTCTTCTGCGGGGGGTTTGCATGTAATTCGTGAGGTCTGAAATGTAAAGTACCCCGGCATATGCTCCGAGTCGTGCATGCACTACGATCCATATGCTCTATGTCCCACATGTCGGTGAAAGGGAGCACGTGGAAATAGCCTAGGACTACATATAGGAGGATAAATGCGTGAAAAAATATGTACGGTGAAGCGTAGCTGCGGTTCGAAAAAGACCAAAAGTGATGACAGGTATAGGTCGCACGCACCCAACTAGTGGTAGTACTAGACATACGACTGATTTTTCCCTAAAAAAAGAGGTACGAGTGCTCAGTACTCCTATTCTATCAACGCGAGTCCCATCTGACAACAGCGTCTGTGCTATAGCTAGCTCTTCTCCCTCATTTCCCTCTTCTAATTCTAAACTCAGCCGACGCCCGATGGGCGGGGTGGGGATTTGTGATGGTCGGTTTGCTCAACTGCGGCCCAACCTCATAGTGAAAACGTTACTGCTGGAATAAAAATGCCATATACTCCTATACTAACAAAACATTAAGGCCACGAGGCGATGCAGTGCTGGTTACAGGAGGCAAGAAGAAGAGATGCATCCATCGACGATGTCCACCTCCTCGACACAGGGCGCCGGCACACCGAACAGCGGCTAAGTAGTAGTGGCTTTCGTGGCCAGGTTGACGTGCTTCTGAACAATGGCATACAAAGATTCCAGCCGCTGGAAGAAGGCCAACGTCTTTCTATCCTCGCTGGCCTTGTAGTGGCCTATGTAGACGATTTCCTCGTAGATGTGGATGTGCAGGTCGACGGTTTCTTGCATGGCGAGGCACTGCGTGACGAGCGCGGCCTCGAGGTGCACATTCTTCATCGTGACCTCTGGCAACTGCAGGGCCACCAGGGCTTGAAAGAGTTCGTCACCATGGAGGCCGATGAGGGTGGAAGGCAATGAGGAGCCTCGGCGCGCGGGCTAGAGCAGTACGGCAAGGTCGCCCGCGCACTTCTTGACGGCGGAGAACTTGCGGATGGAGTTGACCATCATGTCGTCCATGCGAGAGGCGAATCCGGCATCGGCGAGGGCTACGACGCCGGTGGTCGCCAGCACCATCTGGAAACGCTGCGTGGTGCGGGGCCGCAGGCCGGCGCCTTGGATGATTTGGCAGAGCCGACTGCCGCTCGCGTCCATCGCCTCCATAGGTGCTTCTGGCTTCTAATCACTTGGTCTTGGATTGGAGTGAGCAGTGTTGCGCAGAGACTAAGGAGTAGATGGATTGGAGTGGTGGGGTGCCTTTATATGAGAATCCAAACTCTGTTGCATTCACATCGTGCTGGCTCTATTCTGCTTCTCCAATTAATTCCCTCTGCATGTAGAGTAATTTGAGGATGCATCATTGACTGTTCAACGTCTCGAGAACCGCTACCCTCTCCCTCCTTGGCATTCAAGCACCTATGGAGGCGACTGCCGCTCGCGTCTATCGCGTGTCAGGAGACGTTCCCGTCGACGACGAGGTGCCTACGATGACTTTGTAAATTTCAAGATGATACTAGTATACTCAATATTGTGCACCGCGACCAAGAGAAAACGAGAGAACTATGTATTTATTTACGGTGTCGATTTGCTCATTTTGCTCCATATGTAATCCGTCTCGGTGTAGTCTAGTCATTTGTTGAAATCTCTAGAAAGGCAAATACTCCTTTCTGGTTTACAGGGCTATACTAGCAAGTAGTACTACAATAGTGGGCTCACATAGCAATTTTGTCTCATGCAATAGCATGGCTATATGCGTGCTCCAAGGTTCGCAACTGCAACGTTCAGGTTGCACTACTGCTTCTACAGTATCGAATCCACTGCTGCATGTCCATCCACCGCGAGCGGGAGGGGTAGCTTGTTATAGTACTATAAGCAAAAGCATGTCCTCGTGTGCGAGCCACCACACGCATGGGCGAGGGAGAAGGCGTGTAGTATTAAAATCAAGCTTCTCCTTGTTGTACGAGTTGACTCGACACCTCATAGCACTGGCCCCACATGGTTGCCTCTAAACTTGGCTGAAAGACCCGCATTGTACAATACTCCATTTGCTGCAACCTCTAACATTTACCCCACCACAAATTAAAATATATATTCCTGTCGTGACCAGATGAGCCTGCAAACTAGAATCACCAAGATGACAGGTAGGTCCAGAAGATTATTTTAATCAAAAATATATAGCATGGAGCCGAGTAGCCGACCCCAACGATTTTAAGCTTACAGGCACGGTACACGCTATCCTAGACTACTCTACACATGAAACTCCCATACGAGCGTCCGGGCTACGCTTCGCTCTTCGCCTCTTCGGGAGTACTACTGTAGTGGAGGAGTACTACAGTATGCTTCTGGCCATCTGACACGATTGAACTGCTGCATGTCCACCGCGTACGGGAGGGAGAGCGTGTAGCGAACGAAAACTTCTCCTAGTCCTGCCAGCCACCACGCTCATGGGCGAGGGAGGGACGCAGCTTCATTGACTTACTACTCCTGCCTTTGCGTCCATGATAGGTGGGCCCAACAGGTCGATGGCCCACCTGTCATGCAGCCAAAGACAGGTGCGGTTAAGGCGAGAGGGCATTGTAGTAATCAAACTTCTCGGTCTTGTACGAGTTGACGCGACAAATCAAAGCACTGCACTCGATATATTTCAATAATTTGCGTTTACCGATGCATTAATTACAACGCATGCATGCATGTCGTGACTCTCCTTTTGATACTTGCATGTGTTGATTTAATGCACCTTGAAGTAGTATGAATATGTGACGGTAAAGCTTTGTAATGCCCCGGCCCTAATAAAGCGAGAGATGGTTGTGCACGAGGAGGACGAGATCATGCAGACGGAACAGGACCCGACGATGGAGCTCTCTATGGTCTCGATGGACCTCACCTTGCTCCACTGCCCCTTGTGCATCCGCCCCCTTGAAGCCTCCAGTGTATGAGGTTCAAATACACCTCGTCCGTTTGGCTGATCGAGCAAGGTGCAGGTTTCTTGATTGATGTGTTGTTCGATTGATTTGTGCAGTGCAAGGGAGGCTGGCCTAGCCATCCCTCTACTCACCCACACCTGCTGTTATTCTCCGGCGATGGCAGACGAACCAGTAAACCCTCGTACAGTCATACTCCCCTCCGCGTGGGAAACAACTGCCGAGTCTTCCCTGCCTCCGTATCGTTCCTTTCCTAGGCCTCATCATCGTCCACCGCCCTTGCTCTCGGCGCGGCGTGGTCAACATGGTCAAAGAACGACTTCCATCGGAAGAGTACTATACGTGGAGAGGCTGACAGCTGGGTCCACGGTAGCTACAAGGAAGTGCCTCCTTATTATGCGGAAAATAATTATTCCTCCACCTGACCGCAGGGACCCACCGGACAGGCCACCGTATTTGGCGAAAAACGTCCCCCTAACTTCTGGGACCCACCGGACGGGCCACCGTATTTCGCAAAAAAATCGTTCCCCCTGCAGTCAGCTCGGACCCACCGGAAGTGACTCCTTATTACGCACAAAAAAATGAATACTCCCCCTGCTAGTTGGGACCCACCGTGGTGGGAGGCTGACTTGTGGGCCTACTAAGTTGACGGGGACAGAGTGCTTGGTCAACTTAGTCAATATGAACGATTCTAGCTCCAGTGACCGTACGATGTCCATCCAACGGCTGTAGTGCTTCTTCAACCTATGGTCTTCTTGCTCCAGCCGCCCAAAGCAGCGCCCGTCGTGCCGCATGCTCCTCCCTCCCGTGGCCGGCTGTGCTGCCGCGGAGGCCTCACCACCCCTACTATTCCCACCGTTGGCCAGGCCCTGCGGCGACGACAACCTCACACCGCAGCCAAACCAGTGAACCCTCGTACTCCTCTCCGCGCGGGCTTCCACTGCCACGTCTTCCCCGGCTCCGCGTCGTCCCCTTCCTAGGCCTCACCGTCGTCCACCGCCATGGTGCTCTCGGTGCGGCGTGGTCAACATGGTCAAGGAGCGACTTCCATCGGAAGAGTACTGTACGTGGAGAGGCTGACAGGTGGGTCCATGGCCGCAGCAAGGAAGTGCCTCCTTATTACGCACAAAATAATTATTCCTCCACCTGACATCGGGGACCCACCGGACGGGCCACCGTATTCCGTGAAAAAAACGTTTCCCGCATGACTGCTGGGACCCACCGACGGGCCACCGTATTGCGTGAAAAAAACGTCCCCCCCGCTGTCAGCTCGGATCCACCGGAAGTGCCTCCTTATTATGCACAAAAAAATGAATACTCCCCCTGCTGGTTGCGACCCACCTTGGTGGGAGGCTGACTTTGTTGGTGAACGTAGTATTTTAAAAATTTCCAACGATCACACAAGATCTATCTACTAGATGCATAGCAACGAGAGGGGAGAGTGTGTCTACGTACCCTCGTAGACCAAAAGCGGAAGCGTCAAGTGACGCGGTTGATGTAGTCGAACTTCTTCGCGATCCAACCGATCAAGCACAGAACGTACGGCACCTCCGCATTCAACACACGTTTAGCTTGATGACGTCCCATGAGCTCTTGATCCAACTGAGCTTCACGGGAGAGTTTCGTCAGCACGACGGCATGGTGACGGATATGATGAAGTTACCGGCGCAGGGCTTCGCCTAAGCACTGCAACAGTATGACCGAGGTGTGTTTCTGTGGAGGGGGGCACCGCACACGGCTAAAACAATTCAACTTGTGTGTTCTAGGGTGCCCCCTGCCCCCGTATATAAAGGAGCATGGGGGAGGCCGACCGGCCCCTATTGGCGCGCCAAGGAGGAGCAATCCTACTAGGAATAGGATTGCAATCCTATTCCTAGTAGGAATCACCAAGAGGGAGAAGGGGTGAAGGAAGGAGAGGGAGAAGGAGAAGGAAAGGGGCGCCGGCCCCCCCTCCTTCCTTGTCCAATTCGGAACAAGGGGTGGAGGGCGTGCGGCCCAGCCCTGGCCCTCCTTCTCTCTTTATCCTATGGCCCATTAAGGCCCATAGCTTCCCCGGGGGGTGGGGGGTCCGGTAACCCCCCGGCACTCCGGTTAATTCCGAAACTTTACGGAACACTTCCGGTGTCCGAATATAGTCGTCCAATATATCAATCTTTACTTCTCGGACATTCCGAGACTCCTCGTCATGTCAGTGATCTCATCCGGGACTCTGAACTACCTTCGGCACATCAAAACTCATAAACTCATAATATCGATCGTCATCAAACGTTTAGCGTGCGGACCTTACGGGTTTGAGAACTATGTAGACATGACCGAGACTCATCTCCGGTCAATAACCAATAGCGGAACCTGGATGTTCATATTGGCTCCTACATATTCTACGAAGATCTTTATCGGTCAAACCGCATAACAATATACGCTGTTCCTTTTGTCATCGGTATGTTACTTGCCCGAGATTCGGTATCTCAATACCTAGTTCAATCTTGTTACCGGCAAGTCTCTTTACTCGTTCCGTAATACATCATCTCGTGACTAACTCATTAGTCATTTGCTTGCAAGGCTTATTATGATGTGTATTACCGAGAGGGCCGAGAGATACCTCTCCGACACTCGGAGTGACCAATCCTATTCTTGATCTATGCCAACACCACGAACACCTCCGGAAACACCTGTAGAGCATCTTTATAATCACCCAGTTACGTTGTGACGTTTGATAGCACACAAGGTGTTCCTCCGGTATACGGGAGTTGCATAATCTCATAGTCATAGGAACATGTATAAGTCATGAAGAAAGCAATAGCAGTAAAACTGAACGATCATAGTGCTAAGCTAACAGATGGGTCTAGTCCATCACATCATTCTCCTAATGATGTGACCCCGTTGATCAAATGACAACTCATGTCTACGGTTAGGAAACATAACCATCTTTGATCAATGAGCTAGTCTAGTAGAGCATACTAGGGACACTTTGTTTTGTCTATGTATTCACACATGTACTAAGTTTCCGGTTAATACAATTCTAGCATGAATAATAAACATTTATCATGATATAAGGAAATAAATAATAACTTTATTATTGCCTCTAGGGCATATTTCCTTCAGTCTCCCACTTGCACTAGAGTCAATAATCTAGATCACATCACCATATGATTAACACCCATAGTTCACATCACCATCTGACTTAACACTTTATAGTTCACATCGCTATGTGACCAATACCCAAAAAGGTTTACTAGAGTCAGTAATCTAGTTCACATCGCCATGTGATTAACACCCAAAGAGTACTAAGGTGTGATCATGTTTTGCTTGTGAGAGAGGTTTAGTCAATGGGTCTGCCACATTCAGATCCGTATGTATTTTGCAAATTTCTATGTCTACAATGCTCTGCACTGAGCTACTCTAGCTAAATGCTCCTACTTTCAATATGTATCCAGATCGAGACTCAGAGTCATCCAGATCGGTGTCAAAGCTTGCATCGACGTAAATCTTTACGACAAAATCTTTATCACCTCCATAACCGAGAAATATTTCCTTAGTCATCTAGTAACTAAGGATAATTTTGACCGATGTCCAGTGATCTACTCCTGGATCGCTTTTGTACCTCCTTGCCAAACTCATGTCAAGGTACACAAAAGGTTTCATACACAGCATGGCATACTTTAAAGAGCCTATGGCTGAGGCATAGGGAATTACTTTCATTCTTTCTCTATCTTCTGCTGTGGTCGGGTTTTGAGTCCTACTCAACTTCATACCTTGCAACACAGGCAAGAACTCTTTCTTTGACTGTTCCATTTTGAACTACTTCAAAAAACTTGTCAAGGTATGTACTCATTGAAAAAACTTATCAAGCGTCTTGATCTATCTTTGTAGATCTTGATGCTCAATATGTAAGCAGCTTCACCGAGGTCTTTCTTTGGAAAACTCCTTTCAAACAATCCTTTATGGTTTCCAGAAAATTCTACATCATTTCCGATCGACAATATGTCATTCACATATACTTATCAAAAAGGTTGTAGTGCTCCCACTCACTTTATTGTAAATACAGGCTTCACCATAAGTCTGTATAAAACTATATGCTTTGATCAACTTATCAAAGCGTATATTCCAACTCCGAGATGCCTGCACCAGTCCATAGATGGATCGCTGGAGCTTGCACATTTTGTTAGCACCTTTAGGATTGACAAAACCTTCTGGTTGCATCATATACAACTCTTCTTTGAGATATCCATTCAGGAATGCAGTTTTGACGTCCATTTGCCAGATTTCATAATCATAAAATGCGGCAATTGCTAACATGATTCGGACAGACTTAAGCATCACTACAGATGAGAATGTCTCATCGTAGTCAACTCCTTGAACTTGTCGAAACCCTTTCGCAATAGGTCAAGCTTTGTAAATAGTAACATTACCGTCCGCGTCGGTCTTCCTCTTGAAGATCCATTTATTTTCGATGGCTTGTCGATCATCGAGCAAGTCAACCAAAGTCCACACTTTGTTCTCATACATGGATCCCATCTCAGATTTCATGTCCACAAGCCATTTTGCGGAATCTGGGCTCATCATCACTTCCTCATAGTTCGTAGGTTCATCATGGTCTAGTAACATGACTTCCAGAACTGGGTTACCGTACCACGCTGGTGCGGAACGTACTCTGGTTGATCTACGACGTTCAGCAGAAACTTGGTCTGAAGTTTCATTATCATCATCATTAGCTTCCTGTCTAATTGGCGTAGGAATCACTGGAACTAGTTTCTATGATGTTCCACTTTCCAATTCGGGAGAAGGTACAATTACCTCATCAAGTTCCACTTTCCTCCCACTCACTTCTTTCGAGAGAAACTCCTTCTCTAGAAAGGATCCATTCTTAGCAACGAATATCTTGCCTTCGGATCTGTGATAGAAGGTGTACCCAACAGTCTCTTTTGAGTATCCTATGAAGACACATTTTTCTGACTTGGGTTCGAGCTTATCAGGTTGAAGCTTTTTCACATAAGCATCGCAGACCCAAACTTTAAGACACGACAACTTTGGTTTCTTGCCAAACCACAGTTCATAAGGCATCGTCTCAACGGATTTAGATGGTGCCCTATTTAACGTGAATGCAGCTGTCTCTAAAGCATAACCCCAAAACGATAGTGGTAAATCGGTAAGAGACATCATAGATAGCACCATATCTAATAAAGTACGGTTACGATGTTCGGACACACCATTACGTCGTGGTGTTCTGGGTGGCGTGAGTTGTGAAACTATTCCACATTGTTTCAAATGAAGACCAAACTCGTAACTCAAATATTCACCTCCACGATCAGATCGTAGAAACTTTATTTTCTTGTTACGATGATTCTCTACTTCACTATGAAATTCTTTGAACTTTTCAAATGTTTCAGACTTGTGTTTCATCAAGTAGATATACTCATATCTGCTCAAATCATCAGTGAGGGTCAGAAAATAATGATACCAGCCGCGAGCTTCAACACTCATTGGTCCACATACATCAGTATGTATGATTTCCAACAAATCTGTTGCTCGCTCCACAGTTCCGGAGATCGGAGTTTTAGTCATCTTGCCCATGAGGCATGGTTCGCAAGCACCAAGTGATTCATAATCAAGTGATTCCAAAAGTCCATCACTATGGAGTTTCTTCATGCGTTTTACACCAATATGACCTAAACGGCAATGCCACAAATAAGTTGCACTATCATTATTAACCTTGCATCTTTTGGCTTCAATACTTGTGTATCACTACAATCGAGATCCAACAAGAATAGACCACTCTTCAAGGGTGCATGTCCATAAAAGATATCATTCATAAAAATAGAACAACCATTATTCTCTGATTTAAATGAATAACTGTCCCGCAATAAACAAGATCCAGATATAATGTTCATGCTTAACGCTGGCACCAAATAACAATTATTCAGGTCCAAAACTAATCCCAAAGGTAGATGTAGAGGTAGCGTGCCGATGGCGATCACATCAACTTTAGAACCATTTCCTACGCGCATCGTCACCTCGTCCTTAGCCAATCTTCGTTTAATCTGTAGACCTGGCTAGTATGATATGCTGGTAAGCAGTATGACTAGTATCGCCCACAACTCATTATGTTCTACTCGTGCATATCATCTACGCATAGACCTGGCTCTGATATCACTATTGGGGACGTAGTATTTAAAAAAAATTCCTACGATCAAGCAAGATATATCTACTAGATGCAAAGCAATGAGAGGGGGGAGTGTGTCTACGTACCCTCGTAGACCGAAAGCGGAAGCGTCAAGTGACGCGGTTGATGTAGTCGAACTTCTTCGCGATCCAACCGATCAAGCACCGAACGTATGGCACCTCCTCGTTCAGCACACGTTCAGCTTGATGACGTCCCACGAGCTCTTGATCCAGTTGATCTTCACGGGAGAGTTTCATCAGTACGACGGCATGGTGACGGATATGATGAAGTTACCGGCGCAGGGCTTCGCCTAAGCACTGAACAGTATGACCGAGGTGTGTTTCTGTGGAGGGGGGCACCGCACACGGCTAAAATAATTCAACTTTTGTGTTCTAGGGTGCCCCCCTGCCCCCGTATATAAAGGAGCAAGGGGAGGCCGGCCGGCCCCTATTGGCGCGCCAAGGAGGAGCAATCCTACTAGGAATAGGATTGCAATCCTATTCCTAGTAGGAATCACCAAGAGGGAGAAGGGGGAAAGAAGGAGAGGGAGAAGGAGAAGGAAAGGGGCGCCGCCCCCCACCCTCCTTCCTTGTCCAATTCGGACCAAGGGGTGGGGGGCGCGGGGCCCAGCCCTGGCCCTCCTTCTCTCTTTCTCCTTTGGCCCCATTAAGGCCCATAGCTTCCCCGGGGGGTTCCGGTAACCCCCCCGGCACTCCGGTTAATTCCGAAGCTTTACGGAACACTTCCGGTGTCCGAATATAGTCGTCCAATATATCAATATTTATGTCTCGGACATTCCGATACTCCTCGTCATGTCCGTGATCTCATCAGGGACTCCGAACTACCTTCGGTACATCAAAACTCATGAACTCATAATACCGATCGTCATCAAACGTTAAGGGTTCGGACCTTACGGGTTCGAGAACTATGTAGACATGACCGAGACTCATCTCTGGTCAATAACCAATAGAGGAACCTGGATGTTTATATTGGCTCCTACATATTCTACGAAGATCTTTATCGGTCAAACCACATAACAATATACGTTGTTCCTTTTGTTATCAGTATGTTACTTGCCCGAGATTAGATCGTCGGCATCTCAATACCTAGTTCAATATCGTTACCGGCAAGTCTCTTTGCTCGTTCCGTAATACATCATCCCGTGACTAACTCATTAGTCATTTGCTTGCAAGGCTTATTATGATGTGTATTACCGAGAGGGCCCAGAGATACCTCTCCGACACTCGGAGTGACAAATCCTATTCTTGATCTATGCCAACACCACAAACAACTTCGGAGACACATGTAGAGCATCTTTATAATCACCCAGTTACGTTGTGACGTTTGATAGCACACAAGGTGTTCCTCCGGTGTACGGGAGTTGCATAATCTCATAGTCATAGGAACATGTATAAGTCATGAAGAAAGCAATAGCAGTTAAACAAAACGATCATAGTGTTAAGCTAACGGATGGGTCTAGTCCATCACATCATTCTCCTAATGATGTGACCCCGTTGATCAAATGACAACTCATGTCTATGGTTAGGAAACATAACCATCTTTGATCAATGAGCTAGTCTAGTAGAGGCATACTAGGGACACTTTGTTTTGTCTATGTATTCACACATGTACTAAGTTTCCGGTTAATACAATTCTAGCATGAATAATAAACATTTATCATGATATAAGGAAATAAATAATAACTTTATTATTGCCTCTAGGGCATATTTCCTTCAGACTTGTGGGCGTACTAAGTTGACGGGGGCGGAGTGCTTTGTCAACTTAGTCAATATGAACGATTCTAGCTCCAATGACTATACGATGTCCATCCAACGGCCGTACTGCTTCTTCAACCTCTCGTCTTGTTGCTCCAGCCACCCAAAGCAGCGCCGGTCGTGCTGCATGCTCCTGCCTCCCGTGGCCGGCTGTGCTGTCGCGGAGGCCTCATCGCCCCCTACTATTCCCACCGCTGGCCAGGCCATCCCTCTACTCACCGACACCCCCTGTTATTCTGCGGTGATGGCAGCCTCACACCGTAGCGAACCAGTGAACCCTCGTACTCCTCTACGCATGGGCATCCACTACCGCGTCTTCCCCGGCTCCGCGTCGTCCCCTTCCTAGGCCTCGCTGTCGTCCACCGCCCTGGTGCTCTCGGCAAGGCGAGATCAACATGGTCAAGGAACGGCTTCCATCGGACGTGGACTATACGTGGAGAGGCTGACAGCTGGGTCCACGGCCGCAGCAAGGAAGTGCCTCCTTCTTACGCGCAAAATAATTATTCCTCCACCTGACAGCGGGGACCCACCAGACGGGCCACCGTATTTCTCGAAAAAATGTCTCCCTCTGACTGCTGGGACCCACCAGCTACATCTTCGCACGCAAGGAAGTGCGTCCGGGCAAAAAAAATGATTCTCCCCCGTGACTTCTAGGACCCACCAGCTACATCTTCGCACGCAAGGAAGTGCATGATAGTCAGAACCCACCTGGTCGAAGCCTACGTAGTGTTGTCATTCTGGTCGCGAACGTGTACGTACATACTGGTCGATGTAGAGGCGCACCCATGTCGTAGTAGAGGCGCGCACGTAGCATGTACACGTATGTACAGCCGCCAGTGTGCAAGAAAGAAATTACGACCACGTACGTACATACGGGCAGGGTCTCGAATGCCTACTCGCGCATAGGTACGGCCAGGGCTCGTGTACATGGCTGGGTCAGAACGGAGAAACTGCGTCGTCGTCGTGTTCATGGGGAGGCAACAGAATGCGTCGTGTTCATTGGGAGGCAACAGAACGCGTGGGAGCCAACCGGCTTGGACGGAATAGCTGATGGAAACGAGGCATGGAGTACTGCAGAACGGAGGAAACGGCCTTGTGTTTGACCGGCCATGTTCGAAACGGTATCATGTTCATCGGGTGGGGTCTGGCATACCGCAAAATGGAGGAAATGGACCTCCTACGGTCGAAACGGGGGTCCTGTTGATTGGGAGGGGTGTGGCGTACCGCAAAACGGAGGAAGCGGACTTGTGTTGGAGCGCTACGGTCGAAACGGGGGTCCTG
>LR738713.1:143118418-143157193 GCA_902687465.1 Secale cereale | reverse complement strand
CATCGACCGGCTTCAGTTAGCAGCAGTAGCAAAGGAATCGCTCGATCGGGTTCAGTTAACAGCCATCGATCGATCGCTCGGGTTCAGTAACGCGTAGCCTGCAGTCCAATCGCTCGGGTTCGGTTAGAGCCCAACACCTCGCTCGGGTTCATTTAGAGCCTAACACCTCGCACCCACGCGCGTGCGTGTACAAGAGAAACGCGCATCGCTCGGCCCCGACCACCCACCGTAACCGGGAACACCCCGATATTTTCCTTGCCCTCGCTTTTACCATGGTTTTTTCCATCATGGACGGCCCAAAGAATGTCATGCAGCTGCGTCTCCATCCCACCCAAGATGAAAAGCCCATTTTCTGTCATAATTTTTTGTCATAGAAGTAGGACCCCACCACATCTATGATGATACTGGGTTTTGTCACAATTATCGTCATAGAAGTGTCATAAGTATGACAGAAAAAAGTTTTTTGTAGTGAGGGCACCATCTAAATCCGTTGAGACGACGCCTTATGAACTGTGGTTTGGCAAGAAACCCAAGTTGTCATTTCTAAAAGTTTGGAGATGCGATGCTTATGTGAAAAAGCTTCAACCTGATAAGCTCAAACCCAAGTCGGAGAAATGTGTCTTCATAGGATACCCAAAAGGAAACTGTTGGGTACACCTTCTATCACAGATCCAAAGACAAGATATTCGTTGCTAAGAATGGATCCTTTCTAGAGAAGGAGTTTCTCTCAAAAGAAGTGAGTGGGAGGAAAGTAGAACTTGATGAGGTAATTGTACCTTCTCCCGAATTGGAAAGTAGTACATCACAGAAACTAGTTCCAGTGATTTCTACACCAATCAGCGAGGAAGCTAATGATGATGATCATGAATCTTCAGATCAAGTTACTACCGAACCTTGTAGGTCATCCAGAGTACGTTCTGCACCAGAATGGTACGGTAACCCAGTTCTGGAAGTCATGTAACTAGACCATGATGAACCTATGAACTATGAGGAATCGATGATGAGCCCAGATTCCGCAAAATGGCTTGAGGCCATGAAATCTGAGATGGGATCCATGTATGAGAACAAAGTGTGGACTTTGGTTGACTTGCCCGATGATCGGCAAGCCATTAAGAATAAATGGATCTTCAAGAGGAAGACAGACGTTGATGGTAGAGTTACTATCTACAAAGCTCGACTTGTCGAAAAAGTTTTTCGACAAGTTCAAGGTGTTCACTACGATGAGATTGTCTCACTCATAGTGATGCTTAAGTCTATCCGAATGATGTTAGCAATTCCCGCATTTTATGAAATCTGGAAAATGGATAACAAAACTGCATTCCTTAATAGATTTATTAAAGAAGAGTTGTATATGATGCAATCAGAAGGTTATGTCAATCCTAAAGGTGCTAACAAAGTGTGCAAGCTCTAGCGATCCATGTATGGACTGGTGCAAGCATCTTAGAGTTGGAATATATGCTTTGATAAGGTGATCAAAGCATATGGTTTTATACAGACTTACGGTGAAGCCTGTATTTACAAGAAAGTGAGTGGGAGCACTACAACATTTTTTGATAAATATATGTGAATGACATATTGTTGATCGGAAATGATGTAGAATTTTCTGGAAATCATAAAGGATTGTTTAAAAGGAGTTTTTCAATAAAAGACCTCGGTGAAGATGCCTACATATGAGGCACCTAGATCTATAGAGATAGATCATGGCGCTTGATAAGATTTTCAATTAGTACATACCTTAATAAGATTTTGGAGAAGTTCAAAATGGATCAGTCAAAGAAGGAGTTCTTGCCTGAGTTGTAAGGTATGAAGTTGAGTAAGACTCAAAACCCGACCACGGCAGAAGATAGAAAAAGAATGAAAGTCATTCCCTAGGCCTCAGCCATAGGTTCTATAAAGTATGACATGTTGTGTACCAAACATGTTGTGTACCTTGCCATGAGTTTGACAAGGAGGTACAAAAGTGATCCAAGAGTAGATCACTGGACAACGGTCAAAATTATCCTTAGTTACTGGATGACTAAGGAAATGTTTCTCGATTATGGAGGTGATAAAGAGTTCGTCGTAAGGAGTTACGCCGATGCAAGCGTTGACACTAATCCAGATGACTCTAAGTATCAATCTGGATACATATTGAAAGTGGGAGCAATTAGCTAGAGTAGCTCCATGCAGAGCATTGTAGACATAGAAATTTGCGAAATACATACGGATCTGAATGTAACAAACCCACTGACTAAACTTCTCTTGCGAAGCAAAACATGATCACAACTTAGTACTCTTTGGGTGTTAAATCACATGGCGATGTGACCTAGATTATTGACTCTAGTAAACCCTTTGGGAGTTGGTCACATGGCGATGTGAACTGTGGATGTTATTCACATAACGATGTGAACTATCGGTATTAAATCACATGGTAATGTGAAATAGATTATTGACTCTAGTGAAAGTGGGAGACTAAAGGAAATATGCCCTAGAGGCAATAATAAAGTTGTTATTTATATTTCCTTATATCATGATAAATGTTTATTATTCATGCTAAAATTGTATTAACCGGAAACTTAGTACATGTATGAATACATAGACAAAACAGAGTGTCCCTAGTATGCCTCTACTAGACTAGCTCATTGATCAAAGATGGTTATGTTTCCTAGCCATAGACATGAGTTGTCATTTGGTCAATGGGATCACATCATTAGGAGAATGATGTCATGGACAAGACCCATCCGTTAGCTTAGAAACTTGATCGTTTAGTTTTACTGCTATTGCTTTCTTCATGACTTATACATGTTCCTATGACTATGAGATTATGCAACTCCCAAATACCGAAGGAACACCTTGTGTGCTATCAACCGTGACAACGTAACTGGGTGATTATAAAGATGATCTACATATGTCTCCGAAGGTGTTTGTGGTGTTGGCATAAATCGAGAATAGGATTTGTCACTCCGAGTGTAGGAGAGGTAACTCTGGGCTCTCTCGGTAATACACATCATAATAAGCCTTGAAAGCAGACGACTAATGAGTTAGTCACGAGATGGTGTATTACGGAACGAGTAAAGAGACTTGTCGGTAACGAGATTAACTAGGTATGGTGATGCCGATGATCGAATCTCGGGCAAGTAACATACCGATGACAAAGGGAACAACGTATGTTGCTATGCGGTTTGACCGATAAAGATCTTCATCTAATATGTAGGAGCTAATATGAGCATCCAGCTTCCGCTATTGGTTATTGACCGGAGATGTGTCTCGGTCATGTCTACATAGTTATCAAACCCGTAGGGTCTGCACGCTTAAAGTTCGATGACGATTTGTATTATGAGTTATGTGATTTGATGACCGACATTTGTTCGGAGTCCCGGATGAGATCACGGACATGACGAACAGTCTCGAAATGGTCGAGACATAAAGATCGGTATATTGGAAGGCTATATTCGGACATCAGAAAGGTTCCGAGTGATTCGGGTATTTTTCGTAGTACCGGAGAGTTACGGGAATTCGCTGAGAGAAGTATTTGGGCCTTATCGGGCCATACGGGAATAGAGAGGCAGGCCAAAGGGAAGGACGGGCGCACCCTCCCCATGGGTCCAAATTGGACTAGGGGAAAGGGGGCGGCGCCCCCCTTTCCCTTTCCTACTCCCTCTCTCTTTCCCTCATTCTTATCTCCTACTCCGGAAAGGAAAAGGGGAATCCTACTAGGACTTGGGAGTCCTAGTAGGACTCCCCACACTTGGCGCGCCCCCTCTAGGGCTGGCCTCCTCCTCCTCCCTCCTTTATATACGTGGGCAGGGGCACCCCAAAGGCACTCCAAGATTTGTCTTAGCCGTGTGCGGTGCCCCTCTCCATAGTTACACACCTCGGCCATATCATTGCAGCGCTTAGGCGAAGCCCTACGCCGGTAGCTTCATCATCACGGTCACCACACCGTCGTGCTGACCAAACTCTCCCGTGACGCTCAACTGGATCAAGAGCTCGTGGTACGTCATCGAGCTGAACGTGTGTTGAACATGGAGGTGTCGTACGTTCGATGCTTGGATCGGTTGGATCGCGAAGACGTTCTACTACATCGATCGCGTCACTAGACGCTTCCCCTTTCGGTGTACGAGGGTACGTAGGCACACTCTCCCCGCTCGTTGCTATGCTTCTCCTAGATAGATCTTGTGTGATCGTAAGATTTTTTTTTGAAATACAACGTTCCCCAACATAACCCACCTCCCATCTAGGGAGGAGGCCAAGGAAGAAGAAGAAGGAGGGGCTCTCTCCCCCTCTCTCTCCCGGTGGCGCCGGAACGCCGCCGGGGCTAGGATCGTGACGGCGATCTACATCAACAATCTTGCTATCATCAACACCAACTTTCTCCCCCTCTATGCAGCGATATAACCTCTCTATTCCCGCTGTAATTCTCTACTTAAACATGGTGCTCAACACTACATGATATTATCCAATGATATGTGGTTATCCTATGATGTTTGAGTGGATCTGTTTCGTCCTACGGGCTTATCGGTGAAATTGCTATGATTGGTTTAAATTGCTTCCTATAGCTTCAAAACATCCTTCCACCAGAAAGATCCAGCTTCAGCTGTTGCATGTGGAACACCATGATCATAGTAGATGCTCCAAATTAAGGTCACCCAGGGAATGTCAACCTTGTTATAGAACTTGTGAAGATGCTTGATAAGTAACCCTTTGTTCTGGATGTTCAGGCTTAAAACTCCTAAGCCCCCTTTGTCTTTTGGCCTGCAAACTAGCTCCCATGCAGCTAGTGACTGTTTGGGAGCATCACTGTTGCCCCTCCAAAGACATTGCCTGAAGATTCTGTCAAGCTGCTTGATGATCCCTGGTGGAATACTGATGGCTTTATAGAATGCTTCATGTGCTTCACTTATATCATTGGAAGTTTGGATTGCCTGTTTCTCTACACATAGAAAACCAATGTTCATAGAATGCTCTTTTGCTTCACTTATATTTGTTAGAGCATGGTATTTTGTAGAAAGAATTAAAGTCTCATGCTTCACTTATATCTATTTAGAGAGTCAATAGGAATTGGTCAATTGCATGGCTAGTCATAAAATCCTACATAAGACTTATGGATCACTGAATATGATATGTTTGATTCCTTGCATTAGTTTTGCGACATAGAGATGGTAATATGTGGGAGGTACTAGTGGATGGTTGTGTTTAGTAAGATATTGATGTTAAGGTTTGTGATTCCAGAAGCATGCACGTATAGTCTCTCGTTAGGCCAGGAATAGTTTTGCGACATTGAGATGGTAATATGTGGGAGGTACTGGTGGATGATCGTGTTTAGTAAGATATTGATGTTAAGGTTTGTGATTCCCGAAGCATGCATGTATAGTTTCTCGTTATGCCGGGAAGTTGGAGCACAATTTATCCTTGATTGTCTATCTTTATGTGAAGATCGGGGGCGCGCGATGGTAAACTCCTACCAACCTCCCCCCTAGGAGCATGCATAGTATTACTTTGCTTCGAGGGCTAATAAACTTTTGCAATAAGTATGTGAGTTCTTTATGACTAATGTGAGTCCATGGATTATACGCAGTCTCTCCCTTCCACCATTGCTAGCCTCTCTCGTGCCGCTCAACTTTCGTCGGTAACTTTATTATACCTTCCTCAAAACAGCCACCATACCTACCTATTATGGCATTTCCATAGCCATTTCGAGATATATTGCCATGCACTTCCATCACATTGATGACTTGAGCATTCATTTTCATATTGCTTTGCATGATCATAAGACATCTAGCACAATATTTTCATGGCTTGTCCATTTTTATGTCTTTGATATGCTAGATCATTGCACATCCTGGTACACTGTCAGAGGCATTCATATAGAGTCATACTTTGTTCTAGGTATCGAGTTGTAATTTTTATTTCTTTTGAGTTATAAGTAAAAGAAGTGCGATGATCATCATTATTCATTATTAGAGCATTGCCCCAGTGAGTAAAGGATGATGGAGACCATGATTTGCCCACAAGTCGGGATGAGACTCCGGACAAAAGAAAAGGAAAAAGAAAAAGAAAAGGAAAAGGGAAAAAAGGAAAGGAAAAAAAAGGAGAAGGGAAGGGACATGTTAATTCCACACTTGTGCTTAAAAGTAGCACCATGTTTTTCATATAGAGAGTCTCCTATGTTGTCGCTTTCATATACTAGTGGGAATTTTCCATAGTAGAGTTTGATCCATACCCACTTAGTTTCAGATTGAGCTTTCATACACTTATAGCTCTTAGTGCATCCATTGCATGGCAATCCCTACTCCTCGCATTGATATCTATTGATGGGCATCTCCATATCCCATTAAATTGCCTAGCTGATGTGAGACTTTCTCCCTTCTTTTGTATACTACCACTGCATTCTATTCCACCTATATTGCTATATCCATGGCTTGCGCTCATGTATTGCGTGAGAGTTAAAAATGCTGAAGCGCGTTAAAAAGTCTGAACCAATTGCTTGACTGACATCGGGGTAGTTCATGATTTATACTTTGTGTTAAGAAGACAGAGCATGACAAGGCTATATGATGTTGTAGGGATAACGTTCTTTACCATTGATATTTGAAAGACATGATTGTTTGTTGGCATGCCCGAGTATTGATATCTTTTTGTCAAATTATAGACTATTGCTTTGAATCACTCATGTCTTAATATTCATGCCATGATTAGATATATGATCAAGTTTATGCTAGGTAGCAGTCCACATCAAAAATTATCTTTTTAATCATTTACCTACTCGAGGACGAGTAAGAATTAAGCTTGGGGATGCTGATCGTCTCCGTCGTATCTATATTTTTTTTATTGTTCCATGCCAATATTATTCAACTTTTACATACTTTTGGCAACAATTTATATGATTTATTTCGACTAACTTATTGATCCAGTGCCCAGGGCCAGTTCCTGTTTGTTGCATGTTTTTGTTTCGCAGAAAATACATATCAAACGAAGTCCAAACATGATAAAAAATTTACGGAGAATTATTTTGGAATATATGTGAGTTTCAGACTTGGAATCAACGCAAACGGGGGCCCGTGGTGAGCACAACCCACCAGGGCGTGTCATGCACCCCTGGGGCGCCCGGGTATCTTGTGCCCTCCTCGAATGCCTATTGGGGCCCTTATTCTCATGCAAGAAAGCTAATTTATGGAAAAAGCGTGTTAAAATTCCAGCGCAGTCGGAGTTACTTATCTTCGGATCTTTAAGAAACGGTGAAGGGCTAGATCTGAGGAGCGTGAAACAGAAGAGAGCGGAGAGATGGGCTCCTGCCCCTCTGCCGCCATGGAGGCCATGGACCAAAGGGGGAACCCTCCTCGCATCTAGGGAGGAGGACAAGGAAGAAGGAGAAGGAGAGGGGGGTTCTCTCCCCCTCTCTCCCTATGGCGCCGGAATGCCGCCGGGGCTAGGATCGTGATAGCGATCTACATCAACAATCTTGCTACTGTCAACACCAACTTTCTCCCCCTCTATGCAGTGGTGTAACCTCTCTATTCCCACTGTAATTCTCTACTTAAACATGGTCCTCAACACTACATGCTATTATCCAATGATATGTGGTTATCCTATGATGTTTGAGTACATCTGTTTTGTCCTATGGGCTTATCGATGAAATTGCTATGATTGGTTTAAATTGCCTGTGGTTATGCTGCTGCCCTTTGGTGGCCATCATATGAGCGCGCATGCGGATCACACCATAGGGTTAGCTGTATGCTGGTAGGACTATGTATTGGAGGGCAAGGGTGAAAAGAGCTTCAGACTGGCATAGAACTTGATGCATATGGGACTGAAGGGGGGCCAATATATCTTATGGCTATGGTTGGGTTTTACCTTAATGAACGATAGTAGTTGCGGATGCTTGCTAGAGTTCCAATCATAAGTGCATAGAATTCCAAGTAAGGGATGGCATGCTAGCAGTGGCCTCTCCCACATAAAAACTTGCTATCAATCTAGTTACGTAGTTGATGGCCTATGGACAAATCATTCTCTTGTGTTACAAAAATCTTGCTACTACACTACTTTATTTATTGTCTTGCAACTTATTTCAAGTTGTATTCCCGCTAAGTACTTCTAGTTTTATCCTTGTTTGAGATAAAGCAAATGTTAAGTGTGCGTAGAGTTGTATCGGTGGTTGATAGAACTTAAGGGAATATTTGTTTCTACCTTTAGCTCCTCATTGGGTTCGACACTCTTATTTATCGAAGAAGGCTACAAACGATTCCCTACACTTATGGGTTATCATGCTCGTGGGTGGGGCCGCGATTTTTCGTGTCGGGTTTGAACGGTAGTGCCTCCGGGCTACTACCGTGCTACCTTTTTGTCCCCAGAAAATAGGCGGTTGTAGCAATGGTAGTTGAGGAGGTAGTACCGCCCCTACTACCACGGCTACCACCGCTTGTTCCTCAGTTCTTCCCATGTTCTTCAAGGAGCAGTAGTACCGTGCCTAGAAGCGGTAGTACCAACCCTGGAGTGGTAGTACCGCTTGCCTATGGGCTGAGTGGCGCACAACGGTTGGATTTGTACCCCACTATAAAAGGTGGTCTTCTTCCCCGAGAAGACTCACCTCTTTCCCCCAAACTCTATTGTTGCTCCAAAGCTCATTTTTGCCCGATCTCTCTCCCTAGCCTATCAAACTTGTTGATTTTCTAAGGATTGCTTGAGAAGGCCCCGATCAACATTTTCCACCAAGAGAAATTTGATTCCCCCCACTAATCCCTTGCGGATCTTGTTATTCTTGGGTGTTTGAGAACCCTAGACGGTTGAGGTCACCTTGGAGCCACATTCCATTGTGGTGAAGCTCCATGGTATTGATGGGAGCCTCCAAGCTTGTTGTGGAGATTGCCCCAACCTTGTTTGTAAAGGTTCAGTCGCCGCTTTCAAGGGCACCACTAGTGTAATCACGACATCTTGCATTGTGCGAGGGCGTGAGGAGAATACAGTGGCCCTAGTGGCTTCTTGGGCAGCATTGTGCCTCCACACTGCTCCAACGGAGACGTACTTCCCCTCAAAGGGAAGGAACTTCGGTAACACATCCTTGTCTCCACTGGCTCCACTTGTGGTTATTTCTTACCTTTACTTTGTGCAAGTTTTTGTTGTGGTGTATTCCTTGCTTGTGTTGCTTGTGGTATTAGCATCATATAGGTTGTTCACATAGTTGCATATTTAGACAACCTATTTGTTGCTAATCTTAATTTGTTTAAGAGAGACTAAAAATTGGTAGTTTTCTATTCACCCCCCTCTAGCCAACCATATCGATCCTTTCAATTGGTATTAGAGCCTCGTCTCTTTATTAAGGGTTTCACCACCCAAAGAGTATGGTCGACACCGAGGAGGAAGTGCCCTAGGCCGTGGAGTTGACTTCGATCACACGGGACGACTTAAATGAATCCATGGCTTGGCTTAAGATGTCCAAGATGACTGAGGTCAAATCCGAGTTTAAAGAATTGCTTGAGGGGTTGAAAGCTACTCCCGATCCTTTGCTTATGGTTAATCCCACCACATTGGAATCGGAGGCCAATTCTGGCAAGGAAGCGGCTAAAGGTACTCAAGCCTCTTCCCCTCGGGACAAGAATGGAACGGGAACCTTTGTCTTGGTTCCCCTCCCCCGGACTATGGAGGACCGGTCCCTACACTTCATATTAACCGCCTTGGTCCTCCTCCTAAACTTGTAAAGGGTGATTTTGCTAATTGGGTTTTTCGTATCAAGTCTCATTTGAATCACAGCTCAACGAATATTTGTAGAATCATTGAGCAAGGCTTCTACCCTCGTGATCCAAACAACTTCACTCCAAGAGAAGAAGCGGTCAATCAATACAATCACTCCGCATTGTTCATCCTTCAAGCTGCGGTGCCTCCTGAATATCTCTCACACCTGCGACCCTTCTCCCATGCAAAGAATTGTTGGGAACACATCATCTCCGTGTACAAGGGAAGCTCGACAATACAGTGGTCCAACTTTAAAGTGGTACTTGATGAGCCGATGAGTTTGTGATGCTGGAAGATGAGGACCCTCGTGATCTCTACCAGAGGGTGACAACTCTTATAGTGGCTCTTCAAGACCATGGGAGCAAGGATACGAATGATATTTGGATCAATCGTAAGTTTCTCAAGGTCATCATGCCATTCAACAAGGCCATGTCCTATGTGATTCATCAAAGGCCGGATTTCCACACCCTTACCTCAGTGAAGTGTTGGATGAGTTGATTGCCATGAACATCATGAACAAGACCATCGATAATGCTCTAGCCCGTGTGCGGTCCAAGAAAAGCTCACCAACTCTTGCCTTGAAGGCCAAGTCCCTTCCGGATGAAGTTGAGGTTGAAGAAGAGGAGAGTTGCCCCGAGGACACCAAATATGATTAGCATGATCACATGGCACTTGCTTCAAGGAATTTTTGGGGAAAGAGGAATTCAAGAACCAATTTCACCAAGAACATCTCTAGTGGCTCGAAGGGTAAGCAACGGATGAGAACATGCTACAATTGTGGAGATGTGATTCACTTTGTTGTTGTTTGCCCTGATGAAATCGAGAATAAAATGGTGGCAAGCTCATTCGCAAGGACAAGGACAAGCCTCTTGCCAACAGGAACGACTTTATAAAGAGGGTGCCTCAAAAGGCATTGGCAGTTCATGAAGAGTATTTCTAATATGATGATGATGATGGGGAGGCAAGTGGTGAAGGAATGGCAATGGCAGCCGTGGCCATTGCCACCTCTTCTCCCTCCAAGGTATCTCTCTTCGGTGCCCCCAACGAGAACGTCATTGCCAAGTGTCTCATGGCCAAAGGTATGAATAAGGTAACCCCCATCATCAAAACCACCATCACTACTACTCCCTCTTTGTTAGATTGTGTAGATGATTGTGAGGTGGTGAATGGTGAAAAGAATGAGTTTAACTTGTTCTTGAGTAAGCTCAAGGGTGAACCCTAGAAGCACTTTGTTGCTCTCTTGGAACAACTCGGTGAGGCCAATGACATCATTGAGTCACACGAGGATACTATCTCCAAGATGGAGGGCCATAGTTGTGACTATGCCAATGAGATTGTGGATCTTTCCATTTCTCTTGAGGAAGAGCAAGGTCTTCATTTGGCTCTTTAGGAGTCACACAACATTGATCTTTCTAAACTTCAAAAAGAGCTTGATCATGTTATTTTTCTTACCCGTGTGCTTAAATCCAAGAAGCTTGCACTTGGGTGTTGGCCATGATAGACTCAAGGAAGAGTTTGACACACTTGACAAGGCCCACAAGGTCTTGAAGGGTGTTCATGCCTCTCTCAAGGAGTCTCATGATCCACTCCAAGTGATGCTAACTAGGGAAATTGCTACTTGTCCTCCTTTTGTTCTTATTGATAATGCACATGCTACTAACCCGTGTTGTGATCATGATCATCTCGCGGAGGAGAATGCCAAGGTAAAAGAGCAACTTAAAGAGGGCCTTGTGACTTGCATACAAGGCGAGAAGAACCTCAATGACCTCTTGATTAATCAAAAGGAGGTTGTGGCAAAGGAGGAAATTGGGTTTGCATCCAAGTCCAAGAAGAATAAGAAGACTAAGCAACCCCTCCCTCTCAAGGAAATTTTTATCAAAGAGGGAGAGGGTGCTCATGTGGAGAAGAAGAACAAGGTGGAGGGTGGTAATGGAAAGAAGGGAAAGGCCATCCCTCTCAAGAACTCCGGCGACTTTAACCCATCTTATGTCTTATGGCGTGATAGTGATGGGTATGTTTATGCCAAATTTGTTGGTTCTCCTTATGAGTACATTGAATGGTCTATTTGGGTTCCTAAGACCCTTGTTGCTAACATCAAAGGACCCATTACTAAATGGGTACCTAAAATCAAGCATTGATATCTTGTAGGAGTTTGCTTCTGGTGGAGTGCCATGGTTGCTTGATAGTGGAGCGACAAATCATATGATCAGAAGCAAGAACTTGGTGGTGGATGTGCATCCAATTCCATTTATGCCCACCCATGTCCAATTTGGTGATGCTTCAACATCAAAGGATTGGGACTTGGCAAGGTGGTCATCTCACAAGATTTATCTATTGAGAAGGTCATGCTTATTGAGTCCCTTGCGTACAATTTGCTTTCCGTTCGTCAACTTGCACTTATGGGCTTTGCAACTTTCTTTGATCTTGACATGGTGGCCCTTTTGTGGAGCAAGACTCTTAAAGTAGCCTTTGTTGGGCATGTCGAGAACGGTCTCTATGTGGTGAACTTTTTGGAGGGACGCACTAAGACCGCGACTTGCCTAATGGCTAAAGTTGATGTGGTATGGCTTTGGCATTGCCGGCGAGCCCATGTCAATATGAGATCTTTGCAAAGTCTCCTCAAAGGGGACCATGTTAATGGACTAACAAATGTGAGTTTTTCCAAAGACCGTGCTTGCAGTGCTTGTGTTGAAGGGAAGATTCATGAAATGGCTCACTGTCCCATGACTATGACCTACTCGAAGAGGCCCTTGGAGCTCCTTCACATGGATCTCTTTGGTCCATTAACATGTTAATTACTTCCATGTTAATTACTTCCACTTGATGATGATGGAAGTGTAGGCACTTTCTGATGGCTCTCTCATAAATGGAGATGGGGGTGGAGGGGTATATATAGCCTCCAACCAAAATCCAACCGTTACACACATTTGACCCAACTCGGTCAGACCGAATAGGTGAACTCGGTGAGACCAAGGCAGTTCAAAAAGTCAACATTAGGAATCTTGGTGGGACCAACATGATCAACTCGATGTGACCGATGTGCTAGGGCTAGGGCAAAACCTCATCTTGGTGGCATCGATTGCATGAACTCGGTGATACCGGTTTCAGCAAATAGCAATACAGAGAATTGGTCAAGCAAACTCGATGGGACCGATCGCTCATTTCGGTGAGACCGAAACGTTACGAAGGGAAATAGACAGTGTACCATGCAAACTTGGTGGGACCGATCGCTCTTCTCGGTGAGACCAAAATTTTACGAAAGGATCACAGAGACTTTGCAATGACATCTCAGTGAGACCGAGATCCGTATCGGTGTGACCGAATTGTCTAGGGTTTCTGGCAGTGGCTATGTCAAATGAACTCGGTGGCGCCGGATGGATCAAATCGGTGGGGCCAAGTTTTAGGGTTTCAGACATATGTGGAATTTGAGAAACTGGCTGAGTGTTTTGGAGCAATATCACTAAGCAGTTAAGCACTTGAGCAACCAGATCATTAAGCAACACCTCATCCCCTTTTAATAGTATTGGCTTTCCTATGGACTCAATGTGATCCTGGATCACTAAAATGAAAATGTAGAGTCTTGAGCTTTTGCCAATCTTTGTCCTTAGCATTTTGAGGGGAGTTCCACATCCTCTTGTCCTTGATAGCTTGAAAGGGTTCCACATCCTCTTGTCCTTGCCACCACTGTTGAACTTATCTGAAATACACTAGGTGAAGGTATTAGTCCAACACGGGATATGTTGGCGTTAATTACCAAAATCACCCAGGGAGCACTTGTGCTTTCAATATCCCCCTTTTTGGTAATTGATGACAACATACATCAAAGCTCTAGGTAAAGGATATGAAGAGTAATAAGTAAAGCTTTGGAAAGACATGTAACTTGCATAGGCTCCCCCTACATGTATGCATTCATGCAAGGATTGAATATAAGAGCATGTGAATGCATAAGCATGACAGAGCAAGTAATGAGTTACATGTATCATGGCTATATGCATCAGAGCAAATGAATTAGATGAAGAAATGTGTACCTTCATGTTCATGAATCCTTCTTGCAAACAGTATGTACATCAGCAAGGGATCATCATGTACATTATTGTGATGCATATACTTACCTTGTGGTCTTGAATTGGCTTCGAAAGGAGTGCACTTGAGAAAACAAGGTTATATAACACAATAATACTCTAATGCAAAGCAATTTCAGGGAACCACGAGAGTACCAAGATCGGGATGACATGTAATGAGTGAGTACTCGGTACTTCGTTTGGATATAAACATGTGCCCATAGATTGTAAAGTTATGCAATGAATTCCAACGATTCTCTTCCTTGGAAATGAGATCTTTCTCCCCCTAAATCTAATATTCGGATAATGGGAGAAGATAGGGAAACATAAAATCAGAGCAATAAATCAATAAATGAATCAGAGCATGGGCATAGGTTATCAGAGCAAGAACTAAATCAAAGCATACGACAACACTCAGACAACCATATATAAACATGTATTTCCCCTCTTAAAGACATGTGACTTCTCTCTTCTTGATAAGTGTGCATCCTTGTGAAAAGAGACTTTGAAGTTCTCTTTCTGATAGGCTTTGATTGAGCTTTGATGTTCTCTCTCTCCCCCTTTGACATCAATTTCCAGGAAGGTTCTCTTCATGAATTTGAGTCAGGTAGGTTTGGTCCTTGAGAGATACTACAAATCAGCATATAGCTTGAGATGTTGGTAGAGGATAACAATCATTGAGTGGAGTTGGAGAAGAAATCAAATATGCAATGGCAAAATATTTTCTCAGTAGTGAAATCGGTAACGCCGATTTGTTTTCAACGGTGACACCGAGTTAACAGTATCATGGATGATGCATGTCGGTCACACCAGTTTCATCCTTTTCGGTTGAACCGATGAACTATTCGCAAGGAATCCTTGTGCTTCGGTCTAATCGATAGGTTGGAATCGGTGTGTCCGAGTTCAATGCAGAGAGAAAATTTTGGCAAATCGCCTCACTTGGCAGATAATCTAGATGAAGTTTTTTTAAAGGGGAACAAGATAGCAAAACAGAAAGTAAAAGCAAGAAACACTAGAGAACTTCATCTAGAATTGGTCGGCGACAAAGTCACCTATGTTAGGGTATATTGATTTAGGAGTCAAGTGAGGTCACTTGATCATAGGTCATACTCATCATTTAAGCTCAAAATGGGGTTACCATTTTTCGTTTAAGCATTTTGATGTGTTCACATCTTGTTGAGTTGCTTTGACTCATGACTTTGAGTGAAGCTTCTCTAAGATGAAAAAAATATACCTTGGATGATGTTGATCTTGATCATATAGTCAAACTTGTGTTGTATGCTCAAAGTTGATGTAGTCCATCACGAGTTGTGAGAACCACTTGTAGTTTCTGTTCATCTTCCTACATGGGTCAGTTTTGCAGGAAAAAGCACTTGTGCATCCAAAATGACAATCATGAAACTTGATACCAAAAGAAGTTTGATATAATGAATTTGTAAAAGGATATATTGACTGAGTTCATGCTTCCTTGTGATCAACACTCATGAAGTAGAAACTTGGTGATGTAGAGATTGCTCAAGATGTGAGTGGCTTGCAATCTCATGGATTTGAGCTCATCCAAGTACCTACAAGGGGTTAGATAGCATGCAAAGGCACAAATATGTATCCAAGACATAAGATCATCATAAGAGAAATATCAAGGATTGGTCATAAAGGCTCATGCCTTGCATGTATCCAAATATAGTTTCTACTCCAATTTTAAGTCATCAATGATATTAAATTCACCTCTCAAACAACAAAAAACTTTCTCATCAAGCGGTTTGGTAAATATGTCCGCCAATTGCTTATCGGTACGAACATGCTTAAGATTGATATCTCCTTTAGCAACATGATCTCAAATGAAATGATGACGAACTTCAATATGCTTAGTTCGAGAATGTTGCACGAGATTGTGAGCAATTTGAATAGCACTTTCATTATCACAAAGCAATGGAACATGTTTCACATATATCCCATAATCCTTAAGGGTTTGGGTCATCCGAAGTAACTGAGCACAACATAGTCCGGAGGCAATGTATTCTCCTTCGGCGGTCGATAAGGATACCGAGTTTTTTTTCTTGGAGAACCAAGACACAAGAGATCTACCAAGAAATTGAAAAGTACATGTAATGGATTTTCTATCAACCTTGTCACCGGCGTAGTCCGAATCGGAGTAGCCAACAAGATCAAAAGAAGACCTCTTAGGATACCAAATGCCAAAGTTTGGTGTATCAATTAAGTATCTCACTATCCTTTTCACATCCTTAAGATGACATTCTCTAGGGGCCGCTTGGTATCATGCACACATGCACACACTTAGCATAATATCGGGACGGGAGGCACATAGATATAACAATGAACCGATCATAGAGCGGTAAACCTTTTGGTCAACCGGTTTGCCATCTTTAGTCAAGTCAAGATGTCCACTAGTAGGCTGATATGTCTCCAACGTATCTATAATTTTTGATTGTTCCATGCTATTATATATTATGTTTTGGATGTTTAATGGGCTTTATTATACACTTTTATATTATTTTTGGGACTAACCTACTAACCCAAGGCCCAGTGCAGATTGCTGTTTTTTTTTGCCTATTTCAGGGTTTCGCAGAAAAGGAATATCAAACGGAGTCCAAACGGAATGAAACCTTCGGGAGAGTTATCTTTGGAACCGTATCTACCCAGGAGACTTGGAGTACACGCGAGGTAACGAAGGAGGTGGCCGCGAGGGTCCAAGGCGCGCCCCCTCCCCCTGGGTGCGCCCCCCAACCTCATATACCTTCTGTTCCCGTGAGATCCCATTTTGGGGCCTGTTCCGGAGCTCCACCGGAGGAGGGATCTACCATGGAGTGCTTCTACATCAACGCCATAGCCTCACCAATGAGTTGTGAGTAGTTTACCACAGACCTTCGGGTCCATAGTTATTAGCTAGATGGCTTCTTCTCTCCTTTTGGATCTCAATACAAATTTATCCTCGGTCTTCGAGGAGATCTATTTGATGTAATCTTTTTGCGGTGTGTTTGTTGAGATCCGATGAATTGTGGGTTTATGATCAAGATTATCTTTGAACAATATTTGATTATTTTCTAAAATCTTTTATGTATGATTATAATATCCTTGCAAGTCTCTTCGAATTATTGGTTTGGTTTGGCCTACTAGATCTATAGTTCTTGCAATGGGTGAAGTGCTTAGCTTTGGGTTCAATCTTGCGGTGTCCTTTCCCAGTGACAGCAGGGGCAGCAAGGCACGTATAGTATTGCTGCCATCGAGGATAAAAGGATGGGGTTTATATCATATTGCTTGAGTTTATCCCTCTACATCATGTCATCTTGCTTAAAGCATTACTCTGTTCTTACGAACGTAATACTCTAGATGCATGCTAGATAGCGGTCGATGTGTGGAGTAATAGTAGTAGATGCAGAATCATTTCGGTCTACTTGTCACGGACGTGATTCCTACATATAATGATCATGCCTAGATATTCTCATAACTATGCGCTTTTCTATCAATTGCTCGACAGTAATTTGTTCACCCATCGTAGAATTCTGCTATCATGAGAGAAGCCACTAGTGAAACCTATGGCCCTCGGGTCTATCTTTATCATATTATTTCACTTCAATTTCTGTTGTCGTTGCTTATTTGCTTTATTTACTTTCTGTTCTTATATCAAAAATACCTAAAATATTATACTATCCTATCTATCAGATCGCACTTTCGTAAGTGACCGTAAAGGGATTGACAACCCCTTATCGCGTTGGCTGCGAAGTTCTTATTTGTTTGTGCAGGTGCGAGGGACTCGCGCGTGGTCTCCTACTAGATTGATACCTTGGTTCTCAAAAACTGAGGGAAATACTTACGCTACTATGCTGCATCACCCTTTCCTCTTCGAGGGAATACAACGCAAGCTCGAGAAGTAGCAAGAAGAATTTATGGCGCCGTTGCCGGGGAGGCTTACGCAAAAGTCATATACCAAGTACCTATCACAAACCCTTATCCTTCGCATCACATTATTTTCCTCTCGTTTTCCTCTCCCCCACTTCACCTTTGTCGTTTTATTCGCCCTTTTTTGTTCGCCTTTCTGTTTGCTTGTGTTGCTATGTGCCCTCTATTAGCTTGCATCTTCGCTTGCTAAATTATGGATCCTCATCCACTTGCTAATCTTTTTAAGAGATCCGATTATGAAGAACCAATTGCTAGTGAGTTGCGTGCACTAGATTATCTTTATGAGGTTTTGCTTGAAATTCGTGAATCTAAAAATTGTGATGAAGTGTTGAAAGAAGAAAATTATGAAGTGATTCACGATAGCTCTTTTAATGAAAATCATGAATGCAATGATACTATTGTAAATTCTATTAATGTCAATTGTGTTAATGATATGCAAAACCCTAATCTTGGGGATGCTAGTATTGCTATGTCCACTACTTATTGCAATGATCATGATTGGGGTGATTCTTCTTATGATCTTGAAAAATTATTTAAGCCCCATGATATATATGAGATTGATAATAATGTTTGCAATAATATTGAAAGTGGGTTTAGAAGAGTGTCAACTTTAGATCCCACATATTTGGAGAATGTTCAATCTTATGATTTTTTTTGATAAAAGTGGGTTTGGAGAGGTCATGACTTTAGTTAATGTTAATCCCACTATTTTGAAAGAGTGTCAACTTTGCATGCATGTGGATCGTGTTGAGAATATGTTATGTGATAGCTATACTATTGAATTTTATTATGATCCTACATGCAATTATTATGAGAGAGGAAAATATGGTTGTAGAAATCTTCATGTTACTAAATTACCTCTCTTCATGTTGAAATTGAGCTTGTTTCTTTCTTCTTCCTTGCATATGTTAGATCTTGATTGTCTTGCTAATTTGTTTTCCTACAAAATGCCTATTCATAGGAAGTATGTTAGAATTAGATGTGATTTTCACATTTTATATGATGCTCTTTTTGTGCTTCAAGTCTTGTCTTTCATGTGAGCATCATTCAATTCTCAAGCCTATCTTAATGGCTATAAAGCAAGAGCTTGTTGGTAGGCAACCCAATTTTATTTTCTTTATTTTTGCTTCTATTTAGGAATAAATATTGCATCTAGCTTATGTTTTGATGTGGTTTTGTGTTTTAATTAGTGTTTGTGCCAAGTAGAACCTTTGGGAAGACTTGTGTGAAGTTTATATGATCATGCTGTAAAAAACAGAAACTTTAGCGCTCACGAGTTTGGCTGTCACTTTTTACTGGAGAGTGCTATTTAGTTGATTATTTTTGCAAATTATTAATAGACAAATTCCTCACGTTTAACAATTTATTTCAATTTTTGGAGTTACAGAAGTATTCAAAAGTTACAGATTACTACAGACTGTTATGTTTCTGACAGATTCTGTTTTTCGTGTGTTGTTTACTTATTTTGATGAATCTATGAGTAGTATCGGAGGGTATGCATCATAGAGAAGTTGGAATACAGTAGGTTTAACACCAATATAAACAAATAATGAGTTCATTACAGTACCTTTGAGTGGTGGTTTGTTTTCTTATACTAACGGAGCTCATGAGATTTTTGGCTAAGTTTTATGTTGTGAAGTTTTCAAGTTTTGAGTATGGCTTTGATGGACTATGGAACAAAGAGTGGCAACAGCCTAAGCTTGGGGATGCCCAAGGCATCCCAAGGTAAAATTCAAGGACAACCAAAATCCTAAGCTTGGGGATGCCCTGAGAAGGTAGCCCCTCTTTCGTCTTCATCTATCGGTAACTATACTCGAGACTATATTTTTATTCACCACATGATATGTGTTTTGCTTGGAGCGTCATGTATGATTTGAGTCTTTGCTTTTTAGTTTGCCACAATCATCCTTGCTGGACACACCTTTTGAGAGAGATGAATATGATTTATAATTTGTTAGAATACTCTATGTGCTTCACTTATATCTTTTGAGCTAGATAGTTTTGCTCTAGTGCTTCACTTATATCTTTTAGAGCACGGTGGTGGTTTTATTTTGTAGAAATTGTTGATCTCTCATGCTTCACTTATATCCTTTTGAGAGTCTTTAAGGATAGCATGGTAATGTGCTTTGGTTATAAAACTAGTCCTAATATGATAGGCATCCAAGATGAGTATAGTAAAAACTTTCATATAAAGGGCATTGAATACTATGACAAGTTTGATACTTGATGATTGTTTTGAGATATGAGGATGGTGATATTAGATTCATGCTAGTAGAGTAGTTGTGAATTTCAGAAATACTTGTGTTAAGTTTTGCAAGTCCCGTAGCATGCACGTATGGTAACCGTTGTGTGACAAATTTGAAGCATGAGGTATTTCATTGAGTGTCATCCTTTGTGTGGAGGTCGGGATCGCGCAATGGTTAACTCCTACCAACCCTTTCCCTAGGAGCATGCGTGTAGTAATTTGTTTTGATGACTTGTAGATTTTTTCAATAAGTATGTGAGTTCTTTATGACTAATGTTGAGTCCATGGATTATACGCACTCTCACCCTTCCACCATTGCTAGCCTCTCTTGTACCGCGCAACTTTCGTCGGTACCATACACCCACCATATACCTTCCTCAAAACAGCCACCATACCTACCTATCATGGCATTTCCATAGCCATTTCGAGATATATTACCATGCAACTTTCCACCATTCCATTTGTTATGACACGCTTCATATTGTCATATTGCCATGCATGATCATGTAGTTGACATCGTATTTGTGGCTAGGCCACCATGCATAATATTTCATACATGTCACTCTTGATTCATTGCACATCCCGGTACACCGTCGGAGGCATCCATATAGAGTCATACTTTGTTCTAGTATCGAGTTGTAATATCGAGTTGTAAATCAACATAAGTGTGATGATCATCATTATTAGAGCATTGTCCCAAAGAAAAAGAAAAAGGAAAAAAGAAGAAGGAAAGGCCAGGAAAAAAAGGCCCAAAAAAAGAAAAGAAAAAAGGGACAATGCTACTATCTTTTTCCACACTTGTGCTTCAAAGTAGCACCATGTTCTTCATGATAGAGAGTCTCTTGTTTAGTCACTTTCATATACTAGTGGGAATTTTCATTATAGAACTTGGCTTGTGTATTCCAACGATGGGCTTCCTCAAATGCCCTAGGTCTTCGTGAGCAAGCAAGTTGGATGCACACCCACTTAGTTTCTTTTGTTGAGCTTTCAGCTCTAGTGCATCTGTTGCATGGCAATCCCTACTCACTCACATCGATATCTATTGATGGGAATCTCCATAGCCCATTGATATGCCTAGTTGATGTGAGACCATCTTCCTCCTTTTTGCCTTCTCCACAACCACCACTCTATTCCACATAGTGCTATGTCCATGGCTCACGCTCATGTATTGCGTGAAAGTTGAAAGAGTTTGAAAAAATTAAAGTATGAAACAAGTGCTTGGCTGAAACCGGGGTTGTGCATGATTGGAATATTTTGTGTGACGAAGATGGAGCATAGCCTAACTATATGATTTTGTAGGGATGAACTTTCTTTGGCCATGTTATTTTGAGAAGACATGATTGCTTTGTTAGTATGCTTGAAGTATTATTATTCTTATGTCAATATGAACTTTTACCTTGAATCTTTCGGATCTTAACATTCATGCCACAACAAAGAGAATTCCATTGAGAATTATGTTAGTTAGCATCCCACATCAAAAAAATTGTTTTTAGCATTTACCTACTCGAGGACGAGCAGGAACTAAGCTTGGGGATGCTTGATACGTCTCCAACGTATCTATAATTTTTTATTGTTCCACGCTATTATATATTCTGTTTTGGATGTTTAATGGGCTTTATTATACACTTTTATATTATTTTTGGGACTAACCTACTAACCCAAGGCCCAGTGCAAATTGCTGTTTTTTTTTGCCTATTTCAGGGTTTCGCAGAAAAGGAATATCAAACGGAGTCCAAACGGAATGAAACCTTCGGGAGAGTTATTTCTGGAACCGTACCTACCCAGAAGACTTGGAGTACACACGAGTGAACGAAGGAGGTGGCCACGAGGGTCTCGGGCGCGCCCCCCACCCTCGTGGGCCCCCTCTGGCTCCGCCGATGCCCTCCTTCCTCCCATATATACCCATATACACTGAAAACATCGAGGCAACAGAGAAAACCCTAATTCCACCGCCGCAACCTTCTGTTCCCGTGAGATCCCATCTTGGGGCCTGTTCCGGAGCTCCTCCGGAGGGGGGATCTACCATGGAGTGCTTCTACATCAACACCATAGCCTCACCAATGAGTTGTGAGTAGTCTACCACAGACCTTCGGGTCCATAGTTATTAGCTAGATGGCTTCTTCTCTATTTTTGGATCTCAATACAAAGTTCTCCTCAATCTTCGAGGAGGTCTATTCGATGTAATATTTTTGCGGTGTGTTTGTCGAGATCCGATGAATTGTGAGTTTATGATCAAGATTATCTTTGAACAATACTTTATTCTTTTATGAAATATTTTTTGTATGATTATAATATCCTTGCAAGTCTCTTCGAATTATTGGTTTGGTTTGGCCTACTAGATCTATAGTTCTTGCAATGGGAGAAGTGCTTGGCTTTGGGTTCAATCTTGCGGTGTCCTTTCCCAGTGACAGCAGGGGCAGCAAGGCACGTATAGTATTGTTGCCATCAAGGATAAAAAGACGGGGTTTATATCATATTGCTTGAGTTTATCCCTCTACATCATGCCATCTTGGTTAAAGCATTACTCTATTCTTACGAACTTAATACTCTAGATGCATGATGGATAGCGGTCAATGTGTGGAGTAATAGTAGTAGATGCAGAATCGTTTCGGTCTACTTGTCACGGACGTGATGCCTATATATAATGATCATGCCTAGATATTCTCATGACTATGCGCTTTTCTACCAATTGCTCGACAGTAATTTGTTCACCCACCGTAGAATTCTGCTATCATGAGAGAAGCCACTAGTGAAACCTATGCCCCCCGGGTCTATCTTTATCATATTACTTTACTTCAATTTCTGTTACCGTTGCTTATTTGCTTTATTTACTTTCTGTTCTTATGTAAAAAATACCAAAAATATTACAATATCCTATCTATTAGATCTCACTTTCGTAAGTGACCGTAAAGGGATTGACAACCCCTTATCGCGTTGGCTATGAAGTTCTTATTTGTTTGTGCAGGTGCGAGGGACTCGCGCGTGGTCTCCTACTGGATTGATACCTTGGTTCTCAAAAACTGAGGGAAATACTTACGCTACTGTGCTGCATCACTCTTTCCACTTCGAGGAAATACAACGCAAGCTTGAGAAGTAGCATAGGCATGGGTGTTCTCATACCTTTGCTTTCTTGCATTTTGAACTTCTTGAAAAGATCTTTGGTATACATTGTTTGAGAAACAAAGGTACCTTCTTTAGTTTGCTTGATTTGCAAACCAAGAAAAAAATTGAGTTCACTCATCAAAGATATTTCAAACTTCTCCGACATTAGTGAAAGATCGTGGATGTCGCCTAGAGGGGGGTGAATAGGTGCTTTAAAATAATTACGCTTTAGGATTGAACAAATGCGGAATAAACCTAGTGGTTAATTTGTCAAGCACAAAACCTACAACAACTAAGCTCACCTATGTGCACCAACAACTTATGCTAAGCAAGATAAACAACTAGGAGATAGCAAGATATATGACAAGAAACAATATGGCTATCATAAAGTAATGTGCATACGTAAAAGGCTCGGGTAAGAGATAACCGAGGCACGCGGAGACAACGATGTATCCCAAAGTTCACACCCTTGTGGATGCTAATCTCCGTGTGGAGTGGTGTGGAGGCACAATGGTCCCCAAGAAGCCACTAAAGCCATTGTAATCTCCTCACGCCCTCGCATAATGCAAGATGTCGTGATTCCACTAAGGGGCCCTTGAGGGCGGTCACCGAACCCGTACAAATGGCGACCCTTGGGGCGGTCATCGAAGCTGTACACTTTGGCAACCCTTGGGGTGGTCACCGGAACCCGTCAAATTGCTCGGGGCGATCTCCACAACCTAATTGGAGACCCCGACGCTTGCCCGGAGCTTTACACCATAATGATTGAGCTCCGAACACCACAAAGGTTGGGGCTATCTCCTCAACGACACCACGAAGCTTCACCACAATGGAATATGGCTCCGAGGTGACCACAACCGTCTAGGGCGCCCAATCACCCAAGAGGAACAAGCTCAAGGGCTCCAAGCACCCAAGAGTAATAAGCTTCTCAACTTGTAACCTCCACGTATCACCATGGAGAACTCAAACCAATGGACCAAATGCAATGGCAAGGGCACACGGAGTGCCCAAGTTCTTCTCTCCGGAATCCCATCAAAGCAACTAATGCTAGGGAGGGAAATGAGAGGAAGAACGGAGAAGAGAACACGAAGAACTCCAAGAACTAGATCCAAAGGGTTCCCCTCACAAAGAGGAGAATGTGATTGGTGGAAATGTGGATCTAGATCTCCTCTCTCTTTTCCCCCCAAAACTAGCAAGAATCCATGGAGGGATTGAGAGATAGCAAGCTTTAAGAAGGTAAAAAATGGGGGAAGAACACAAGCTCAAAGGATGAGGTTCATTGGGGAAGAAGACCCCCTTTTATAGGTGGGGAAAAATCCAACTGTTATGCTCACAGCCCGCACCGAGCGGTACTACCGCTCCAAGGAGCGGTACTACCGCTAGGACGGTAGTATCCCTTTGAACACAACAACGAGGAGGCAAGAAGGCTAGAAGAACCGTCGGAGCGGTAGTACCGCTTGACCTCACGGTATTACCGCTAGGGGTAGCGGTACTACCGCTAAGGGTAGCGGTACTACTGCTTGCGAGCGGTACTACAAAATTACATCTGTGCCTACCACCGCTGGACTTATGACGAGTTTTTGGTCCAGAGAGGAACTAGGCCACGGAAGTAAAAAATTACATCCCCTCCAAGCGGTAGTAACGCTCCCATTTGCGGTAGTACCGCTGCAGCCCTTTTGAGGACACCAAAACTTACACAACTTTTGCAAACGGACTCTGAATTCAACGAAACCAAGTTTGTTGAAAAGCTAACGACATGGCCTAACACAATCTTGATAGAAATAACAATAATAAGAAAATGGTGAGTATCCTTCCTCAAAAGAGCCGGTAAAATCTTCAACACCGAAAACGCAATAGAAGAAGCATGTGAACTCCGTTTTCGATGAACTCAAGCTTGTCAAGAAGATGACCATAAGCTCCAGATCTCACAAGAAGAAAACCAAACATGAACCAATAAATATGATGCAAGCATGAAATGGTTTGAGCTCTCTACGAACGATACAATCAAGCTACTCACTTGAGAGCCCCCCTTGATAGTACGGCAATCAATCCTATAACCCGGTCTCCAGACTACCACCATGAGACCGGTAAAATAGAGAACCTATCAAGGGCAAACCTTTGCCTTGCACAAAGTCCACTTGAGATAGATGTAGACGATCTTGACTTCCTCAAGTTGGACCACCTTTCTTGATTTTGTTGGCTCGGTGAAGACTGGTAGATTGCTATCCCATACTCCACTATGTGTGAGCTACTCTTCGGCATATCTTCACAAGTCCATTGTCACCACAATGAACGGCAAGCTTCAAGCACTTGATCTCTCCGTGATGCATCACTTTAAATTGCACACCACAACCTTAATTTGATGTCATCCTCCATATGTTGTATGTGATCTTCCTCTTGACGCAAGCCCATGGAAGATAACCTAACCCCGCATAGAACTCTCACAAAGACCATGGGTTAGTACACAAAGCGTAATTGACAATGCTTACCATACCATGGAATCGCTTGATCCCTCTCGGCACATCTTCTACGCTTTGTGTGTTGATCAACTTGAAACACTCTCTGTACTTAGTCTTGATCAACCTTGAATCTTTCCAACTCTATTCATTTGGATGATTTCTTGAAGGTAAACATGAATGATCACACACTTTTCTTATTCAAGACATGCTTGCAATAAGCTCAACACTCACAAGACCAATCTTTGGATAATTCCTTAATAGCACCTTGGTCATCACAAAATCTCCTTGAAACCAACAAATGGACTCCAATAAATGCCTATGGACAAACCCTTCAAATATAACTCAAGGCAACCATTAGTCCGTAGAGATTGTCATCAATTACCAAAACCAAACATGGGGGCACCGCATGTTCTTTGAATCTCCCCCGTTTTGGTAATTGATGACAATCACTTTCAGGAGAATTTATATAAGGAATTATGCATCACCATACCATGCAACAATAATGTATGCGCATGAGATGCAAAATCTTAGGAACAAAACCAAAGCAAGAAGAGATGACTCTCTAAACTTCTCCACGCTTAGGAACAAAACCAAAGCAAGAAGAGAGTGACTCTCTAAACTTCTCCACAAAACTCCCTGAAACTTCTCCCCAGTTGGCATCGATTGCCAAAATGGGCGAAAGGCTTAGAAGGCCAATATAACTTGTGTTCCTCCATAAATTGTGTATTTCTCAACTAGAGAGTGGAATGCAATACACAGATCCAACGGTAAATACTTGGAGGAAGACAAACTATATTGAGGCCCAAAGATTGCAAAAGAATGATATGCCACAAAGACATAACAAATAGAGAGACACGCAATCAAAGGATACCAATTGAAGCAAGATATCAAAAGATACCAATTGAACCAACTAGACCAATGATCCTACGAGCCACATGAATAAAAGATATTATGATATGATCAAAGGTGTGTCCTAGAGAAACTAGAGAAGCTCCCCATGTTTTGTGCATAATTTAGTTTTTTATTTGGATACAATGAGCACAAAGTAGGATCGTCACTCCCCCAAGATCAATAGAACCTCACGACAAGTGCAAGAGAGCAACAGAGTGTTCTAAAGGCACTAGTGAAGCTCCCCATGATTTGTGCACTCCTTAGAATATTTGCATTAGGATACAAGTGCACAAAATAGGATCATCACTCCCCCAAAATCAATAGGAACTCACAACAAGTGCAAGTGAGCATGTAGGAAACAAAGTCTAGCACTTGCAATAAACAAATGGTTGAGCAACATATAAAAGAGGCAACTTGGAAATAGGTTCAACCAAAAAGATGTGTGTGAGTCATGGCAAAGCACTTGAGAAGACTAATATAAGGATGAGCATTAAGAATCAACATAGTATTTAATAGTTGAGACACAAGGTGCATGACATGTCCTTCTCACACACACCAAGTAAATGGATTCACAAGCTCACTAAAAACAGAAATATTAACCAAGCTTGTGACAACCCATGGTGAAGATAGAAAATGAAGGCCTCGTCAAGACGAGGGATACCAATTAAATGGCAAGCTTTGTCAAGACAAGCATGAGGAAAATGATCTTCACCACAAAAGAGTGCATCAAGATGCAACGATATAAGATCAAGACTCAAGACACATACCTTCACGGAGCCACCAAAGAAATAATACAAGAAAGAAAAGGTGGACGTGAAAGAAGGGGATATCGATTAGATATGCAACTTCTCGCAAGTGCATAAGATTCTAGGTAGATGAAGATCATGATGATATCAATACACAAAGAAGGATGTACACATGAAATAGTTGCAAAAAGGAAAGAATAAGATAGCCACAAGGAAGTCATAAATATACCAATAAGATATTTGCTTGAAGGCATAGCACATGGCTAGATATGGTCTTATTGTATATAAATGAGTTCCAACCACACGAGCATCAAAGACATCACAACTAGCAACAAGAGATCATTGTTGGGATGCTTTGAGAAAGGAAACAAGTATCACAAGAAGGAATGAATTGCATGCCATGATACAACCTACACAAGGTTGATGCAAGAAATGTGTGCATGAAGTAGATGTTGATACTTGTTACAGAAATAGCGTTGGAATGATGTAGAAGATACCAATTGAAGGTAGATAGTAGTTCATTGATCATCCTAGATAGACTCCAATAAGCACATGGTGACAACACCTTCCTTGTGAGTGAGCCGAGCATCCAATGCATCTCCAATTGTTCCTAGAACAACCACGCAAACAAAATGGTACCCAAACTCATTGGGACCAAAGATTTAGAAACAACAATCATAGGACAAACTCCACATACATATGTGCACATATATATTAAAATGAATTTAATGCACATCTCATGCAAATTGAGAGTAGGTGGAGTTTCCCCTATATATTGGGTCAAAGAAAGAAAGCATGCCAAAGAAACTACATGAAGTAAATATGCATGCTCAAGACTTTCAACAAATGATACCAAATGAAAAATAAATACCAAGTGAAAATAGGATACCAAATAGATAAATCATCACTTGGAAGATATCATTAAAAGATACATCAAGGAATGAGATATCCATTGACACACTCAAAAAGAAAGATATCGAACTCCCAAAAGAGAGGATGGTTCCAAACAACCAAGCCCTCTATAAAGTTTCATGATGGCACAAAGTACCAAAAAGAAACGGCTTGCCTTCCACCAACGCACACTTGAAATGGATCACAAGATGAGTGTTTAATAGAAAATTGGATAGCTCCCCCAAGAGTTGTGCATTATAGAGAATTTGCATTTGAATACAAAATGCACAAGATGGGATCACCACTTTCACTATATCTTGAAAACACTAGACGAGATCAAGAAAACAACAATGTCCACAAGTGGCACGGAAGGCAATGGGAGTTGACACAATCTTGGCAAGAAATAAGACAAATGAAAGCAAAAACCAAAGTAAAGATGATCAATAATTTCTACCACATAAATGATTACCCATTGTCAAGAGACAAGAAGTATTTGGGAATAATTCCCGATGGTAGATTGCAAAGATATCCAACATCATCTTTACACCAAACACACAAACAAATTTGCAACTTGTAGAGCTAACATGTCACCTAGGCACAAGATAATTTACAATATCAACTCTAGGTGACAATATCTCAAATGTAAACATTTTCTAGGCTTGTAATATACACATAGCATATTACTCCCCCATAATGTGATACCAATGAAAAGCTTAACAAGATGCAAAAGAGAACCAACAAGAGATAATTAATGGACCAAATAGAATTTAAATTTATCATGAGAAGACATACCACATAGACGCTTGATAATCTTGTAATATCAATACTATATAGTATTCCTCTTGTACACACATTTATAGTATTGTGAGGTGCACAAAGCACATCACTCCCCCAAAACGGGATGTTCCATTAATCTCTCACAAGAGCCAACTAAGATACCAACAAGATGCACAAAGGCTCAACACACTACACACACATACATGATGTGCAAACCAACATACACATACTTGATTTCTCAAGATAAGCAAATTGGAAGCACAACATATACACGCACATGCAAGGTACAAAACCACAACATGCTAAGGGGCAAGTAACTTCCAATGTAAACAATTTAAGCACAAGTTACCGCAAGGAGGAACATTGGATAAAAGAAAGAAACTTGATAATCCGAATGACTTGGCTTGAGACAATATGAATGATGAAGACCCCTTAATTCTTCATAATGTAGCCAAGTCTCCAATATCCTCCAACAACACCTATTCATCAAGTTTTAGCTTGTTGGTCCCCAAGCAGATTGGGTCCTGAGAGGTTAGTGACAATAAGCTTGGCCACCCAAATGGTTCTTTTCTTGACACCAATTTTAGTACCAACAAACTTGGCAAACACATTGCCAACATTATCCTTCCCAAGAGAATAGACATCATCAATAATAATTGGGTTGGATAAGGTACCATTTGTGCATGAAGAAGCGATGTGACCTTTCTCACGGCATAAGTAGCAACGTCTACTCTTTGCTTTCTTCTCACTTGATTTCTCAACGAGAGAAGCATGAACTTGAGTCTTCTTGGGAAGAGACCTTTCTTCAACTTGAGGTTGAGCATGAGAATGAACTTGTGGCCGCTTCCCTTGTTGCTTGTCACTACTAGGCTTCTTCTTCAATGGGCAAGATCTAACATGGTGCCCTTGAATTTTTCACTTGAAGCAAATGATCTTGGCCGAATTCTTGACTTGTTCTTGGCCCTTTTTCTTCTTATTGATTTTGGACTTCTTCTTCTTGTTGGAGTTGAACCAAGTCCACCTTTGTCATTGAGGAATTTTTGTACACTCAAGATATTGTTGAGTGTGGACTTCCCTTCATGACACTTTTCCAAGTCTTTCTTCAAATAAGTGACTTGGGCCTTGAGCTCTTTGATTTCCTCTACATGGTTAGTATCAACACAAGTGCTAGAGGAAGTATAAGCTCATCGTTAGAGCAACAAGGCAAGGAAAGTAATTCATCACAGGATGTACCCATATTGTGAGTAGATGAATTACAAGGACTAGCACATGGCAATATAGCATTTTGACTAGAAGTAGTGCTAGTATCCACATGAGGCTCACTAGATGTTACCTTGATAAGCATAGCCTCATGAGCTATCTTTAGCACATTAAGGGATACTAGAAGATCATCATGAGAACTTGTGAGCTTTACATGACTTTCTTCCAATTTCCTATGAGTGCTAGATAGCAACTCAAGTTGAGCCCTTAGCTCAACATTTTCCTTCAAAATGGATGCTTCACTAGAAATAGAGTTAGTAGCATAAGCATCATCAATAATAGAAAGAGGAGAAGGAAACTTTGCAAGCTCTTTAGAATACGAAGCTTTAATTTGAGCATGAGACTCGGTGAGTTTGATGGGCTCACCCTTAATGACCCTTGAGCCATTTTAGAGGTGCTCAAAATCCTCAAGGAGTTTAGCATGCACAACTTCAAGATTCTCACTTTTAGTTTCAAAATCATTAGCCACCTCGAGAGCTCTATCACGGGATTCCTTTATTCTAGATAGTTCTAGAGCAAAAGTCTCCTCAAGAAATTCCTTGGTGGTTTGTTCAAGTTAAAGAGCTTGCGAGAGGTCGGCGATCTCATTAGCGTAATCACGCTCATGACCTTCCATTTTCTCAATGGTGACCTCATGCTCCTCTAGATGAGATTCCAACTCCTCTATATATTTCTTGCCCTCAATGGCAATAGACATGATTTCCATGAAGTTGGAACGAGCAATCTTATTCTTATGAAGAGCTTTAAAAATCATTTCCCCCTTAATTTTTAAGGAGGCGACATTATCACTCCCTTCATCACTATCACCATCATCATCATTCTTGTCATCATCACTATCATCACAAGATATATTGGGATTCGAAGTGGGAGATACCTTTGAAGCCTTAGCCATAAGGCAATATGCAATAGATGATGATGTTGGATGCCTCGAAGCACCATTCAAGGCCACGTCTTGTTCCATGGGGTGTTGGATTTCCTCTACACTGTTAGCACAACAATTTGAGGAAATATATGCATTTTTATCATGGCAACGAGACATAGCAAGCATATAATCATGAGATTTAGTCAGGAAATTTCTACATGATATGCAAGAACTTTTAACACAAGCATGTGAAAACATTTAGAGTGCTCGAAGTGTTAAAGTCCAAAAGTGAAGCATTACAATAATAAAGTGATGAAGGATCATCAATAATAAGCTCACTATAATCATTGCAATGAACACCACTACTCACCATATCATTACCTTGTGGCAGAACACATGTAGGTGAAGTAGAAGAAGTTGAGAAGATAACACGACCGGAGATGGAGAGAGAACAATCATTCCCACAATTCTTGGACACACCATATTTATCTTGAAGCTTTGTCCACAACTCATGAGCATCCCAGAACGGCATGAGTTGAAATATAACTACATTGCTCAAAGCATCAAAAAGCACATTAGAAGCTTGAGCATTGAGATAAGAGTTTTTCTCATCCTCTAAAGATAATCTTTGTGGATCCTTTGGAGGAGAAAAACCCATATCTACAATTCGCTCTAAATTTGGGCCCATGACCCTAAAGAGATTAAGCATGTGAATTACCCAAACATCAAAATTTGTGCCATAAAAACCAAGAGTGTCAGAGAATCCTAAACCCCTAGTCGGCATCCTTACTCTCTAGGCGGTTAAGCCCTATAAAGAGAGACGAGGCTCTGATACCAATTGAAAGATCATGGATGTCGCCTAGAGGGGGGTGAATAGGCGCTTTAAAATAATTACGGTTTAGGCTTAAACAAATGTGGAATAAACCTAGCGGTTAATTTATCAAGCACAAAACCTACAACAACTAGGCTCACCTATGTGCACCAACAACTTATGCTAAGCAAGATAAACAACTGGGTGATAGCAAGATATATGACAAGAAACAATATGTCTATCATAAAGTAATGTGCATACGTAAAAGGCTTGGGTAAGAGATAACCGAGGCACGCGGAGATGATGATGTATCTCGAAGTTCACACCCTTGCGGATGCTAATCTCCGTTTGGAGCGGTGTGGAGGCACAATGCTACCCAAGAATCCACTAGGGCCACCGTAATCTCCTCATGCCCTCGCACAATGCAAGATGTCGTGATTCCACTAAGGGACCCTTGAGGGCGGTTACCGAACCTGTACAAATGGGGACCCTTGGGGGTGGTCACTGAACTCGTACACTTTGGCAACCCTTGGGGCGGTCACCGGAACCCGTCAAATTGCTCGGGGCGATTTCCACAACCTAATTTGAGAGCCCTGACGCTTGCCCGGAGCTTTACACCACAATGATTAAGCTCCGAACACCACAAAGGTTGGGGCTATCTCCCCAATGACACCACGAAGCTTCACCACAATGGAATATGGCTCCGAGGTGACCACAACCGTCTAGGGCGCCCAAGCACCCAAGAGGAACAAGCTCAAGGGTACCAAGCACCCAAGAGTAATAAGCTTCTCAACTTGTAACCTCCACGTACCACCGTGGAGAACTGAAACCAATGCACCAAAAGCCATGGCAAGGGCACACGGAGTTCCCAAGTTCTTCTCTCCTGGATCCCACCAAAGCTACTAATGCTAGGGAGGGAAATGAGAGGAAGAATGGAGAAGAGAACACGAAGAACTCCAAGAACTAGATCCAAAGGGTTCCCCTCACAAAGAGGAGAAAGTGATTGGTGGAAATGTGGATATAGATCTCCTCTCTCTCTTTTCCCCCAAAACTAGCAATAATCCATGGAGGGATTGAGAGATACCAAGCTCGAAGAAGGTCAACAATGGGGGAAGAACACGAGCTCAAAGGATGAGGTTCATTGGGGAAGAAGACCCCCTTTTATAGGTGGGGAAAAATTCAACCATTATGCTCACAGCCCGCACCGAGCGGTACTACCGCTCCAAGGAGCGATCATACCGCTAGGGCGGTAGTAGCCCTTTGAACACAACAACGAGGAGGCAAAAAGTCTAGAAGAACCGTCGGAGCGGTATTACCGCTTGACCTCATGGTACTACCGCTAGGGGTAGCGGTACTACCGCTAAGGGTAGCGGTACTACTGGTTGCGAGCGGTACTAAAAAATTGCATCCGTGCCTACCACCATTGGAGTTATGACAAGTTTTTGGTCCGGAGCGGAAGTAGGCCACGGAAGTAAAAAGTTACATCCCCTCCAAGCGGTAGTACCGCTCCCATTTGCGGTAGTACCGCTTTAGCCCTTTTGAGGACACCAAAACTGACACAACTTTTGCAAACAGACTCCGAATTCAACGAAACCAAGTTAGTTGGAAAGATAACGACATGGCCTAAAACAATCTTGATAGAAATAACAATAAGAATCAAATGAGAAAAGGCCTATAAGAAAATGGTGAGAACCATTCCTCGAAAGAGACCGGTAAAATCTCCAACACCAAAAACGCAATAGAAGAAGCACGTGAACTCCGTTTTCGATGAACTCAAGCTTGTCAAGAAGATGACCATAAGCTCCAAATCTCACAAGAAGAAAACCAAATAAGAACCAACAAATAGGATGCAAGCACGCAATGGTTTGAGCTCTCTACGAACGATACGATCAAGCTACTCACTTGAGAGCCCCCCTTGATAGTAGGACAATCAATCCTATAACCCGGTCTCCAAACTACCACCATGAGACCGGTAAAATAGAGAACCTATCAAGGGCAAACATTTGCCTTGCACAAAGTCCACTTGAGATTGATGTAGACGATCTTGACTTCCTCAAGTTGGACCACCTTTCTTGATTTCGTTGGCTCGGTGAAGACTAGTAGATTGCTCCCCCATACTCCACTATGTGTGAGCCACTCTTCAGCATATCTTCACAAGTTCATTGTCACCACAATGAACGGCAAGCTTCAAGCACTTGATCTCTTCGTGATGCATCACTTGAACTTGCACACCATAACCTTGATTTGATGTCATCCTCCATATGTTGTATGTGATCTTCCTTTTGACGCAAGCCCATGGAAGATAACCTAACCCCACATAGAAATCTCACAAAGACCATGGGTTAGTACACAAAGTGTAATTGACAATGCTTACCATACCATGGGATCGCTTGATCCCTCTCGGTACATCTTCTATGCTTTGTGTGTTGATCAACTCGAAATACTCTCTGTACTTAGTCTAGATCAACCTTGAATCTTCCCAACTCTATTCATTTGGATGATGTCTTGAAGGTAAACATGAATGTTCACACACTTTTCTTATTCAAGACATGCTTGCAATAAGCTCAACACTCACAAGACCAGTCTTTGGATAATTCCTTAATAGCACCTTGGTCATCACAAACTCTCCTTGAAACAAACAAATGGACTCCAAGAAAAGCCTATGGATAAACCCTTCAAATATAACTCAAGGCAACCATTAGTCCATAGAGATTTTCATCAATTACCAAAACCAAACATGGGGCACCGCATGTTCTTTCAATTAGCTTTCCAAACTTTTCACTAAATGGGGGTTAGTAGAACCAAATATGATATCATCAACAGAAATTTGGCACACAAATAATTCACCATTAACCCTTGTAGTAAAAAGTGTGGAATCAATTTTCCTAATTTCAAAGCCTTTTTCAATAAGAATTTTGGTCAAGCATTTATACCATGCTCTAGGAGCTTGTTTAAGACCATAAAGAGCTTTGTGAAGTTTGCAAACATTATTAGGTTTCTTGGGATTAAAAAAGCTGGGAGGTTGTTTAAAATAGACTTCCTCATCAATTTCACCGTTAAGAAAAGCACTTTTAATACCCATTTGATGCAAAGTGATGTCATGGTGATTGGCATAAGCAAGTAAGATGCGAATAGACTCAAGTCTACAAACGGGGGCATATGTCTCACCGTAACCCATACCTTCGACTTGAGTGTAGCCTTGGGCGACGAGATGGGCCTTGTTGCGTACAACTTGTCCATCTTCATCTTCCTTATTTCGAAACACCCATTTGGTTCCAATGACATTGTGCTTGTCATCGGGCTTCTCAACCAATGTCCAGACTTGGTTTCTCTCAAAGTTATGAAGTTCCTCATGCATAGCATTCACCCAATCTGGATCATCAAGAGCATCTTCAACCTTCATAGGTTCAAGGTTAGATATGAAAGAGTAATGCTCACAAAATTTAGCTAAACGAGATTTAGAGCGAGTGATTCTCCCAATTTGAATGTCATTGTAGATTTGTTCAACGGGATGATCTCTTCCAATTCTTGCTTTCACTCGTGAGAGATTTTGTTTGGGTCGGGGTGGAACATCTTCTTCATTGTTTTCTTCTTGTTGTTCTTGTCCTTATTCACGTTGAAGTTGTTGTCTTGTGGAGGTGGAGAAGGAGGTCAATATGGTTCATCTTGTTGGACTTCCTCGTTCCCTTCATCTTGACATCCTCCACTTGTGGATGCCTCTAAGTCAACTTGTGCACCTTAGTGTGAAGTTGAGGCTTCCACTTGAATGGACTAACTACTCTCCTTCACCTCCATTGGGCGAATCTTGCCAATAGACAAGTCTTGGATAGCTTCCGAAGGATCTTTGTCTCCTACATCAATTGGCAATTGCTCTACTTGCGAGCCATTAGATTCATCAAACTTCACATCTACTGTCTCTTCAACCTTTCAGGTGAAATTGTTGTAGACACGGTAAGTGTGAGAGTTTGATCCATAACCGAGTAGAAAACCTTCACTAGATTTAGGGGCAAATTTCGAATGACGATGCTTGTCAAGAATGTAACATTTTGAGCCAAATACTCGAAAGTATCCAACTTGGGGTTTGTTACTGGTGAGAAGCTCGTATGCCATCTTGCCAAGAAGCTTGTGAAGATAAAGTAGGTTTGTAGCATGGCATGCTGTCTCAACCGCTTCTGCCCAGAAGTGTCTTGGCATCTTGTATTGATCAAGCATCGTTCTCACAATCTAAATTAGCGTCTGGTTCTTCCCCTCAACAACTCCGTTTTGTTGAGGTGTGTACGTATGCTGACCCACAAGTATAGGGGGTCAATTGTATCTCTTTTTGATAAGTAAGAGTGCCGAACCCAACAAGGAGCAGAAGGAAATGACAAGTGGTTTTCAGCAAGGTAATGTCTGCAAGTGCTGAAATTGTAAGTAACAGAATAGTTTGGTACCAAGATAATTTGTAACGAGCACCTAACGATAATAGTAACAAAATTGCAGCAAGGTAGCCCAATCCTTTTGAGGCAAAGGGAAGGCCAAAACGGTCTCTTATACTAAGCAAAGCGTTCTTGAGGGTACACGGGAATTTCATCTAGTCACCTTCACCATGTTGATTTGATTCGTGTTTGCTACTTTGATAATTTGGTATGTGGGTGGACCGGTGCTTAGGTGTTGTTCTTACTTGCACAAAGGCTCCTACTTATGATTCATCCCCTCATAATCATCCGCAACTACAAGAAAAGTATTAAGAATAAATTCTAACCATAGCATTAAACTCTTGGATCCAATCGGTCCCTTACGGAATAGCGCATAAACTAGGGTTTAAGCTTTTGTCAATCTCGCAACCCATCATCTAATAACTACTCCACAATGCATTACCTTAGGCCCAAATATGGTGAAGTGTCATGTAGTTGACGTTCACATGACACCATAAGGGAATCGCAACATACATACTATCAAAATATCGAACACATATCAAGTTCACATGATTACTTGCAACATGATTTCTCCCGTGACCTCAAGAACAAAAGTAACTAATCACAAATGATAAGCATGCTCAAGATCAAAGGGGTATTAAATAGCATATTGGATCTGAACATATAGTCTTCCACCAAATAAACCACATAGTAATCAACTGCAAGATGTAATCAACACTACAAGTCACCCACAAGCACCAATCTATAGTTCTGGTACTAAGATTGAACACAAGAGATGAAATAGGGTTTGAGAGGAGATGATGTGTCACACCCTGCATTTTGTAACATGTTATTTGCATCAATGAAGCATGAAAATTTGGACCAGCAAATTTTTTTAGCATCATTTGGCTTTTATTTGGAATTGAGTTTTTCTTCATGTGCTTTTTCATGTGCTCATTAAAGTTAACTATTACCTCTTGTAGAATTCATCTCCATACCAAAAAATTCTGCCCAATGATCATGCCAAGTGTTATATAACAGTACAGTATTTTCTTACAAAATTAATTTGGCAAAAATGTATTTTATAAATTTAGTTTTCCAAAAACCCCTGAATTAAGGTTTGCACTGCAAGTGCTTGATTTAGGGTGAGAAAAATATTTCAAAAGGTATATTTGAGACCTAGTAGTCATAGGACTCCCAGAAACCACAAGAGTATAATTTTAAAAGTTATTTTCCTATATTATTTAAAAGCTTTTTCTTAAGGCCAGAAATGGTCTTTAATAGGGAAAAATTATTTAAGTATTTCAAAATTATTTGCCAAAATTCAGGGAGACTCATAGGACATATATTGTCCATATATAAAAGTTTCAACACTTGGTCATGTTCAAAATAATGGGCTAATCCCTCTAAAACCCTTTCTGGATATTTCAAGCTTTTGAAATATTTACAAAGGAAATATTCTCCAAAAATTCCAGGGAAATTCTATCATGTCATATATGACATATTTGGTGATCTTGCCAAGTCCCATGCCTTGGGAAGCAAGAAAACATTCTCAAAACCCTTCATAACCATTCTGTCCATATTTGAAGTTTGAGCAACTTTACATTGCCAAACTTGTCCAAATGCTCTCAAACTTGGTGCACATGCTAGAAATGCCTAATAAGGCATCTAGACCAAATGGCACAAGATTTGGAGTAGAGCAACTTGATCAGATCACCCCAAAACCCTTTCTGTTCAAATGCAAATTTGAATAACTTTACATTACCAACTTTTTACCTGGAGCTTCAAACTTTGTGGGCATGATCAATACCCCAAATAAGGAAACTACACCAAGTGGTGCATCAAGGGGAGATGATTAGCTTGACTCAAACAAGATGAAGCCATTTCTGTTGATTTCTAGGGTTCACCAAAGTTACATTGGCTAGTTTCTTCAAATAAGCCCAAATTTCGTGAAGCACCCTATTTTCACATGTCATTCAATCCTGTTAAGTGTCATGGCAAGTGGAGGTCATTTTCTTGACCAAACACTGATCAAACACCTTCTGGGTTTTTACTAAAACCCTCTTCTTGATCACTTTTACCTTTTACCTTGGCCTCAACTTTCTACCACACGTTCATCTAGTTACCAGCTACCTCCAGTAACTCTCCCATGTCTCCAGCTCTATGATTGAGGGGTAAAAATCCCAGTTCACCCTGCTGGACAGCCATTTTCTACCAAGTCACCAGCTCCTCTTCTCTCTCACAGCCTCTCCAGAGCATCCAAAGCTTCAACCGTAGTGCTTGCATCACCCTGGACCCCCCAGACACGGTGGACGCGTCCAGAGGGCCAATGGCATGCCATGGCATGCGATAAGGGCGCTCCAGAGCGTGCTACAGTGCGCCCACGCACTGTAGCTTCGCCCAATCGCCTGCCCTCGACAGCCTCGGGCTCTCCCCTCGCGCCTCTCAACGCGCCTCGACGTGCGCAGCCTCCACCGGTGCTGTCCCCCTCCTCCTGCGCCCTCCAGTGGCCGTCGCCACACGCGCACCGGCCGCCCGCGACGCCCACTCCTCGGCCTCACACGCGCGCACGGTCTGGAGCGTTCCCCGCTCCTCCTCTCCCCTCAACTGGACGTGGAACACGTCCACGATCCTCCCCGGCTTGATC
>LR738713.1:143029415-143101108 GCA_902687465.1 Secale cereale | reverse complement strand
GAAGGCCCCCTGATGCCCATCTTCTCCTATATGAGGTGTTTTGACCTGGAAAAAATCACAAGGAGGCTTTCGGGACCAGACGCCGCTGTCTCGAGGCGGAACCGAGGCAGAAACCAATCTAGGGCTCCCGCAGAGCTGTTCTGTCGGGGATACTTCTCTCCGGGAGGGGGAAATCGTAACCGCCGTCATCACCAACAACTCTCCCATCTTGGGGAGGGCTATCTTCATCAACATCTTCACCGGCACCATCTCCTCTCAAACCCTAGTTCATCTCTTGTATCCAATCTTTGTACCCAAACCTCAGATTGGTACCTATGGGTTGCTAGTAGTGTTGATTATTCCTTGTAGTTGATGCTAGTTGGTTTACTTGGTGGAAGATCATATGTTCAGATCCATTATGCATATTAATACCCCTCTGATCATGAACTATACTTGTTCCTGAGGACATGGGAGAAGTCTTGCTATTAGTAGTCATGTGAATTTGGTCTTCGTTCGATATTTTGATGAGATGTATGTTGTCTCTCCTCTAGTGGTGTCATGTGAACATCGACTACATGACACTTCACCATTATTTGGGCCTAGAGGAAGGCATTGGGAAGTAATAAGTAGATGATGGGTTGCTAGAGTGAGAGAAGCTTAAACCCTAGTTTATGTGTTGCTTCGTAAGGGGCTGATTTGGATCCACTTGTTTCATGCTATGGTTAGGTTTACCTTAATACTTCTTTTGTAGTTGGGGATGCTTGCATTAGAGGTTAATCATAAGTGGGAGTCTTGTCCAAGTAAGGACAGCACCCAACCACCGGTCCACCCACATACCAAATTATCAAAGTACCGAACGCGAATCAGATGATCGTGATGAAATCTAGCTTGACGATAATTCCCATGTGTCCTCGGGAGCGCTTTCCTTAATATAAGAGTTTGTCCACGCTTGTCCTTTGCTACAAAAAGGATTGGGCCACCTTGCTGCACCTTATTTGCTTTTACCTTTTGTCACTTGCTACCAATTACCTTATCACAAAACTATATGTTACCTATAATTCCAGTGCTTGCAGAAAATACCTTACTGAAAATTGCCTATCATTTCCTTCTGCTCCTCGTCGCGTTCGACACTCTTACTTATCGAAATGACTACGATAGATCTCCTACACTTGTGGGTCATCACATAATCACTAGCATCACACATAATTTCAAAAGGAAAGTTCCAATCAGGTGGTTGAACAATAGGTGTAGAAATTAAGGCTTTCTTGAGTGTTTCGAAGGCTTCTAAACAATCATCATCAAAAATAAAAGGAACATCCTTTTGCAAAAGATTTGTGACAGGCCTAGAAATTTTAGAAAAGTCTTTGATAAATCTCCTGTAGAAACCAGCATGACCTAAGAAACTATGAATACCTTTGATATCTTTAGGACATGGCATTTTCTCAATTGCATCAACCTTAGCTTTATCCACTTCAATATCTCTTTCAGAAATTTTATGGCCCAAAACAATACCTCCATTAACCATAAAGTGGCACTTCTCCCAATTCAGGATAAGATTTGTTTGCTCGCATCTCTGCAAAACTCGATCAATATTGTTTAAACAATCATCAAAAGACTTCCCATAAATAGAAAAGTCATCCATGAAAACCTCAACAATATTTTCACAAAAGTCAGAGAATACAGCAGTCATACATCTTTGAAAGGTGACATGTGCATCGCATAAACCAAAAGGCATACGTCTATAAGCATAAGTTCCAAAAGGACAAGTGAAAGTGGTCTTTTCTTGATCGGGTTGAGAAACAGATATTTGTGAAAAACCAGAGTATCCATCAAGGAAGCAAAAATGTGTGTGCTTAGATAATATTTCTAGCATTTGATCAAGAAAAGGCAGATGGTAATGATCCTTTCTAGTTGCTTTGTTTAATTTTCTAAAATCAATTACCATTCTATAGCATGTAATAATTCTTTATGGAATAAGTTCATTCTTATCATTGGGAACAACAGTAATACCTCCTTTCTTAAGGACACAATGAACATGACTTACCCATCTACTATCAGCTATAAGATAGATTATACCTGCTTCCAGAAGTTTTTATATCTCTATTCTTACCACTTCTTTCATCTACGGATTTAACCGATGTTGGTGATCAACAACGGGTTTAGCATTGGGTTCCATATTAATCTTGTGCGGACATAGAGTGGGACTAATTCCCTTTAAATCATCAAGAGTATATCCAATAGCAGCTTTGTGCTTCCTTAGAACTTTTAATAACCTTTCTTCTTCATGTTCTGAAAGGTTAGCACTAATAACAAGAGGATATATCTTCTTTTCATCAAGATAAGCATATTTCAAAGTGTCTGGCAATTGTTTTAATTCAAACACAAGATCACCCTTAGGTGGAGGAGGACCTCCTAGAGTTTCAATAGGAAAATTGTGTTTGAGCAGAGGACGTTGTTCAAAGAAAATCTTATCTATTTCATTCCTTTCATGCATATGTAAATCATTTTCATGGTCTAGCAAATATTATTCTGGTGGATCAGTAGGAGGCACAACAATAGAAGCATGACCAATTATTTCATCCTTACTAGGCAATTCTTTTTTGTGAAGCTTTCTACTAAACTTGGAAAAATTAAACTCATGAGACTCATCAACAAAACTATCATCAACGGTTTGTTTCTCACAATCTATTTTAGTATTAATGGTGTTCAAGAAAGGTCTACCAAATATAATGGGACAAAAATCATCTTGTGGGGAACCAAGAACAAGGAAATCAGTTGGGTATTTTATTTTCCCACACAAGACTTCAACATCTCTAACCATCCCAATTGGTGAAATAGTATCTCTATTAGCAAGTTTAATAGTAACATCTATGTCTTCTATCTCTGTGGGTGCTATGTCATTCATAATTTCTTGATATAAGGTGTAAGAAATATCACTTATGCTAGCACCTAAGTCACATAAACCATGATAACAGTGATCTCCTATTTTAACTGAGACAACACGCATGCCAACAATAGGTATATGTTTATCCTCTTTATGAGGTTTGGCAATTCTAGCAGCTTCTTCACAGAAGTAAATAACATGCCCATCTATATTTTCCTCCAAGAGATCACTTTAATGTGTTCATCAGGTTTAGGTGTTATGATATAACTTTTGTTGACCACGGTCGATACTTTAGCATGTTCCTTTATCCTAACAGGGAAAGGTGGTTTCTCAATATAAGCAGTCGGAACAACTGGATCAACATTATAAAGTATAGTTTCCTCTTTGACAGATACATGTTCTTTAATTTCTTATTTAATAGGTGGGGTGATATTTAAACCACTTCTCTTTAGGGAGATCAACATGAGTAGCAAAAGATTCACAAAAGGGGGATACTATCTCAGAGTCAAGTCCATATTTAGTGCTACACTTTTGAAAAGCATCGGTATTCATAAAAGATTTAACACAATCATACATAAGCTTAATACCTGACTCTTTACCTTCGTCGAGTTCCCAATCTTCAGAGTTGTGTTTAATTCTTTCCAAAAGATCCCACCGGAATTGGAATAGGGAGATCACCATGCCAATGCTTTTCCCTTAAAAGATAAAAAGAAAACATTTTTCTTAACTTCATCTCCTGGTAAACCTGCAAGCTTAAACAATCCACAAATTTGTTCCACATATATCAAGTGTATATCAGGATGTTGCGTTCCGTCTCCTTCATAAGGATTAGCTAGCAGTTGTTCTATCATACCCGAAGAAATTTCATATTCAATATTTTCAGTAGGTGCAGTGGGTTGAGGGGTAGCTAATTGTGGTTCCGATCGAGGTGAAGATACCCCAAAAAAACCTCAAAGGATTGTCTTCCATAGTAACAAGTGACAATAAATTTCAGCACACTATATAAATGTTCCCTTACCAAATTCCCCTTACCAAAGGCGCTTCACTCCCCGTCAACGATGCCAGAAAATTGCCTTGATGACCCACAAGTATAGGGGATCAATTGTAGCTCTTTTCGATAAGTAAGAGTGTCGAACCCAACGAGGAGCAGAAGGAAATGACAAGTGGTTTTCAGCAAGGTAATGTCTGCAAGTGCTGAAATTGTAAGTAATAGAGTAGTTTGGTAGCAAGATAATTTGTAAGGAGCAAGTAACGATAACAGTAACAAAAGTGTAGCAAGGTAGCACAATCCTTTTGAGGCAAAGTACAAGCCAAAATGGTCTCTTATAGTAAGCAAAGTGTTCCTGAGGGTACACGGGAATTTCATCTAGTCACTTTCACCATGTTGATTCGATTTGTGTTTGCTACTTTGATAATTTGGTATGTGGGTGGATGGGTGCTTAGGTGTTGTTCTTACTTGAACAAGCCTCCTACTTATGATTAACCCCCTTGCAAGCATCCACAACTACGAGAAAAGTATTAAGAATAAATTCTAACCATAGCATTAAGCTCTTGGATCTAATCGGTCCCTTACAGAATAGCGCATAAACCAGGGTTTAAGCTTCTGTCACTCTCACAAACCATCATCTAATAACTACTCCCCAATGCATTCACTTAGGCCCAAATATGGTGAAGTGCCATGTAGTCGACGTTCACATGCCCCCACTAAGGGAATCGCAACATACATACTATCAAAATATCGAACACATATCAAGTTCACATGATTATTTGCAACATGATTTCTCCCGTGACCTCAGGAACAAAAGTAAATACTAACAAATGATAATCATGCTCAAGATCAGAGGGGTATTAAATAGCATATTGGATCTGAACGTATAGTCTTCCACCAAATAAACCATATAGTAATCAACTACAAGATGTAATCAACACTACTAGTCACCCACAAGCACCAATCTATAGTTCTGGTAATAAGATTGAACACAAGGGATGAAGTAGGGTTTGAGAGGAGATAGTGTTGTTGAAGATGTTGATGGAGATTGCCTTCCCTAGAGTTGTTGGTGATGATGATGATGATGATTTCCTCCTCCGGGAGGGAAATTCCCCCGGCAGAATCGCTCCGCCAGAGGGCAAAAGTGCTCCTGCCCAAGTTCCGCCTTGAGACGGAGGCGCTCCGTCCCGAAAGTCCTCTCCTTTTTTCTAGGTAAAAATGACTTATCTACCAGAAGCTGGGCACCGGAGGTGGGCTGGGTGAGCACAACCCACCAGGGCGCGCCTCGGCTCCCTGGCGCGCCCAGGTGGGTTGTGCCCACCTGGTGGGCCCACTCTGGTACTTATTGGCTCCAATATTTCTCAAATATTCCATAAAAAATCTCCGTAAAGCTTCAGCTTGTTTGGAGTTGTGCAGAATAGGTGGCCTGACGTAGCTTTTCCAGGTCCAGATTTATAGCTGCCAGAATTCTCCCTCTTTGTGTGTACCTTGCATATTATGAGAGAAAGGGCATTAGAATTACTCCAAAAGGCATTATTATGCATAAAACATCATAAATAACAGTAGGAAAACATGATGCAAAATGGACGTATCAATGTAGCAGAGAACTCATGTGAAATCCCTTCCTCATCAAGAAAGGTATCCACATTGGCGTTCTTGAACTCCGTTCCATTGTCGCTCCGAACTTTCTTGGTCTTCACTTCGAATTGATTTTGAGCATTTCTATCTAAGTTCCTAGATCTTTTGGACCTGCAATTTATCATCAAGAAAGAACACCCACGTAAACCTGCAAAAAATCATCCACAATGACCAATCCGTAGGAGTTACCACCGAGACTCTTGTATGCGTTGGGACCAAAGAGATCCATGTGAAGTAGTGTTGGGGAACATAGTATTTTAAAATTTTCCTACGATCACGCAAGATCTATCTACCAGATGCATAGCAACAAGAGGGGAGAGTGTGTCTACGTACCCTCGTAGACCGGGAGCGGAAGCGTCAAGTGACGCGGTTGATGTTGTCGAACTTCTTCGCGATCCAACCGATCAAGCACCGAACGTACGGCACCTCCGCGTTCAGCACACGTTCAGCTTGATGACGTCCCACGAGCTCTTGATCCAGTTGAGCTTCACGGGAGAGTTTCGTCAGCACGACGGCGTGGTGACGGATATGATGTGTTCACCGGCGCAGGGCTTCGCCTAAGCTCCGCGACGGTACGACCGAGGTGTGATTCTGTGGAGGGGGGCACCGCACACGGCTAAACAATTCAACTTCTGTGTCTTTGGGTGCCCCCCTGCCCCCGTATATAAAGGAGCAAGGGAGGAGGGGGCCGGCCACCTCCTATGGTGCGGCTAGGGAGGAGACTCCTACTAGGAATAGGATTGCAATCCTATTCCTAGTAGGATTCACCGGAAGGAAGACGGGGGAAAGGATTAGGAGAGGTGGCGCCCCCCCAATCCTAGTCCAACTAGGATTGCTAGGTGGGGGCGCCGGCCAGCCCTATGGGCTGCCTCTCTCTCACCCTTTAGGCCCACTATGGACCATCCCCTCTCGTAGGGGGTTCCAGTAACCCCCTCCGGCATTCCCGATAAATCCGAAACTTTTCCGGTATACTTCCGGTGTCCGAATATAGCCATCCAATATATCAATCTTTATGTCTCGGACATTCCGAGACTCCTCGTCATGTCCGTGATCTCATCCGGGACTCTGAACTACCTTCGGTACATCAATACTCAAAAACTCATAATACCGATCGTCATCAAACGTTAAGCGTGCGGACCCTACGGGTTCGAGAACTATGTAGACATGACCGAGACTCGTCTCTGGTTAATAACCAATAGCGGAACCTGGATGTTCATATTGCCTCCTACATATTCTACGAAGATCTTTTATCGGTCAGAACCGCATAACAACATACGTTGTTCCTTTTGTCAAACGGTATGTTACTTGCCCGAGATTCGATCGTCGGTATCTTTATACCTAGTTCAATCTCGTTACTGGCAAGTCTCTTTACTCGTTCCGTAACACATCATCTCGTGACTAACTCATTAGTCTTTTGCTTGCAAGGCTTATTATGATGTGTGTTACCGAGAGGGCCCAGAGATACCTCTCCGACACTCGGAGTGACAAATCCCAATCTTGATCTATGCCAACACCACGAATACTTTCGGAGACACCTGTAGAGCATCTTTATGATCACCCAGTTACATTGTGACGTTTGATAGCACACAAGGTGTTCCTACGGTATTCGGGAGTTGCATAATCTCATAGTCATAGGAACATGTATAAGTCATGAAGAAAGCAATAGCAGTTAAACTAAACGATCATAGTGCTATGCTAACGGATGGGTCTTGTCCATCACATCATTCTCCTAATGATGTGATCCCGTTGATCAAATGACAACTCATGTCTATGGCTAGGAAACATAACCATCTTTGATCAATGAGCTAGTCTAGTAGAGGCATACTAGGGACATACTGTTTTGTCTATGTATCCACACATGTACTAAGTTTCCGGTTAATACAATTCTAGCATGAATAAAAGACATTTATCATGATATAAGGAAATACAAGTAACATCTTTATTATTGCCTCTAGGGCATATTTCCTTGAGTCTCCCACTTGAACTAGAGTCAATAATCTAGATTATAAAGTGATGATTCTCACACCCATGGAGTCTTGGTGCTGATCATGTTTTGCCCGTGGAAGAGGTTTAGTCAACGGGTCTGCAACATTCAGATCCGTATGTATTTTGCAAATCTCTATGTCTCCCTCCTTGACTAGATCGCGGATGGAATTGAAGCGTCTTTTGATGTGCTTTGTTCTCTTGTGAAACCTGGATTCCTTCGCCAAGGCTATGGCTCCAGTGTTGTCACAAAAGATTTTCATTGGACCCGATGCACTAGGTACTACACCTAGATCGGATATGAACTCCTTCATCCAGACTCCTTCATTTGCTGCTTCCGAAGCAGCTATGTATTCCGCTTCACACGTAGATCCCGCCACGACGCTCTACTTGGAACTGCACCAGCTGACAGCTCCACCGTTCAATAAAAATACATATCCGGTTTGTGACTTAGAGTCATCGGGATCAGTGTCAAAGCTAGAATCGACGTAACCGTTTACGACGAGCTCTTTGTCACCTCCATATACGAGAAACATATCCTTTGTTCTTTTCAGATACTTTAGGATGTTTTTGACCGCTGTCCAGTGATCCACTCCTGGATTACTTTGGTACCTCCCTGCTAGACTTATAGCAAGGCACACATCGGGTCTGGTACACAGCATTGCATACATGATAGATCATATGGCTGAGGCATAGGGAATGACTTTCATTTTCTCTCTATCTTCTGCAGTGGTCGGGCATTGAGTCTTACTCAACTTCATACCTTGTAAAACAGGCAAGAACCCTTTCTTTGACTGATCCATTTTGAACCTTTTCAAAATCTTATCAAGGTATGTGCTTTGTGAAAGTCCAATTAAGCGTCTTGATCTATCTCTATAGATCTTGATGCCTAATATGTAACAGCTTCACCGAGGTCTTTCATAGAAAAACTTTTATTCAAGTATCCTTTTATGCTATCCAGAAATTCTATATCATTTCCAATTAACAATATGTCATCTACATATAATATTAGAAATGCTACAGAGCTCCCACTCACTTTCTTGTAAATACAGGCTTCTCCAAAAGTCTGTATAAAACTGTGTGCTTTGATCACCTCATCAAAGCGTATATTCCAACTCCGAGATGCTTGCACTAATCCATAGATGGATCGCTGGAGTTTGCATACTTTGTTAGCACCTTTTGGATCGACAAAACCTTCTGGTTGCATCATATACAACTCTTCTTTGAGATATCCATTTAGGAATGCAGTTTTGACATCCATTTGCCAGATTTCATAATCATAAAATGCGGCAATTGCTAACATGATTCGGACAGACTTAAGCATCGCTACAGGTGAGAAAGTCTCATCGTAGTCAACTCCTTGAACTTGTCGAAAACCTTTCGCAACAAGTCGAGCTTTGTAAACAGTAATATTACCGTCTGCATCGGTCTTCCTCTTGAAGATCCATTTATTTTCGATGGCTTGCCGATCATCGGGCAAGTCAACCAAAGTCCACACTTTGTTCTCATACATGGATCCCATCTCAGATTTCATGGCTTCAAGCCATTTTGCGGAATCTGGGCTCATCATCGCTTCCTCATAGTTCGTAGGTTCATCATGGTCTAGTAACATGATTTCCAGAACTGGGTTGCCGTACCACTCTGGTGCGGAACGTACTCTGGTTGATCTACGACGTTCAGTAGAAACTTGATCCGAAGTTTCATGATCATTATCATTAACTTCCTCACTAATTGGTGTAGGAATCACTGGAACAATTTCCTGTGATGTACTACTTTCCAATATGGGAGAAGGTACAATTACCTCATCAAGTTCTACTTTCCTCCCACTCACTTCTTTCGAGAGAAACTCTTTTTCTAGAAAGGATCCGTTCTTAGCAACGAATATTTTGCCTTCGGATGTGTGATAGAAGGTGTACCCAACAGTCTCTTTTGGGTATCCTATGAAGACACATTTTTCCGACTTGGGATCGAGCTTATCAGGTTGAAGTGTTTTCACATAAGCATCGCAGCCCCAAATTTGAAGAAACGACAACTTTGGTTTCTTGCCAAACCATAGTTCATAAGGTGTCGTATCAACGGATTTAGATGGTGCCCTATTTAACATGAATGCAGCTGTCTCTAAAGCATAACCCTAAAACGATAATGGTAAATCGGAAAGAGACATCATAGATCGCACCATATCTAATAAAGTACGGTTACGACGTTCGGACACACCATTACGCTGTGGTGTTCCAGGTGGCGTGAGTTGTGAAACTATTCCACATTGTTTCAAATGAAGACCAAACTCGTAACTCAAATATTCTCCTCCACGATCAGATCGTAGGAACTTTATTTTCTTGTTACGATGATTCTCTACTTCACTCTGAAATTCTTTGAACTTTTCAAATGTTTCAGACTTGTGCTTCATTAAGTAGATATACCCATATCTGCTCAAATCATCAGTGAAGGTCAGAAAATAACGATACCCGCCGCGAGCATCAACACTCATTGGTCCACATACATCAGTATGTATGATTTCCAACAAATCTGTTGCTCGCTCCATAGTTCCGGAGAACGGAGTTTTAGTCATCTTGCCCATGAGGCATGGTTCGCAAGCACCAAGTGATTCATAATCAAGTGATTCCAAAAGTCCATCTTTATGGAGTTTCTTCATGCGTTTTACACCAATATGACCTAAACGGCAGTGCCACAAATAAGTTGCACTATCATTATTAACCTTGCATCTTTTGGTTTCAATATTTTGAATATGTGTATCACTACAATCGAGATCCAATAAGAATAGACCACTCTTTAAGGGTGCATGACCATAAAAGATATTATTCATTAAAATGGAACAACCATTATTCTCTGATTTAAATGAATAACCGTCTCGCAATAAACAAGATCCAGATATAATGTTCATGCTTAACACTGGCACCAAATAACAATTATTTAGGTCTAAAACTAATCCCGAAGGTAGATGTAGAGGTAGCGTGCCGACGGCGATCACATCGACTTTGGAACCGTTTCCCACGCGCATCGTCACCTCGTCCTTAGCTAATCTTCGTTTAATCCGTAGTCCCTGTTTCGAGTTACAAATATTAGCAACCGAACCGGTATCAAATACCCAGGTACTACTACGAGCATTAGTAAGGTACACATCAATAACATGTATATCACATATACCTTTGTTCATCTTGCCATCCTTCTTATCCGCCAAATACTTGGGGCAGTTCCGCTTCCAGTGTCCAGTCCCCTTGCAGTAGAAGCACTCAGTTTCAGGCTTGGTTCCATACTTGAGGTTTTCTATGAGAGCAGCAACAATCTTGCTATTCTCCTTGAAAATCCCTTCCTTGCCCTTTTTCTTGAAACTAGTGGTATTGTTAACCATCAACTTTTGATGCTCCTTTTTGATTTCTACCTCCGCAGCTGTGAGCATAGCGAAGAGCTCGGGAATTGTCTTTTGTATCCCTTGCGTATTATAGTTCATCACGAAGCCATTATAGCTTGGTGGCAGTGATTGAAGAATTCTATCAATAACACTATTCTCATCAACTTGGCAACCAAGTTGAGTCATATGATTGTAGTGCCCATACATTGTGAGCAAGTGTTTACTGATAGAACTATTCTCCTCCATCTTGCAGCTGTAGAACTTATTGGAAATCTTATATTTCTCAATCCGGGCATTTGCTTGAAATATTAACTTCAACTCTTGGAACATCTCATATGGTCCATGACGTTCAAAACGTCGTTGAAGTCCCGGTTCTAAGCCGTAAAGCATGGCACACTGAACTATCGTGTAGTCATCAGACCGCGACTGCCAGACGTTCAAAGCGTATGCATCAACGGAAGGGGGCTTGTCACCTAGCGGTGCTTCAAGGACATAATTCTTCTGTGCAGCAATGAGGATAATCCTCAGGTTACGAATCCCGATCATCACGTGGTGTCTCGGCACGACGAACTTTCGCAACGGTGCATACTCAGGGAGAACACTTATACCTTGAAATTTGGTAAGGGATCATCTTATAATGCTACCGTCGTTCTAAGCAAAATAAGAAGCATAATAAGATAAACATCACATGCAATCAAAATATGTGACATGATATGGCCATCATCATCTTGTGCTTTTGATCTTCATCTCCAAAGCACCGTCATGATCACCTTCGTCACCGGCGCGACACCTTGATCTCCATCGTAGCATCGTTGTCGTCTCGCCAACTATTGCTTCTACGACTATCGCTACCGTTTAGTGATAAAGTAAAGCAATTACATGGCGATTGCATTTCATACAATAAAGCGACAACCATATGGCTCCTGCCAGTTGCCGATAACTTTACAAAACATGATCATCTCATACAAAACCGTATAACTCATCATGTCTTGACCATATCACATCACAACATGCCCTGCAAAAACAAGTTAGACGTCCTCTACTTTGTTTGTTGCAAGTTTTACGTGGCTGCTACGGGCTTAGCAAGAACCGTTCTTACCTACGCATACAAAACCACAACGATGTTTCGTCAAGTATGTGCTGTTTTAACCTTCATAAGGACCGGGCGTAGCCACACTTGATTCAGCTAAAGTGAGAGAGACAGACACCCGCCAGTCACCTTTAAGCAACGAGTGCTCGTAACGGTGAAACCAGTCTCGCGTAAGCGTACGCGTAATGTCGGTCCGGGCCGCTTCATCTCACAATACCGCCGAAGCAAAGTATGACATGCTGGTAAGCAGTATGACTAGTATCGTCCACAATCTCATTGTGTTCTACTCGTGCATATCATCTACGCATAGACCTAGCTCATGATGCCACTGTTGGGGAACGTAGTATTTTAAAATTTTCCTACGATCACGCAAGATCTATCTACCAGATGCATAGCAACGAGAGGGGAGAGTGTGTCTACGTACCCTCGTAGACCGGGAGCGGAAGCGTCAAGTGACGCGGTTGATGTTGTCGAACTCCTTCGCGATCCAACCGATCAAGCACCGAACGTACGGCACCTCCGCGTTCAGCACACGTTCAGCTTGATGACGTCCCACGAGCTCTTGATCCAGTTGAGCTTCACGGGAGAGTTTCGTCAGCACGACGGCGTGGTGACGGATATGATGTGTTCACCGGCGCAGGGCTTCGCCTAAGCTCCGCGACGGTACGACCGAGGTGTGATTCTGTGGAGGGGGGCACCGCACACGGCTAAACAATTCAACTTCTGTGTCTTTGGGTGCCCCCTGCCCCCGTATATAAAGGAGCAAGGGAGGAGGGGGCCGGCCACCTCCTATGGTGCGGCTAGGGAGGAGACTCCTACTAGGAATAGGATTGCAATCCTATTCCTAGTAGGATTCACCGGAAGGAAGAAGGGGGAAAGGATTAGGAGAGGTGGCGCCCCCCCAATCCTAGTCCAACTAGGATTGCTAGGTGGGGGCGCCGGCCAGCCCTATGGGCTGCCTCTCTCTCACCCTTTAGGCCCACTATGGACCATCCCCTCTCGTAGGGGGTTCCGGTAACCCCCTCCGGCATTCCCGATAAATCCGAAACTTTTCCGGTATACTTCCGGTGTCCGAATATAGCCGTCCAATATATCAATCTTTATGTCTCGGACATTCCGAGACTCCTCGTCATGTCCGTGATCTCATCCGGAACTCCGAACTACCTTCGGTACATCAATACTCAAAAACTCATAATACCGATCGTCATCAAACGTTAAGCGTGCGGACCCTACGGGTTCGAGAACTATGTAGACATGACCGAGACTCATCTCTGGTCAATAACCAATAGCGGAACCTGGATGTTCATATTGGCTCCTACATATTCTACGAAGATCTTTTATCGGTCAGAACCGCATAACAACATACGTTGTTCCTTTTGTCAAACGGTATGTTACTTGCCCGAGATTCGATCGTCGGTATCTTTATACCTAGTTCAATCTCGTTGCCGGCAAGTCTCTTTACTCGTTCCGTAACACATCATCTCGTGACTAACTCATTAGTCTTTTGCTTGCAAGGCTTATTGTGATGTGTGTTACCAAGAGGGCCCAGAGATACCTCTCCGACACTCGGAGTGACAAATCCTAATCTTGATCTATGCCAACACCACGAATACTTTCGGAGACACCTGTAGAGCATCTTTATGATCACCCAGTTACGTTGTGACGTTTGATAGCACACAAGGTGTTCCTACGGTATCCGGGAGTTGCATAATCTCATAGTCATAGGAACATGTATAAGTCATGAAGAAAGCAATAGCAGTTAAACTAAACGATCATAGTGCTATGCTAACGGATGGGTCTTGTCCATCACATCATTCTCCTAATGATGTGATCCCGTTGATCAAATGACAACTCATGTCTATGGCTAGGAAACATAACCATCTTTGATCAATGAGCTAGTCTAGTAGAGGCATACTAGGGACATTCTGTTTTGTCTATGTATTCACACATGTATTAAGTTTCCGGTTAATACAATTCTAGCATGAATAATAAACATTTATCATGATATAAGGAAATAAATAATAACTTTATTATTGCCTCTAGGGCATATTTCCTTCAGTCTCCCACTTGCACTAGAGTCAATAATCTAGCTCACATCGCCATGTGATTTAATACCGATAGTTCACATCGTTATGTGACCAACACCCAAAGGGTTTACTAGAGTCAATAATCTAGTTCACATCGCTATGTGATTAATACCCAAGAGTAATAAGGTGTGATCATGTTTTGCTTGTGAGAGAAGTTTAGTCAACGGGTCTGTCATATACAGATCCCTATGTATTTCGCAAATTTCTATGTCTACAATGCTCTGCATGGAGCTACTCTAGCTAATTGCTCCCACTTTCAATACGCATCCAGATTGATACTTAGAGTTATCTGGATTTAGTGTCAAAGCTTGCATCGGCGTAACCCTTTACGACGAACTCTTTATCACCTCCATAATCGAGAAATATTTCCTTAGTCATTCAATTACTAAGGATAATTTTGACCGCTGTACAGTGATCTACTCCTGGATCACTATTGTACCTCCCTGTCAAACTCTTGGCAAGGTACACAACGTGTTTTGTACACAGCATGGCATACTTTATAGAACCTATGGCTGAGGCATAGGGAATGACTTTCATTCTCTCTATATTTTTCTGCCGTGGTCTGGCTTTGAGTCTTACTCAACTTCACACCTTACAAGTCAGGCAAGAACTTCTTCTTTGACAGATCCATTTTGAACTACTTCAAAATCTTATCAAGGTATGTACTCATCGAAAGTCTTATCAAGCGTCTTGATCTATCTATATAGATCTTGATGCTCAATATGTAAGCAGCTTCATCGAGGTCTTTCTTTGAAAAATTCTTTTCAAACACTCCTTTATGCTTTCCAGAAAATTCTACATCATTTCCGATCGACAATATGTCATTCACATATACTTATCAGAAAGGTTGTAGTGCTCCCACTCACTTCTTGTAAATACAGGCTTCACCGTAAGTCTGTATAAATATATATGCTTTGATCAACTTATCAAAGCGTATATTCCAACTCCGAGATGCTTGCACCAGTCCATAGATGGATCGCTGGAGCTTGCACATTTTTGTTAGCACCTTTAGGATTGACAAAACCTTCGGGTTGCATCATATGCAATTGTTCTTTAATAAATTCATTTAAAGAATGCAGTTTTATTATCCATTTGCCAGATTTCATAAAATGTGGCAATTGCTGACATGATTCGGACAGACTTAAGCATCGCTACGGATGAGAAAGTCTCATCGTAGTCAACTCCTTGAACTTGTCGAAAACCTTTCGCAACAAGTCGAGCTTTGTAAACAGTAATATTACCGTCTGCGTCGGTCTTCCTCTTGAAGATCCATTTATTTTCGATGGCTTGCCGACCATCGGGCAAGTCAACCAAAGTCCATACTTTGTTTTCATATATGGATCCCATCTCAGATTTCATGGCTCAAGCCATTTTGTGGAATCTGGGCTCATCATCGCTTCCTCATAGTTCGTAGGTTCATCATGGTCTAGTAACATGATTTCCAGAACTGGGTTGCCGTACCACTCTGGTGCGGAACGTACTCTGGTTGATCTACGATGTTCAGCAGAAACTTGATCCGAAGTTTCATCATCATTATCATTAACTTCCTCACTAATTGGTGTAGGAATCACTGGAACAATTTCCTGTGATGTACTACTTTCCAATTTGGGAGAAGGTACAATTACCTCATCAAGTTCTACTTTCCTCCCACTCACTTCTTTCGAGAGAAACTCCTTCTCTAGAAATGATCCATTTTTAGCAACGAATATCTTGCCTTCGGATCTGTGATAGAAGGTGTACCCAACAGTCTCTTTTGGGTATCCTATGAAGATTTACTTCTCCGGTTTGGGTTCGAGCTTATCATGTTGAAACTTTTTCACATAAGCATCGCAGTCCCAAACTTTAAGAAACAACAACTTTGGTTTCTTGCCAAAACACAGTTCTTAAGGCGTTGTCTCAACGGATTCAGATGAGGCCCTTATTTAACGTGAATGCAGCTGTCTCTAATGCATGACCCAAAATGATAGTGGTAAATCGGTAAGAGACATCATAGATCGCACCATATCCAATAAAGTACGGTTTACGACGTTCGGACACACCATTATGTTGTGGTGTTCCGGGTGGCGTGAGCTGTGAAACTATTCCACATTGTTTCAAGTGAAGACCAAACTCGTAACTCAAATATTTTCCTCCACGATCAGATCGTAGAAACTTTATTTTCTTGTTACGATGATTCTCTACTTCACTCTGAAATTCTTTGAACTTTTCAAATGTTTCAGACTTGTGCTTCATTAAGTAGATATACCTATATCTGCTCAAATCATCAGTGAAGGTCAGAAAATAACGATACCCGCCGCGAGCTTCAACAATCATTGGTCCGCATACATCAGTATGTATGATTTCCAACAAATACGTTGCTCGCTCCATAGTTCCGGAGAACGGAGTTTTAGTCATCTTGCCCATGAGATATGGTTCGCAAGCACCAAGTGATTCATAATCAAGTGATTCCAAAAGTCCATCATTATGGAGTTTCTTCATGCGTTTTACACCAATATGACTTAAACGGCAGTGCCACAAATAAGTTGCACTATCATTATTAACCTTGCATCTTTTGGCTTCAATACTATGAATATGTGTATCACACGATCGAGATCCAATAAACTATTTTCATTGGGTGTATGACCATAGAAGGTTTTTATTCATGTAAACAGAACAACAATTATTCTCTAACTTACATGAATAACCGTATTGCAATAAACATGATCAAATCACATTCATGCTCAACACAAACACCAAATAACAGTTATTTAGGTTCAACACTAATCCCGAAAGTATAGGGAGTGTGCGATGATCATATCAATCTTGGAACTGCTTCCAATATACATCGTCACTTCATCCTTTAACTAGTTTCTGTTCATTATGCAACTCCCATTTCGAGTTACTACTCTTTAGCAACTGAACCAATATCAAATACCGAGGGGTTGCTATGAACACTAGTAAAATACACATTAATAATCTGTATATCAAATATACCTTTGTTCACTTTGCCATCCTCCTTATCCGCCAAGTATCTAGGGCAGTTCCACTTTTAGTGACCATTTCCTTTGCAGCATACGCACGCACTTGTTTCAGGCTTGAGTTTAGCTTTGGGTTTCTTCACGGGAGTGACAACTTGCTTGTCATTCTTCTTGAAGTTCCCCTTTTATCCCTTTGCCCTTTACTTGAAACAAGTGGTCTTGTTAACCATCAACACTTGATGCTTTTTCATGATTTCTACCTTCGCCTACTTCAGTATCGCGAAGAGCTGGGAATTCCTTTCGTCATCCCTTGCATATTTATAGTTCATCACGAAGTTCTACTAACTTGGTGATAGTGACTAGAGAACTTTGTCAATTACTATCTTATCTGGAAGATTAACTCCCACTTGATTAAAGTAATTGTAGTACCCAGACAATCTGAGTACATGCTCACTGGTTGAGCTATTCTCCTCCATCTTGTAGGCAAAGTACTGTCAGAGGTCTTATACCTCTCGACACGGGCATGAGTATGAAATACTAATTTCAACTCTTGGAACATCTTATATGCTCCGTGACGTTCAAAACGTTTTTGAAGTCCCGGTTCTAAGCCGTAAAGCATGGTGCACTTAAACTATCAAGTAGTCATCATATCGAGCTTTTGTCAAAACGTTCATAACGTCTACATCTGCTCCTGCAATAGGTCTGTCACCTAGCGGTGCATCAAGGACATAATTCTTCTGTGCAGCAATGAGGATAATCCTCAGATCACGGAACAATTCCGCATCATTGCTACTAACATCTTTCAATCTTGGTTTTCTCTAGGAACATATGAAAAATAAACGGGGAGCAACATCGCGAGCTATTGATCTACAACATAGATATGCTAATACTACCAGGACTAACTTCATGATAAATTAAAGTTCAATTTAATCATATTACTTAAGAACTCCCACTTAGATAGACATCCCTCCGGTCATCTAAATGATCACGTGATCCAAATCAACTAAACCATGTCCGATCATCACGTGAGATGGAGTAGTTTTCAATGGTGAACATCTTATGTTGATCATATCTACTATATGATTCACGCTCGACCTTTCGGTCTCCAGTGTTCCGAGGCCATATCTGTATATGCTAGGCTCGTCAAGTTTAACCCGAGTATTCTGTGTGTGCAAAACTGGCTTACACCCGTTGTATTTGAACGTAGAGCTTATCACACCCGATCATCACGTGGTGTCTCGGCACGACGAACTTTCGCAACGGTGCATACTCAGGGAGAACACTTATACCTTGAAATTTAGTAAGGGATCATCTTATAATGCTACCGTCGTCCTAAGCAAAATAAGAAGCATAATAAGATAAACATCACATGCAATCAAAATATGTGACATGATATGGCCATCATCATCTTGTGCTTTTGATCTCCATCTCCAAAGCACCGTCATGATCACCTTCGTCACCGGCTTGACACCTTGATCTCCATCGTAGCATCGTTATCGTCTCGCCAACTATTGCTTCTTCGACTATCGCTACCGCTTAGTGATAAACTAAAGCAATTACATGGCGATTGCATTTCATACAATAAAGCGACAACCATATGGCTCCTGCCAGTTGCCGCTAACTTTACAAAACATGATCATCTCATACAAAACCGTATAACTCATCATGTCTTGACCATATCACATCACAACATGCCCTGCAAAAACAAGTTAGACGTCCTCTACTTTGTTTGTTGCAAGTTTTACGTGGCTGCTACGGGCTTAGCAAGAACCGTTCTTACCTACGCATACAAAACCACAACGATGTTTCGTCAAGTATGTGCTGTTTTAACCTTCACAAGGACCGGGCGTAGCCACACTTGATTCAGCTAAAGTGAGAGAGACAGACACCCGCCAGTCACCTTTAAGCAACGAGTGCTCGTAACGGTGAAACCAGTCTCGCGTAAGCGTACGCGTAATGTCGGTCCGGGCCGCTTCATCTCACAATACCGCCGAAGCAAAGTATGACATGCTGGTAAGCAGTATGACTAGTATCGTCCACAATCTCATTGTGTTCTACTCGTGCATATCATCTACGCATAGACCTGGCTCTGATGCCACTGTCGAGGAACGTAGTATTTTAAAAATTTCCTACGATCACGCAAGATCTATCTACCAGATGCATAGCAATGAGAGGGGAGAGTGTGTCTACGTACCCTCGTAGACCGGGAGCGGAAGCGTCAAGTGACGCGGTTGATGTTGTCGAACTTCTTCGCGATCCAACCGATCAAGCACCGAACGTACGGCACCTCCGCGTTCAGCACACGTTCAGCTTGATGACGTCCCACGAGCTCTTGATCCAGTTGAGCTTCACGGGAGAGTTTCGTCAGCACGACGGCGTGGTGACGGATATGATGTGTTCACCGGCGCAGGGCTTCGCCTAAGCTCCGCGACGGTACGACCGAGGTGTGATTCTGTGGAGGGGGGCACCGCACACGGCTAAAACAATTCAACTTGTGTGTCTTTGGGTGCCCCCCTGCCCCCGTATATAAAGGAGCAAGGGAGGAGGGGCCGGCCAACCTCTATGGTGCGGCTAGGGAGGGGACTCCTACTAGGAATAGGATTCCTATTCCTAGTAGGATTCACCGAAAGGAAGAAGGGGGAAAGGATTAGGAGAGGTGGCGCCCCCCCAATCCTAGTCCAACTAGGATTCCTAGGTGGGGGCGCCGGCCAGCCCTATGGGCTGCCTCTCTCTCACCCTTTAGGCCCACTATGGACCATCCCCTCTCGTAGGGGGTTCCGGTAACCCCCTCCGGCATTCCCGATAAATCCGAAACTTTTCCGGTATACTTCCGGTGTCCGAATATAGCCGTCCAATATATCAATCTTTATGTCTCGGACATTCCGAGACTCCTCGTCATGTCCGTGATCTCATCCGGGACTCCGAACTACCTTCGGTACATCAATACTCAAAAACTCATAATACCGATCGTCATCAAACGTTAAGCGTGCGGACCCTACGGGTTCGAGAACTATGTAGACATGACCGAGACTCATCTCTGGTTAATAACCAATAGCGGAACCTGGATGTTCATATTGGCTCCTACATATTCTACGAAGATCTTTTATCGGTCAGAATCGCATAACAACATACGTTGTTCCGTTTGTCAAACGGTATGTTACTTGCCCGAGATTCGATCGTCGGTATCTTTATACCTAGTTCAATCTCGTTACTGGCAAGTCTCTTTACTCGTTCCGTAACACATCATCTCGTGACTAACTCATTAGTCTTTTGCTTGCAAGGCTTATTATGATGTGTGTTACCGAGAGGGCCCAGAGATACCTCTCCGACACTCGGAGTGACAAATCCCAATCTTGATCTATGCCAACACCACGAATACTTTCGGAGACACCTGTAGAGCATCTTTATGATCACCCAGTTACGTTGTGACGTTTGATAGCACACAAGGTGTTCCTACGGTATTCGGGAGTTGCATAATCTCATAGTCATAGGAACATGTATAAGTCATGAAGAAAGCAATAGCAGTTAAACTAAACGATCATAGTGCTATGCTAACGGATGGGTCTTGTCCATCACATCATTCTCCTAATGATGTGATCCCGTTGATCAAATGACAACTCATGTCTATGGCTAGGAAACATAACCATCTTTGATCAATGAGCTAGTCTAGTAGAGGCATACTAGGGACATACTGTTTTGTCTATGTATCCACACATGTACTAAGTTTCCGGTTAATACAATTCTAGCATGAATAAAAGACATTTATCATGATATAAGGAAATACAAATAACATCTTTATTATTGCCTCTAGGGCATATTTCCTTCAAGTAGCTCAAGTGGTCTTCGTGTGGTCATAATATTCTTTACGGGATGACTTCCTCCAACTTGTTTTCCTGCTTGGAAAGCACTACAAAGTCTATCCTTGTCAAATATAACATCTTTAACACCAAGGATATGATCACCTTTAATAAGCTTATCAAGATTTCTCAAGCCGACATGACCTAACCTTCCATGCCACAGCCAACCTTTAGAAGATTTAGCAATTAAGCAAGTACGAGGTTGGGCCTTCTTAGTAAAATCAACAATGTATAGGTCACCTCTACGAATGCCGGTAAAGACCATATCATGATTATCTCTACGAAAAACTTGGCAATCAACATGAGTAAATAACACATTTAATCCAAAATCAGCTAATCTAGATACGGAAAGAAGATTGTAACCAAGTGATTCTACAAGCATGACATTTTTTATTGAGCTATCATTAGATATGGCCACCTTACCAAAGCCAACAACTTTACCCTTAGAGTTGTCACCAAAGGTAACATACTTTTGTGGACCATCGTTTCTTGCAAGCTCATCAAACATGTCCTTATCTCCGGTCATATGATATGTGCATCCGCTATCAAGAACCAATTTCTTTCCTCCGGCTGCATAACCACGAAGATTGACCATAAGACCAAAGTGTCTCATTGACTCATCAAGATCAAAATCACTATCTTCACTTTCATCATAATATCCATGCTCAACATCGTCATCATCCATGTTATCATCATCTAGGACAGGTGATTCATTAGAATTTCGATAATGACAATGTGCAAGTTTGTGAGTTTGAATAGCTTCTGTGATAATGTGACTAATGATTCCAATGTCACCCTTAGAACACATAAGATCACGTAGCTCAAATAAGCATTCATCAAACTTGGGATCGCTAGGCTTCATCTTTTGAAAAGCACTGGATTTTTGAAGAATATTATCTAGACTTTTCAAGGAATAGTTAGGAAAGCGTTCTTCAAGAAATTTCCATATTGTGTAAGCACATTCTAAGTTAGGCAACTCTCTAAGCAAATAGTTTGGTAAAGCTCTAACAATAAGATTGACAGTTCTAGTGTTCTGAACCATGTCAAGATACTCATCGGGGGTAAAATGCATAGGATCAATAGGAGGCACATAGGGGCTAAGAATAAACTTGTTAAAATGATATTCATTGAAAATCTCAAGCATGTCATTTTTCCACTCCCTATAAAACTCCCCTTCAAGGAAAAGGCACTCTACGTCTCATACTCCCAATCATAGACACATCCATCTTCCTCCAATGGTGTTTAAACCAAAGCAATGAAGACCAAAGCTCTAATACCAATTGAAAGGATCGAAGAAGAGGTGTCTAGAGGGGGATTAGACCCTCAACAAGAAAAGGTAGCAGTTTTTAAATTCTTTAAGTTGAGGTGGAGATCTAGCAAGATTAAGCATTCATAATACATTTCAAGCAAGCATGGCAAGAGTATAAGCAGCGGAAAGAGTAAAGCATGCAATTGCAAGAAAGTAAAGGGATGGGATTGGAGAGTGCAAATGCAATGGAGACACGGAGATTTTTGGCATGGTTCCTGTGACTCCTGGATAATTAAGCTACAGTAATCCCCTCCTAATGGTGCCATGTCATCGTAGTTAAATTGCTACAACTCACTTTGATCCAAACCCGATTCAAATTCAAATTTAAAGTAAAGTCAAATTGTTACTTCTTCAAACGGTAAAACAAAAATGTTCGGCGGGTTGCAAATATTCACTAAGAAATTGTCATTAAAGAATCCACATTTTTCAGAATGATAAGGTGCCCCTAAGCTATTTTTAATTGAAACATAAAGCTTTTAATTGAACCATCCCAATTTAAATAAATATGTAAACAATTAAAAATAATTTGGAACTTTGTGTGCCACTTCAAAACCTTGCCTAGTATTTATGTGCTAAGTGGCACATTTAACTATACTCATTTATTAGATCAACAAAAATACAAAATTGTAAAGAAAATCAAAACAGAAAAATAAATATAGACAAAAAAGGAAAAGCCATATCTACTAATGTGCACTTGTAGCCCATTGCTACAGTGCACAGCCCAGCCCACCAACCAGCCATCTCCTTTCTCTCTGTACAGAAGCCATGGCGTGGAGGCCATCCACGGCCACCACGGCTCGATGGCCGCCACGCACGTGGTAGAGCCACCCCTCGTCCTATAAGTGTTTCCCCCCGAAAACCCTAGATCGAGCTCTTTCATCCCCCTTGTTCCCCCCTTCGCCCCCTTCCTCTGCTGCTCGAATTTGAGCTCGAAGAAATCACAATCACCACTGCCACACCGTCGTTGTCGCGGCCACTGACATATCCGATGTGCGAGAGCATGTCCAAGAGGTCCGTCGCGGCCGGATTCATCTGTCCCGGGGACCAGCTCAATCCGGGAGGCACTCAAGCCGATGTCGTCTTCATATTCTTTGTCTGGTTGTCACAACCCCGCCATCGTTGTGTTTGCCTTAGCGCCTCCCCGACTCTCCCCGACCTCACCATCGGCATCACAGTGAGCTGCTCATCCCTATCCCCCTTGCCCCGCTGTCGATCCGTAGCCATAGACCCGTGCCTGCCCGAGGCCGCCATGGCCGGAGTTCCGCGTCCACACGCGCACAACCATTCCTGGCCCAGTTCGCGTTGCTCCTCCTACCGCGGCCCTTCGCACGCGACCACGCACGTGCTCGTTCGTCCACACACGCCCGCGCTCACTCACTCGCTCGCGCCGTGCCTACCGCTGCTCCTCTGCCTCGCGTCGCCGCGCTCGTCATGGGATCCTAGCCGCCCCGCCCGCCAGCGTGTGCTGCGTCGCCACGTGCGCCCAGGCCGTGCCCCGCGCGCTACTGTCGCACTGCTCTGTTGTTTGCCTGCGGCGTTACTGCTACTGCCCTTGCGTTGTTGTTGCTCTACTAGTGCCGCTAGTTGATGTCAATGCTGCTACTTGCTGCCATTGCTGCTCGCTGGTACTGCTCTCTACTGCTGCTACTTTGCTCGCCGATGCCACTGCTTAGCCTCAACGCTGCTGCTGCGCTTCTATACTGCTGCTTATGGCTGGCCATGGCCGAGTGTGTTGCGTGGTGTGTGTGCGTGCGTGCTCTGTGTATGTGGCCGCCAGCCATGTTCAATTAGTTTAGGCTAATCTTGATTTAGGTTAATAATTGTTAGTTTAACTACTAGCCAATGACAGTAGGGCCCCCACTATTTGTTAATCTATTAATTAAAGTCTAGTTTAACCATAGACAATGACATATGGGACGTGCCTACACTATTCATTCTTTGACTATTCAATCTTTTAATAGGTCAACACACCCCACTGGTCCCATTGGCATGCTCATAGGCTAGAGTAACACTAGGTGACAAACGTATTTACTGTTATAATTTCGAATTAAATTAAATCCAGTAATTTCAAAAAATATTAAAAACTTTAAAATTTAATATAAAATAATCTGTAACTCGGATGAAAATAATTTATATATGAAAGTTGCTTAGAACGACGAGACGAATCTGAGTACGCAGTCCATTCGTACACCACACGCCCTTAGCATAGTGAACATGCAACCTTCCCCCTCCGGTCCGCCTGTTCGAAAACACGAAAACCGGGAATACTTTCCCAGATGTTTCCCCACGTCGCCGGTATCACCTACTACTGCGTTAGGTCACCTCTAGCACCGCGTATTGCCATGTTACGGTTTGTGATGCTTTGATTGATTTATTATTTATTATGATTCCCCTCCGTTACTTCTTTTCGGTAGACCTCGAGACTGCCGGCGACCCTAGTTTGACTACGGTGTTGACGACCCCTCCTTGCCAGAGCAACCAGGCAAGCCAACCCCCCTTGATCACCAGATATCACACATTCTCCTCTCTCTTATTCTTGCATTAGATTTGCTATTGTTGATGGTTCGATAGCTCCTACTCTGTTGCATAGCCTGTCATTGTTGCTACAACTGTTGATACATTTGCCTGCTATCCTAATGCTTAGTATAGGATGCTAGTATTCCATCAGTGTCCCCACATCCTTGTCCGTCTGCCATCCTATACTATCGGGCCGTGATCACTCGGGTGGTGATCGCGGGTATATACTATATACATACTTTACATGATACATAATGTGACTAAAGTCGGGTCAGCTCGTTGAGTACCCGCAAGTGATCCCAATGTGGGGGCTGAAAGGACAGGTGGCTCCATCCCGGTAGAGGTGGGCATGCGTTCCCGACAGCCCTCGAGTGGGTCTTTGTGGCGGAGCGACAGGGCAGGTTGAGACACCCAGTCGAGAGGTGGCCTGGCCCTGGTCGTTGTCCATGGTTATTTCATAATAACACGCTTAACGAGTTTGGATATTTGATCTGAGTCTGGCCGCTGGCCTATACGCACTAACCAACTACGTGGGATTAGATATGGGCTCTCGACGTCGTGGTATCATTCGAAGCCTTCTTGACGTCATCGACTTAGCGGCACGCGCCAGGTTGGACCGCGTAACGTAACTTCCTTAGTAATGGAGGTTGCTAGGTCTGCTCACCGGCCGCATACGCAACGTGCAGGTGTGCAATGGGTGATGGGCCCGGAACCCTGCGCGCTTAGGACTTAGACCGGTGTGCTGACCTCTCTGTTGTGCTTAGGTAGGGCTGCGACGTGTTGATCTTTCGAGGCCGGGCATGACCCAGGAAAGTGTGTGCGGCCAAATGGGATCGAGCGTGCTGGGTAATGTGGTGCACCCCTGCAGGGAATTTTATCTATTCGAATAGCCGTGTGATAACCCTCAACCGTAAGGGATCGAGATAGCTTCGCGGGTAAGAATAACCCAATTTATTGATTCGACACACGGGGAGCCAAAGAGTATTTATAAGCTTTAACAGTTGAGTTGTCAATTCAACCGCACCTGAAATATACAAACTTGCAACAAAAGATAAATGGTAACAGTGATATGATAGTGATGATAGTAATAGTAAAAGTAAACAGCAAAAGTAAATAGCAGTAGTAAATGGCAAAAGTAGCAACTAGTGACAAACAAGGTTTAAAATACTGTAGGCTAGGGAGATGGATGGTTGGGTGTTGCATGGATGATATAGATTCTAACTTGGGGCACGGCACACGGAAAAGTAATGATCATCTAGGCAAATATCAAACATTAGGCATGTATCCCGTATGTAGTTGTACGTGCTTGCAATAAGAACTTGCACAACATCTTTTGTCCTACCATCCCGCTACGAACGGGGCCAAAAGGAACTAATGGATATTAAGGTGCTCCTGTCAAAGAGCACCGGAACAAAGCAATGAACTCAATGGATACATGTAATCCTCAAACTACGGACCATCCCCTTTGGTGTCCCAAGCTGTCACTTTTGGGATCGCCGGTTCCGAACCGTAACAGGTGCATACAACTCGTAGATAGGATCAAGAACACAAATATATTCATGCAAACACATATGGTTCAGATCTGAAATCATGGCACTCGGGCCCTAAGTGTCAAGCATTAAGAATAACAAGTTGTAGCAAAGATGATAAACACCATACTAGATGATAGGCAACATGCCCCCAATAATCTGACGAACTATTACATGATCTAACTCATCCAATCCCTACCATCCCCTTCGCCTACAGCAAGGGAATTACTCACACATGAAGGGGGAAGTCATGGAGGGATGATGGAGTGGTGATGATGATGACGATGGCGACGATCTCCCCTCTCCGGAGGCCAAATCAGCCTCCAGATTAGCCCTCCCGAAGAAGAACAGAGGGTGGCGGCGGCTCCGCGACGAAAAACAGCAAAAGGACTTCCGATCTGGGGTTTTTGCATCGGGAGGAAAAATACGGGCTAAAGTAGAGCACCAGGGGGTGTGGGGCCCACCCAGGCGCCCCCGGCGCGGCCCAGGGGGGCGCGCCCACAGGGCGCCTGGGCACCCCCTGGCCCCTCTCTGGCCCCACTTCTGGCATTTTGTTTCTTCGGGTGCGTGGATTTTTCGTGATTTTTCGTGGATTTTTCTGAGATGCTTAAAAATCCGTTTTCCTGCACACAAATAAACCATACAGGCAGCTCTGCTGAAAACAGCGTCAGTCCGGGTTAGTTTAGTCCAAATCATGCAAGAATGAGGTCAAAACAATATCAAAAGTGTTTGGAAAAGTAGATACGTTTGAGACGTATCAACTCCCCCAAGCTTAGCATATTGCTTGTCCTCAAGCAATTCAGTTCAACGAACTGTACGCGACAAAGAAAACTTTGACAAACTCTTTTGCTTCATTAGATGTATATAAGCATGTACTACGAAAAGAGTTCAGCAAGTATTAAAACAGTACTTATGAGAACAATGCAAGGAGCAATCCTTCTTTCAAGTGACCAGTCACAAATAATTAAGAGTAAACAATATATTGCCGAAAATCAAGACAAGATCACATTGCACATAGCTTGAGCATATTAAGGTGGTATCTCGCTAGCCTCCATGAGTGAAGCAAAACATAAATGCAGAGACTCCTCAGAGTTTTAAAGGAGACTAGAACTAAGAATTTCAGAATAAATCATATCACAAGTATGCAGAAGACAATGTAATACTTTGGGACAATGCACATTACACTCAGAATGACAATTAGGCTCTCCTAGTCAGTGCTTTGAAGAAAGAAGATGAGACTCTCGAACCGTGGCTTTTATTGGCAAGGTTGAAAACCCGTGATCGGAAACAAAAACTAAACATGTACCAGAGCTCTTGGTTTTAAAAACAGAAGTAAATATGTTTTTAAGAGGTGCATATTTCGTCAACGAATGCTAGCAGATAACTCAATCACTTTTTAAGCTAGACAAGTCTCAAGGAACGGCTCCCGCATGAGGACGATCACATCCTCTTAATCTCCTTTGTTTATCACTGCCAAAGTTTTCTGATTTCTCATGAACAAAGTGTGAAGGAGGGTTTGTTTGTTATATTATCTTTTTGAGTCGGGCGCACTCAATGCCAGTTCCTTTTCATATTAGGGGTTTGCACATTATACATGCAATCCAGGGGTGAAACTTGTCCAACTTAAAGAGATCATGAATTAACTACTACTTCCTCATGAGCTAGAACATAGGCACAAAAAGGGAAATGCTTTTGATTAATTTCGAGATGGTACATGAAAGTCTTCGTTAGGAATGGCAGGTAAATACCATGTATAGGAAGGTATAGTGGACTCATATGGCATAACAGGTTTAAAGGTTTTGGATGCACAAGCAGTCATTCCGCTTAGTACGGGTGGAGGTTTAGCAAAAGACTGGGAAGCGACCAACTAGAGAGCAATAACGGTCATAATCATGCAGTGCGACAAAGCAACATTGAATCGGGCATGAAAGTGATATAACTATTCTAAAACTCAAAGATCATCAAGGCAAAGTAGACTTTTAGTCTTAAACATGTGTATGCATGTGCCAAGTCAATCCAAAAATTCTCTAAAGGGAAATGCCACCTTAGTATGCCAGACTATGAACAATGCGATGCATGTAGATCATTTCAATAACACATTATATACTCTAGTTATTGGAGACTAGCCACAAGGAAAGCATGAACCACTGGAAGAGCATTGTAAACATAGCACTATGTCGCTACAAGATGGTCTCTAGATCATAAGTACAGGCATATGTACAAAAGTAGAAACAATAAGAGTTCATACCAGTCTTCCTTGTTGCTTCCTTTCAGTCGATCTTCGTCATTACTGCTTGTCACTTGCACGATCGAACGTAGGAAATATAATCAAATGCCACCACGGACGCGAGCTGATCTCTGAAAACAAAGCAAACTAAAGAGAGAAAGGAAATCTTTTTTTGTTTTTCAAAAGTTAAATAAAAAGCAAAAGAAAAAGAAAATCTTTTTGTTGTTTTTGCAAAGAGAGAAATAAAGAAGAACGGGCAAAAACTTCAAAAAGATCAAAGTGAATCAAACGGATAATACAATGAAAAAGTGAGAAGGGCACGTACTCCCCCAAGCTTAGGCTTTTGGCCTAAGTTGGTAGCAGCTACTGCCCCCAGGAGCCTCCTGCTCCAGGGGTATGGTGGTGAGACCAGGGGTCGTAGAAGGATGATGGCGCGTACACTAAACTCCTCGGAGTCTCCCACGAGGAAGGTTCTGAGCGCCAATCAGAGGAAGACCCTTCACCAAACTCGGTGGCGGTCTCATCCTGAAAATGTGGTATCTCACCGTGCCTCTCCTCGTCGGGCACAACCCCCTCCATGGGGTTATGGAACTGATGCTGGACCATGAACTCATCGAACTGGACAACATCAACGGACCATCCGTTCCTGCGAGAAAAATTAAACAAAAGAGGTGCAGGTAGACGGATCTCGCGTTCCGCGGTAGTTCCGAAACGCAAGATATAAACAAGGTTATCAAGTTCAGAACCCATGGTAACAAACTTATGCCTCTTCATAGCAGCAAGATCAAAGCTTAAATAAGTAAAAGGAGTATCATCAGGGTGTGGGGTGCCTCCAAGATGCTCTAAGATAAGCGTGGCATAAATGCCACCATATAAGTCCCCCTTGTTACCGTTCATAGCAAGGCGTCGAGCAATTAAGGTACCCAGATTATAATCAGACCTCCCTGAGAGGGCTGCTGCCAGGATAGCAATATCCGGAGCAGAAATGTTGCTCGTGTTGTCGCGAGCTAACACCCCTCTAGCAATATAATATGCAAAATACCTGAGGTGAGGAAACAAGATGCTGGAGATCTTCGACCGATGAATATCCCTCGTACCCATGCTGCAGAGAGAGTTGATGACGGTTTTCAGCTCGGAGGGCTGCGTGGCCATCCTTGCCGTCCGCCCAACGTTCGGCACACCTATTACTTCACAAAAATTTCCCAGAGTCATGGTGATAAGATCATTATAAATTTTAAACTCAATAGCACCTGAATCAGGATTATATCTAAAACTGTTAATGAAACCGGAGGTGAGTTTCTGATACTGAGTAACACGGCTCGTGACGAGTCGTGTCAAACCTGCATTAGCACAAAGATTATAAAACTCATCCTTGATTCCCGCAGCTTCCATGAATTCATCACATGGAAATGTCATCGCACGTGCTGGACTTGTGTCTTCCAACAACTCCGGGGGCACATGATCTTCATTATAGCTCACCCTAGTAGTCGATGGTGAAGCTGCGGCTCTAGTGACTCGATCGGAGTGTGCGGGCCTCCTCTTCTCAAGCCATCCTTTTGCCCTTCCTAACAAACTCATTTCTGAAATTTTTTACAATTTACAAAAACGAGGATTAAAACAAAGTGAGCTAAGGCAAACTACTCAACTCACTTGCCCAAGGCATAAACTTGCATCAAAACTTGGAAAACAACTTTCTACACATGCATGCAAGCTCATCTCTACAGCACCAAGAACTACTAAATACTCACAAATGAGGCCACCAATCAAAAATTTAATTGGAGGGGTGGAGGAGTCACATACCAGGGAGTATTTGCTCAAAATTTCAGCTCAAATGATGGGCTGTAGAGAGAGATCGAAGAATCGCCCCCAAGAACAGCAAGAACAGCAAGAACAAGACCAGAACTCGGGTTTCTGGAAAAAGAGAGAGAGAGGGGAAGAAGAAGTACCTGGAGGGGGGCCCCGTGGGCCCCAGGCGCCCTGTGGGCGCGGCCAGGGGCTGGGCCGCGCCAGCTGGCCGCCTGGGCCACTGGTGGCCCCCCCCTGGCTGGCCCCAGGACTTTTCGGGTCTCTCCCGTTGTGAAAATTTTTAATATAATTTTTCTGGAATTTTTCTGAAAACTTCACTGTTGAAATTTTTTCGAAGTTCAAAAAGCTGCGAAACTCTCTCAAAACTTGAAGCAGTTAGTAGTATTGTGAAGCTTCAAAAACATAGATACTTGGTACAACAAGTATGACAACACTAAAAACAAATAAAAACATAGAAAGCTCAACTTTTTATCCATATATAACACGTTCACTAGTAAGGTTGATCAAGTCTTACCAACAAACAAGCGGTATATAGAACAAAAAGTCTCACCTCCTACGAAGTAATCACTGAACTTTTACCTTGATGGACATTGTCCCTACCATGATAGTTTTGTATTTGTGAGGCACATGTAGTGGACAGTCCCATTCTCCAATTTTCACGGTCTCGATATTCTCTATAGAGTTGAGGGCATGCCTCCTGTCGGTCTTCTTCGGAAAATATACCGTGTGTTCTTTATCATTCACATGAAAGGTAACCTTCCCTTTGTTGCAATCAATAATAGCACCTGCGGTGTTAAGGAAAGGTCTACCAAGAATAATGGACATGCTCCCATCCTCGGGCATGTCAAGCACAACAAAATCAGTAAGAATTAAACAATTAGCAACTTTAACTGGAACATCCTCACAAATACCTATCGGAACAGCGGTTGACTTGTCAGCCATCTGAAGGGAGATATCTGTAGGAATTAGTTTCTCTAAACAAAGCCTCTCGTAAAGAGAGAGAGGCATAACACTCACTCCCGCTCCAAGATCACATAAAGCAGTTTTGACATAATTATTCTTTATGGAGCAAGGAATGGTGGGTATACCTGGATCACCGAGCTTCTCAGGAATCTTTCCACTGAAAGAATAGTTAGCAAGCATAGTAGATATTGCATCATTAGGAATTTTTCTTTTGTTAGTGACAATATCTTTCATATATTTTGAATAAGGAAGTAACTTTATAGCATCAGTCAAAGGAATTTGAAGAAAAAGAGGTTTAATCCATTCACAAAACTTATTGTAATGCTCTTCTTCTTTAGATTTGATGGACTTACCTGGAAAGGGCATGGGTTTCTATACCCATGGTTCTTTCTCCTTCCCATGTTTTCTTGCGATGAAGTCTTCTTTAGTGTACCTCTTACGTTTGTCAGGTGCTTCTTCTTCTCGAACTTCAGGCGGATCGTTTTTCTCATTATCATTACCTTCAGGTTCAGCACCGTCTTCAGTCTCAGCATCGGAAATAGATACACTATTGGGATCAATAGCTGGCTCTTCATCTGCATTAGGATCATTAGAATTGTCAGTCACTTTATGTTTCTTCTTCTTATTTGGAGAGACAACAATTTCTTCTTCCTGCATTTGAGAATCTTGCTTGATTCTCTTCGGATGTCCCTCTGGATAAAGAGGATCTTGAGTACTAGTTCCTCCTCGGGTCTTAATCCCAAAAGCCTGCAGTTTATCTTGTTTGGCATTGTTAGCAAGCAAATCTCTTTGCACATTAGAAATTTGATCAAGCTGAGTTTGAACCATATGAAAATGCTTCACAAGACATTGGACATCATTAACTGTTCTATCTAAAACACCAAGCAACTTTTTGATAGCAAGGGAATTATCATGCAACTGACTTTCTATCCTCTCATTAAAATGATTATGTTTCATAATAAAATTATCAAACTCATCTAAACATTGATTAGGAGGCTTACCATGAGGGATGTCACTTGCGTTGAAATCTAAAAGAGAGTGTACCTCTACCATAGGAGGGTGAGTGGTAGGCTCACACAGCTTCTCAGTAGGGGGTAGATTCTTCACGTTTTCAGCTTTAATACCTTTCTCTTTAATAGACTTCTTTGCTTCTCGCATATCCTCGGGGCTTAGAACAAACGTGCCCCTCTTCTTTGTTGGTGGAGGTGGTTCAGGGACGGACCAATCTTCATGGTTTTTGGCAATCCTGCCCATTAAATCTTCCGCGTCGTCCGGTGTTCTTTTCCTGAAAACACAACCAGCACAACTGTCCAGATAGGACCTAGATTCATCAATTAGACCAGCATAGAATATATCAATTAATTCATTCTTAGGAACTCCATGTCCTGGTCTAGCCTGAATCAAACTGCAGTACCTCCCCCAAGCTTTAGGGAGGGACTCATCCTGCAACTGTTTAAAATTATAAATTCTTTGTAAAGCAGCATGTTGCATATGAGCAAGAAAGTACTTATCAACAAAAGAGTGAGCTAAGTCCTGAGGACTCTTAATAGAACCGCATGGGAGTGAATCATACCATGCTTTAGCACCTTCCTTCAAGGAGAAAGGAAGAAGCTTGGTCACATAAAAGTAGCGTATCTTCTCATCTGTGGTAAACAGGCTACCTAGCTCACCAAGTTTAGTTAGGTGTGCAATAGCATTATCATTTTCTCTGCCATAAAAGGGGTCAGCTTCAACCATAGGTATAAGTGAAAGATCAACAGAGAAATCAAAATCAGGATCATCAATGCATATAGGAGATGTAGCAAACTCAGGATTAGGAACGGTTTTGTTTTTCAAGGAGTGTTTTTCAAATATTTTCCTAATAGTTTCAGGGTCAGAGCCGGCAAACTCTGTCAGTTCCCTGCATAAATCTTCATCAAGTATATAGTAATCATCATCAAGGAGCCTCTCCTGGAGTTTACTCAATTCAGGAAAATCATAAGTTTCACCAATAGGGTAGCGAGTAACAGGAAGTTCAATTCCATATTTTTCAGCAGCAGCAGTAATTTGTTTCTCAAGAGCATAACCAAGCGAACTAATATCATCATCAAAAGTAGTAGAAGCATCATCAAGAGTATCAGACATAGTAACAGATTCAATAGGAGCATCATGTGGTGGTGGTGAGGCAAACTTACTCATAACAGAAGGTGAATCAAGCGTAGCACTAGTGCTCAGAGCAGTACCTCTTCTTGTAGTGGATCGTAAGATCGGAACCTTGGGGTCTCCTTTCTTACCCATAGTGAATAAAGTGCAGCAGGTAGGATACCTCAAGTAGACTTGTAAATATTGCTATGCTCCCCGGCAACGGCACCAGAAAACGGTACTTGATAACCCTCAACCGTAAGGGATCGAGATAGTCTTCGCGGGTAAGAATAACCCAATTTATTGATTCGACACACGGGGAGCCAAAGAGTATTTATAAGCTTTAACAATTGAGTTGTCAATTCAACCGCACCTGAAATATACTAACTTGCAACAAAAGATAAATGGTAACAGTGATATGATAGTGATGATAGTAATAGTAAAAGTAAACAGCAAAAGTAAATAGCAGTAGTAAATGGCAAAAGTAGCAACTAGTGACAAACAAGGTTTAAAATACTGTAGGCTAGGGAGATGGATGGTTGGGTGTTGCATGGATGAGATAGATTCTAACTTGGGGCACGGCACACGGAAAAGTAATGATCATCTAGGCAAATATCAAACATTAGGCATGTATCCCGTATGTAGTTGTACGTGCTTGCAATAAGAACTTGCACAACATCTTTTGTCCTACCATCCCGCTACGAACGGGGCCAAAAGGAACTAATGGATATTAAGGTGCTCCTGTCAAAGAGCACCGGAACAAAGCAATGAACTCAATGGATACATGTAATCCTCAAACTACGGACCATCCCCTTTGGTGTCCCAAGCTGTCACTTTTGGGATCGCCGGTTCCGAACCGTAACAGGTGCATACAACTCGTAGATAGGATCAAGAACACAAATATATTCATGCAAACACATATGGTTCAGATCTGAAATCATGGCACTCGGGCCCTAAGTGTCAAGCATTAAGAATAACAAGTTGTAGCAAAGATGATAAACACCATACTAGATGATAGGCAACATGCCCCCAACAATCTGACGAACTATTACATGATCTAACTCATCCAATCCCTACCATCCCCTTCGCCTACAGCAAGGGAATTACTCACACATGAAGGGGGAAGTCATGGAGGGATGATGGAGTGGTGATGATGATGACGATGGCGACGATCTCCCCTCTCCGGAGGCCAAATCAGCCTCCAGATTAGCCCTCCCGAAGAAGAACAGAGGGTGGCGGCGGCTCCGCGACGAAAAACAGCAAAAGGACTTCCGATCTGGGGTTTCTGCATCGGGAGGAAAAATACGGGCTAAAGTAGGGCACCAGGGGGTGTGGGGCCCACCCAGGCGCCTCCCCGGCACGGCCCAGGGGGGGCGCGCCCACAGGGCGCCTGGGCACCCCCTGGCCCCCCTGGCCCCCCTCTGGCCCCACTTCTGGCATTTTGTTTCTTCGGGTGCGTGGATTTTTCGTGATTTTTCGTGGATTTTTCTGAGATGCTTAAAAATCCGTTTTCCTGCACACAAATAAACCATACAGGCAGCTCTGCTGAAAACAGCGTCAGTCCGGGTTAGTTTAGTCCAAATCATGCAAGAATGAGGTCAAAACAATATCAAAAGTGTTTGGAAAAGTAGATACGTTTGAGACGTATCACCGTGTCCCTCGGTAAAAGGACGATCCGGAGTTGTACTCCGACCTCATGACAACTAGAACCGGATACTTAATAAAACACACCCTTACCAGTGCCAGATACAACCCGGTGATCGCTTTCCCACAGGGCGACGAGGGGAGGATCGCCGGGTAGGATTATGCTATACGATGTTACTTGGTGAACTTACCATCTACTCTATTCTACTGCTGCAAGGCGGAGGCTGCCAAAGGCGAGGATACTTGTTACTTTCCAGCTAGTCTCTTCTACTGCTGAAAGATGGAGGCTACCAGAAGCGTAGTCTTCGATTAGATTAGCTATCCCCCTCTTATTCCAGCATTCTGCAATTTAGCCCACAGATATTACCCCTTTACACATATACCATTGCATATGTGATGTAGCTCCTTGCTTGCGAGTACTTTGGAGGAGTACTCACGGTTGCTTTGCTCCCCCTTCTTTCTTCCTTCTGGTTGTTGCAACCAGATGGCGGATCCCAGGAGCCAGATGCCACTACCGACTACTACTACTACCTCTACGGAGCCTACTGCTACTTGGAGGCCGCCGATGACCAGGAGTAGTTAGGAGGTCCCAGGCAGGAGGGCTTGCCTCTTCGATCGTTGATGTTTGTCCTAGCCTTATTAAGGCAAAACTTGTTTAACTTATGTCTATACTTAGATATTATTGCTTCCGCTGACTCTTGTGTATTCAAGCTTATGTATTCGAGCCCTCGAGGCCCCTGGCTTGTAATATAAAGCTTGTATTATTTTAATTTGTGTCTAGAGTTGTGTTGTAATATCTTCCAGTGAGTCCTTGATCTTGGTTGTACACATTTGCGTGCATGATTAGTGTACGGTCAAATCGGGGGCGTCACAGTTCCTATAGGTGGTGCTATCGTACATCCTTGTTGATGGAGACTTCAACCCACGAAGGGTAACGGTTGCGCGAGTCCACGGGGGGCTCCACCCACGAAGGGTCCACGAACAAGCAACCTTGTCTATCTCACCATGCCCATCGCCCACGAAGGACTTGCCTCACTCGGGTAGATCTTCACGAAGTAGGCGATCTCCTTGCCCTTACAAACTCCTTGGTTCAACTCCACAATCTTGTCGGAGGCTCCCAAGTGTCACCTAACCAATCTAGGAGACACCACTCTCCAAAAGGCAATAAATGATGTGTTGATGATGAACTCCTTGCTCTTGTGCTTCAAGTGATAGTCTCCCAAACACTCAACTCTCTCTCACAGATTTGGATATGGTGTAAAGATTATTTGAGTGAAAATCAACTTGGGGAAGGCTAGAGAGCAAGATTCTTGTGGTAGGATTGGTCTATCTTGGTCTCAACACATGAGCATGTGGTTCTCTCTCAGAAAATGGGTAATGGAAGTGTAGGCACATTTTGCTGGCTCTCTCGCAAATGGAGATGGGGGTGGAGGGGTATATATAGCCTCCACACAAAATCCAACCGTTACACACATTTGACCCTACTCGGTCAGACCGAATAGGTGAACTCAGTAAGACCAATGCAGTTCAAAATGTGAACGTTAGGAATCTCGGTGAGACCAACATGATCAACTCGGTGTGACCGATGTGCTAGGGCAGGGCAAAACTAAAGGAAATATTCCCTAGAGGCAATAATAAAGTTGTTATTTATATTTCCTTGTATATCATTATAAATGTCTTTTATTCATGCTATAATTGTATTAACCGAAAACTTAATACATGTGTGAATACACAGACAAAATAGAGTGTACCTAGTATGCCTCTACTAGACTAGCTCGTTACTCAAAGATGGTTATGTTTCCTAACCATAGACATGTGTTGTCATTTGATCAACGGGATCACATCATTATGAGAATGATGTGATGGACAAGACCCATCCGTTAGCTTAGCACTATGATTGTTTAGTTTTACTGCTATTGCTTTCTTCATAACTTATACATGTTCCTCTGACTATGAGATTATGCAACTCCCGAATACCGGAGGAACGCCTTGTGTGCTATCAAACGTCACAACGTAACTAGGTGATTATAAAGATGCTCTGTATGTGTCTCCGAAGGTGTTTGTGGTGTTGGCATAGATCGAGAATAGGATTTGTCACTCCGAGTGTCGGAGAGGTATCTCTGGGCCCTCTCGGTAATACACATCGTAATAAGCCTTGCAAGAAAATGACTATTGAGTTAGTCACGAGATGGTGTATTACGGAACGATTAAAGAGACTTGCCGGTAATGAGATTTAACTAGGTATGATGATACCTACGATCGAATCTCGGGCAAGTAACATACCGATGACAAAGGGAACAAACGTATGTTGTTGTGCGGTTTGACTGATAAAGATCTTCGTAGAATATGTAGGAGCCAATATGAACATCCAGGTTACGATATTGGTTATTGACCGGAGATGTGTCTCGGTCATGTCTACATAGTCCTCGAACCCGTAGGGTCCGCACGCTTAACGTCCGATGACGATTGGTATTATGAGTTTATGTGTTTTGATGTATCGAAGGTTGTTCGGAGTTCCGGATGAGAACACGGACATGACGAGGATTATCAAAATGGTCAAGACATAAATATTGGTATATTGTACGACTATATTCGGACACAAGAAGTGTTCCGGAGAAGTTTCGGATAAAATTGGAGTGCTAGAGGGTTATCGGAACCCCCCGGGGGAACTAATGGGCCATATGGTTCTTAGTGGAGAGAGAGGGGCGGCTAGGGCAGGTCGCGCGCCCCCTCCCCCTTGGGTCCGAATTGGACTAGGGAAGGGGGGCGGCGCCCCCCTTTCCTTCTCCCTCTCCCTCTCCTTCCTTCCCCCTCTATCCCTCTTGGTCGACTCCTACTAGGAATAGGATTCCTATTCCTAGTAGCACTCCCCTTGTGGGGCGCGCCCTAGGAGGGCAGGCCAACCTCCCCTTGCTCCTTTATATGCAGTGGCAGGGGGCACCCTAGAACACACTGACAATTGTTTTAGCCGTGTGCGGTGCCCCCCTCCACTGTTACAAACCTCGGTCATATTGTCACAGTGCTTAGGCGAAGCCCTGTGTCGGTAACTTCATCAACACCATCACCATGCCATCGTGTTGACGAAACTCTCCCTCGACCTCAACTCGATCAAGAGTTCGAGGGACGTCACTGAGCTAAACGTGTGCAGATCGCGGAGGTGCCGTGTGTTTGGTGCTTGATTGGTTGGATCGCGAAGACGTTGGACTACATCAACCGCGTTACTCAACGCTTCCGCTTTCGGTCTACGAGGGTACATGGACACACTTTCCCCGCTCATTGCTATGCTTCTCCTAGATAGACCTTGCATGATCGTAGGATTTTTTTTGAAATACCACGTTCCCCAACAGTGGCATCATGAGCCAGGTCTATGCGTAGATGATATGCACAAGTAGAACACAATGAGTTGTGGGTGATAATAGTCATACTGCTTACCAGCATGTCATACTTTGATTCAGCGGTATTGTGAGATGAAGCGGCCTGGACCGATATTACGCGTATGCTTATGCGAGACTGGTTTCGCCGTTACGAGCACTCGTTGATTAAAGGTGACCGATGGGTGTCTGTCTCTCTCACTTTAGTTGAATCGAGTGTGACTACACCCGGTCCTTGTGAAGGTTAAAACAGCACACTTGATGAAAAATCGTTGTGGTTTTGATGTGTAGGTAAGAACGGTTCTTACTAAGCCCGTAGCAGCCACGTAAAACTTGCAACAACAAATTAGAGGACGTCTAACTTGTTTTTGCAGGGCATGTTGTGATGTGATATGGTCAAGACGTGATGAGTTATACGTTATTGTATGAGATGGTTATGTTTTGTAAGTATCAGCAACCAGCAGGAGCCTTATGGTTGTCTCTTTATTGTATGAATTGCGAAAGCCATGTACTCCCTCTGTTCCTTAATATAAGGTGTATTATTTTTTCAAAAAGTCAAACTTGTCTAACTTTGACCAAGTTTATAGACAAAAATATCAATGTCTAGACTACCAAACCATTATCACTAGATTGCCCATGAAGTATATTTTTATATTATATATATTTAGTGTTGCAAATATTTATATATTTTGCTATAAAATTGGTCAAACATAGGTTACGTTTGACTTTTTAAAAAACTAATACACCTTATATTTAGGAACGGAGGGAGTAATTGCTTTACTTTATCACTATGAGTTAGCGATAGTAGAAGTGGCAATAGTTGGTGAGACGACCACGTCGCTACGATGAAGATCATGGTGTCATGCCGATGACGATGGAGATCATGACGATGCTTTGGAGATGGTGATCAAAAGCATAAGATGGTGATGGCCATATCATGTCACATATTTTGATTGCATGTGATGTTTATCTTATTATGCTTCTTATTTTGCTTAGTACGGCGGTAGTATTATAAGATGATCCCTTACAAAATTTCAAGGTACAAGTGTTCTCCTTGAGTATGCACTTTTGCGATAGTTCGTCGTGCCGAGACACCACGTGATGATCGGGTGTGACAAGCTCTGCGTTCAAATACAACAGGTGTAAGATAGTTTTGCACATGCAGAATACTTGGGTTAAACTTGACAAGCCTAGCATGTACAGACATGGCCTCGGTAACACTGGAGACCGAAAGGTCGAGCGTGAATCATATAGTAGATATGATCAACATAAGATGTTCACCATTGAAAACTACTCCATCTCACGTGATGATCGAACATGGTTTAGTTGATTTGGATCACGTGATCATTTAGATGACTAGAGGGATGTCTATCTAAGTGGGAGTTCTTTAGTAATATGATTAATTGAACTTTAATTTATCATGAACTTAGTCCTGATAGTTTTTGCATATCTATGTTGTTGTAGATCAATGGCCCGTGCTACCATTCCCTTGAATTTTATTGCATTCCCAGAGAAAGCTAGGTTGAAAGATGATGGTAGCAACTACACGAACTGAGTCCGTAACTTGAGGATTATCCTCATTGCTGCACAGAAGAATTATGTCCTTGAAGCACCGCTAGGTGACAGGCCTGCTACAGGAGCAACTCCTGACGTTATGAACGTCTGGCAAGCTCGTTCTGATGACTACTCGATAGTTCAGTGTGCCATGCTTTACCGCTTAGAGTCGGGACTTCAAAGACATTTTGAACGTCATGGAGCATATGAGATGTTCCAAGAGTTGAAGTTAATATTTCAAGCAAATGCCCGAATTGAGAGATATGAAGCCTCCAATAATTTCTATAGCTGCAAGATGGAGGAGAACAGTTCTATCAGTGAACACTTACTCAGAATATGTGGGTACTACAATCACATGACTCAACTTGGATGCAAAGTTGATGAAGATAGTGTTATTGATAGAGTTCTTCAATCACTGCCACCAAGCTATAAAGGCTTCATGATGAACTATAATATGCAAGGGATGCAGAAGACTATTCTCGAGCTCTTTGTTATGCTCAAAGTTGCGGAGGTAGAAATCAAAAAGGAGCATAAAGTGTTGATGGTCAAAAAGACCACTAGTTTCAAAAAAAAAGGGCAAGGGAAAGAAGGGGAACTTCAAGAAGAATAGCAAGCCAGATGCTACTCCCACGAAGAAACCCAAGTCTGGAGCCAAGCCTGAAACTGAGTGCTTCTACTGCAAAGGGACAGGACACTGGAAGCGAAACTACCCCAAGTATTTGGTGGATAAGAAGGATGGCAAAGTGAACAAAGGTATATTTCATATACATGTTGGTGATGTGTACCTTACTGATGCTCGTAGTAGTACTTGGGTATTTGATACTGGTTCGGTTGCTAATATTTGTAACTCAAAACATGGGATATGGATTAAACGAAGATTAGCTAAGAATGAGGTGATGATGCGCATGGGAAATGGTTCCAAAGTCGATGTGATTGTCGTCGGCACGCTACCTCTACATCTACCTTCGGGATTAGTTTTAGACCTAAATAATTGTTATTTGGTGCCAGCGTTGAGCATGAACATTATATCTTGATCTTGTTTGTTGCAAGACGGTTATTCATTTAAATCAGAGAATAATGGTTGTTCTATTTATATGGGTAATATCTTTTATGCTCATGCACCCTTAATGAATGGTCTATTTTTGTTGGATCTTGATCATAGTGATACACATATTCATAATGTTGAAGCTAAAAGATGCAAAGTTGATAATGATAGTGCAACTTATTTGTGGCACTGCCGTTTAGGTCATATTGGTGTAAAGTGCATGAAGAAACTCCATGTTGATGGACTTTTGGAATCACTTGATTATGAATCACTTGGTGCTTGCGAACCATGCCTCATGGGCAAGATGACTAAAACTCCGTTCTCCAGAACAATGGAGCGAGCAACTGACTTATTGGAAATCATATATACTGATGTATGCGGACCAATGAGTGTTGAGGCTCGCGGCGGGTATCGTTTTTTCTGACCTTCACAGATGATTTGAGCAGATATGGGTATATCTACTTGATGAAGCACAAGTCTGAAACATTTGAAAAGTTCAAAGAATTTCAGGGTGAAGTAGAGAATCATCGTAATAATAAAATAAAGTTTATACGATCTAATCGCGGAGGCGAATATTTGAGTTATGAGTTTGGTCTTCATTTGAAACAATGTGGAATAGTTTCACAACTCACGCCACCTGGAACACCATAGCATAATTTTGTGTCCAAACGTCGTAACCGTACTTTATTAGATATGGTGCGATCTATGATGTCTCTTACCGATTTACCACTATCATTTTGGGGTTAAGCTTTAGAGACAGCTTCATTCACGTTAAATAGGGCACCATCTAAATCTGTTGACACGACACCTTATGAACTGTGGTTTAGCAAGAAACACAAGTTGTCGTTTCTTAAAGTTTGGGGCTGTGATGCTTATGTGAAAAAGCTTCAACCTGATAAGCTCGAACCCAAGTCCGAGAAATGTGTCTTCATAGGATACCCAAAGGAAACTGTTGGGTACACCTTCTATCACAGATCCGAAGGCAAGATATTCATTGCTAAGAATGGATCCTTTCTAGAGAAGGAGTTTCTCTCGAAAGAAGTAAGTGGGAGGAAAGTAGAACCTGATGAGGTAATTGTACCTTCTCCCGAATTAGAAAGTAGTTCATCACAGAAACTAGTTCCAGTGATTCCTACACCGACCAGTGAGGAAGCAAATGAAGATGATCATGAAACTTCAGATCAAGTTACTACTGAACCTCGTAGGTCAACCAGAGTGCGTTCCGTACCAGAGTGGTACGGTGATAACCCACAAGTGTAGGGGATCGCAACAGTTTTCGAGGGTAAAGTATTCAACCCAAATTTATTGATTCGACACAAGGGGAGCCAAAGAATACTCTTAAGTATTAGCAGCTGAGTTGTCAATTCAACCAAACCTGGAAACTTAGTATCTCCAGCAAGATAGTTTAGTAGCAAAGTAATATGATAGTGGCAGTAGCGGTAACAAAGGTAACGATAATGTTTTTGTAATTTTTGTAATAGTAGTAGCGGAAAAGTAAATAAGCAACAAGCAATATGGGAAAAGCTCGTAGGCATTGGATCGGTGATGGCAAATTATGTCGGATGCAATTCATCATGTAGAAGTTATAACCTAGGGTGACACGGAACTATCTCAAGTTCATCAATGCAATGTAAGCATGTATTCCGAATATAGTCATACGTGCTTATGGAAAAGAACTTGCATGACATCTTTTGTCCTACCCTCCCGTGGCAGCGGGGTCCTATTGGAAACTAAGGGATATTAAGGCCTCCTTTTAATAGAGTACCAGACCAAAGCATTAACACATAGTGAATACATGAACTCCTCAAACTAAGGTCATCACCGGGAGTGGTCCCGATTATTGCCACTTCGGGGTTGCCGGGTCATAACACATAGTAGGTGACTATAGACTTGCAAGATAGGATCAAGAACACACATATATTCATGAAAATATAATAGGTTCAGATCTCAAATCATGGCACTTGGGCTCTAGTGGCAAGCATTAAGCATAGCAAAGTCATAGCAACATCAATCTCAGAACATAGTGGATACTAGGGATTAAACCCTAACAAACTAACTCGATTACATAATAGATCCCATCCAACCCATCACCGTCCAGCAAGCCTACGATGGAATTAATCACGCACAGCTGTGAGCATCATGGAATTGGTGATGGAGGAAGGTTGATGATGACGATAGTGATGATCTCCACTCTCCGGAGTCCCGAACGGACTCCAGATCAGCCCTCCCGAGAGAGATTAGGGCTTGGCGGCGGCTCCGTATCGTAAAACGCGATAATTCTTCCTCCTTGATTTTTTTCTCCCCGAAAGTGAATATATAGGATCTGGGGATACATCGCTGGAGCACCAAGGGGGCCACGAGGCAGGGGGCGCGCCCTAGGGGGGCGCGCCCCCACCCTCGTGGACAGGGTGTGCCCCCCTGGTCTGGATCTTCTTGTAGGTATTTTTTATATTTTCCAAAATAATCTCCGTGGATTTTCAGGTCATTCCGAGAACTTTTTATTTCTGCACAAAAACAACACCATGGCAGTTCTGCTGAAAACAGCATCAGTCCGGGTTAGTTCCATTCAAATCATGCAAGTTAGAGTCCAAAACAAGGGCAAACGTGTTTGGAAAAGTAGATACGTTGGAGACGTGTCAACTCCCCCAAGCTTAAACCTTTGCTTGTCCTCAAGCAATTCAGTTGATAAACTGAAAGTGATAAAGAAAAACTTTGACAAACTCTGTTTGCTCTTGTTGTTGTAAATATGTAAGCCAGCATTCAGGTTTTCAGCAATAATCATGAACTAACCACATTCACAATAACTTTCAGGTCTCAAGTCTACTCACATCAATGGCATAATCAACTAGCGAGCAATAATAATAAACCTCGAATAACAACACTTTCTCAAAACAATCATGATATGATATAACAAGATGGTATCTCTCTAGCCTTTTCTGAGACCACAAAACATAAATGTATAGCACCTTTAAAGATCAAGGACTGACTAGACATTGTAATTCATGGTAAAAGAGATCCAGTCATGATCATACTCAATGCAAATTAATTGTAATACATGCAAATGACAGAGGTGCTCTCCTACTGGTGCTCTTTGATAAGAGGATGATGAGTCTGCATAATAGTAAATAGATAGGCCCTTCGCAGAGGGAAGCAGGGATTTGTAGAGGTGCGAGAGCTCGATTTTTAAATAGAGATGAATAACATTTTGAGAGGTATACTTTCATTGTCAACATATCAACCAAGAATCTCGATATCTCCCATGCTACGCACATTATAGGCGGTTCCCAAACAGAATGGTAAAGTTTATACTCCCCTAACCTCCAACAAGCACACTCCACGGCTAGCCCGAAACAACGGGTACCGTCCAAACTAGCAACAGCCCTGGGGGAGTTTTGTTTAATTATTATGATTTTGAGCATGGGACTGGGCATCCCGGTTACCAGCCATTTTCTCGTGAATGATGAGCGGAGTCCACTCATTGTGAGAATAACCCACCTAGCATGGAAGATATAGACAACCCTAGTTGATACATGAGCTATTCAAGCATACAAAACAGAATTTCATTTGAAGGTTTAGAGTTTGGCACATACAAATTTACTTGGAACGGCAGGTAAATACCGCATATTGGAAGGTACAATGGACTCATGTGGAATAACTTTGGGGTTTATGGAAGTGGATGCACAAGCAGTATTCTCGCTTAGTACAGGTGAAGGCTAGAAAGAGACTGGGAAGCGACCAGCTAGAGAGCAACAACGGTCATGAACATGCATTAAAGTTAATCAACACTGAGTGCAAGCATGAGTAGGATATAAATCACCATGAACATAAATATCGTGGAGGCTATGTTGATTTGTTTCAACTACATGTGTGAACATGTGCCAAGTCAGACCACTTGAATCGTCCAAAGGAGGATACCACCCTATCATACTACATCACAACCATTTTAATATCATGTTGGCATGCGAGATAGACCATTATAACTCTCAGCTAATTGAGCATGGCATAAGCAGCTATGATCTCTAATTGTCATTGCAAGCATGTTTCATTCATAACAAGCTGAATCAGGAATGATGAACTATCATATTTACAAAAACAAAAGAGGTCGAGTTCATACCAGCTTTTATTATCTCATTTGGTTCATCATATATCATCCTTATTTCCTTTCACTCGCACGACCGAATGATGTGGATAATAATAATAGTGCACGTGCAATGGACTAAGCTGGAATCTGCAGACATTTAATACAGGAGAGAAGACAAGGTAATATGGCTCAAGGTTAAATCAACAATAAAGCATATGAGAGCCACTAAGCAATTTCATTCATGGTCTTCTACTCTTAACCCCCAAAGAAAAGAAAAGAAACTATTTACACGGGAAAGCTCCCAACAAGCAAAAGAAGAACGGGAAATCTTTTTGGGTTTTCTTTTAGCTACTACTACTACAAGCAAGGAAAGAAAGTAAACTAGCTAGAAGCTACAGCTACTATATTTTATTCTTAAGGTTTTTCTAGCACACAAGAAAAATACTAAGAAAAATAAATTGAAACTAAACATGGATGGTACAGTGAAAGAGTGTGAGCATCGACAACTAGAATAAGTGTGTGAACATGAATGTAAAGTCGGTGAGAAACACGTACTCCCCCAAGCTTAGGCTTTTGGCCTAAGTTGGTCTATGGCCACGGATCGAAGCTACTCCCTCCAGTGTACTGAGATGAGTCCTCTGGGTGCCACTGGTTGGCAAGCTCATCCCAATCCCACCCATAAACAGACTGACGGTAGGGGTCGAGTGGTGGCTTCGGCTCAGGCTCCGGAGCTTGTGCCTGGCCCTGGTACTTGTAGAAGGCATCTGATGTAACGAGATATATGCCTGTAGATAGATCAAATAGAGATGGTGCAGGCAAGGTAACAATTTCACAATATTTTTCATCAAACCTTAATTTATAATTAAGCAACCTATCCTTGTCTTTAACAATAAAATCATGTGCTACCATGCTCTTGTAGTCTAGATAAACAGGGGCAAGCAATTTTTCCTCCTTCTCATAATGCCTAATAGGTATTCTAAAATGTTCAACAAGGCGAGAAGCAAAGATGCCTCCAAAGACGGGTCCCTTTGAGCGGTTCAGACTCAGTCGTTTAGCAACGACACCCAAGCTAAAAGTTGTGTCTTGAAACATAGCATGGCGTAAAATGAAAATATCGGGGGCACTAAGATTCCCACTGTTCCCGTGACCAATTAAACATCTACTAGCAAATAAAGCAAAGTAGCGCAGAATAGGGATGTGTATACTAGTGATTCTTGCCCCTGAGACTTGTCTAGTTTCCCCTACAACTATCATGTCAATAAACCCTTCCACGTCTTCACGACGTGGGTCATCAAGTCTACCTCCAAAGGGTATCTTGCATACTTCAAAAAATTGTAAGAGTGATATCTCCTTAATCTCATCATATAAACGAAACTCCACTGTAGGTGGTGTTTTCTTAGCATGAAAATGAAAGCTTTGCTTGAAAATATTGGTAAGTAAGAGATACTGTTCAGGCTGGTTGATACATCTCCAATGTATCTATAATTTTTTGTTGTTCCATGCTATTATTTATGAAGTCTTGGATGTTTAATGGGCTTTATCATTCACTTTTATATCATTTTTGGGACTAACCTACTAACCCAAAGGCCCAATCCAGATTGCTGTTTTTTTTTTTGCCTATTTCAGGGTTTTGCAGAAAAGGAATATCAAACGGAGTCCAAACGGAATGAAACCTTCGCGAGAGATATTTTTAGAGGAAAGCACGCTCGAGAAACGTCAGGACCAAGTCAGGGGGCAAGGGACCTGCCCTCGAGGGTGGGGGGCGCGCCCCCCTGCCTCGAGGCTGGCCCACACGGCCCCTAGTGCCCTCCTTCTTCCTATATATACCTACGTACCCCAGAAACTCCATACGCAGAGAGAAAACCCTAATTCCACCGCCGTAGCTTCTGTTCCCATGGAGATCCCATCTTGGAGCCTGTTTCGGGAGGGGGATCCATCACGGAGGCCTTCATCGTCATCATCATCATCATCGCCCTCACCATGAGTTGTGAGTAGTTTACCACAGACCTTCGGGTCCATAGCTAGTATCTAGATTGCTTCTTCTCTCTCCCTGGATCTCAATACAAAGTTCTCCTCGGTCTTCGAGGAGATCTATTTGATGTAATCTCTTTTTGCGGTGTGTTTGTCGAGATCCGATGAATTGTGAGTTTATGATCAAGGTTATCTATGAAAGATATTTGGTTCATCTCTGAACTTTTTATGTGTGCTCATAATATCCTTGCAAGTCTCTTCGAATTATTGGTTTGGTTTGGCCTACTAGATCTATAGTTCTTGCAATGGGAGAAGTGCTTGGCTTTGGGTTCAATCTTGCGGTGTCCTTTCCAAGTGACAGTAGGGGCAGCAAGGCACGTATTGTATTGTTGCCATCGAGGATAAAAAGATGTGGTTTACATCATATTGCTTGAGTTTATCCCTCTACATCATGTCATCTTGCTTAAAGCGTTACTCTGTTCGTGTGAACTCAATACACTAGATGCATGCTGGATAGCGGTCGATGTGTGGAGTAATAGTAGTAGATGCAGGCAGGAGTCGGTCTACTTGTCTCGGATGTGATGCCTATATACAATGATCATGCCTAGATAGTCTCATAATCATTTGCTTTTCTATCAATTTCTTGACACTAATTTGTTTACCCGTCGTAGAATACCGCTATCATGAGAGAAGCTACTAGAGAAAACTATGGCCCCCGGGTCTATTCTCAACATATCAATCTACATCTACTTTACTTTTCTTGCTTTTATTTGCTGTTTTATTAAACTAAAAATACCAAAAATATAATTATCACCTCTATCAGATCTCACTCTCATAAGTGACCGTAAAGGGATTGACAACCCCTTATCGCGTTGGCTGCGAAGTTCTTATTTGTTTGTGCAGGTGTGAGGGACTGGCGCGTGGTCTCCTACTTGATTGATAGCTTGGTTCTCAAAAACTGAGGGAAATACTTACGCTACTGTGCTACATCTCCCTTTCCTCTTCGAGGGAATACAACGCAAGCTCAAGAGGTAGCAAGAAGAATTTCTGGCGCAGTTGCCGGGGAGGCTTACGCAAAAGTCATATACCAAGTACCTATCACAAACCCTTATCCTTCGCATTACATTTATTTGCCTCTCGTTTTCCTCTCCCCCACTTCACCTTTGCCGTTTTATTCGCCCTTCTTCCGCCGTGTATTTTTCGTTCGCTTGCTCCTTGTCTGCTCGTGTGCTGCTTGCTTGCCTGTTATCATGGCTAGTCCCTTATCCGCTCCTTTGTCTCCCGAGTTTGAAGTGCTTCTCTTCAAGCAAAAGCAAGGAGAAAACTTAAAAGATGCTTGGTTTAGGATGATGGAATCTTATCGTAAGTGCACCTTAGAGGTGACTTTTAGAATCTTGCTTCGCAATTTTTAGTTGGATTGAATATGTCTCACAGACAACTCTTGGATTGCGTTGCCAAAGGGAATTTTATCGAAGTTGATCCTAGTTTCACGCATGAAATCATAGAGGGAATAGTGGGAACACTACCTCCCCAAAAGGAGTCAAACTCAACCCCGGAAGGGATGCAAGTTTTTGAGAAAATTTGCGAAGTAACGAAAATATTACAAAAATCTCTTGAACCTCTTAAGAGTGTTAGTGGGAATCTCCACCGCATGAATATGTTGATTACTCTTTGCAATAAGCGGTTGGATGCTTTAGATCTTAAGATTTCTGAATATGAGGGGAAACGCAAAGAACCTCGCAGATTCGAGCTTGACACCATTAAAAGGGTGAAGACCAAAGATGGCAATACCTACATCTATCTCGTATCGTGCCTAGCTAGGGGCGTAAAACGATAGCGCATGTTGGGAGGCAACCCGATATTATGTTTTTTGCTTTTGTTGCTGTTAGGGAATAAAAATTGCATCCAGACTCTGATTAGATGTGGTTTCATGTTTTGTTTAGTGTTTGTGCCAAGTAGAACCTTTGGTAAGACTTGTGTGAAGTTTATTTGAGCTTGCTGTGAAAAACAGAATCGTTAGCGCTCGCTAAAGTAGTCTTCAGATTTTACTGGAGCGTGCTTTTTAGTTGATTCTTTTTTATGCTGATTGGTAGGAAAATTTTGCAAGTTTACCAGTTTAGTTTGAATTTTTTGGAGTTCCATCAGTAGGCGAACACAGCAGATTACTACAGACTGTTCTGTTTTTGACAGATTCTGTTTTTCGTGTGTTGTTTGCTTATTCCAATGCATCTATGAGTAATATTTGAGGATATGAACCATAGAGAACTTGGAGTACAGTAGGTTTAACACCAATATAAACAAAGAATGAATTCCTTGCTGTACCTTTGAGTAGTGGTTTGCTTTCCCTTACTACGGAGCTCACGAGAATTTTTGTCTAAGTTTTGTGTTGAGAAGTTTTCAAGTTTTGAGTATTGCTTTGATGGACTATGGAACAAGGAGTAGCAAAGGCCTAATCTTGGGGATGCCCATGGCACCCCAAGTAAATTCAAGATAATCAAAAGCCTAAGCTTGGGGATGCCCTGGGAAGGCATCCCCTCTTTCGTCTTCATCCATCGGTAACTATACTTGGAGCTATATTTTTATTCGCAACATGCTATGTGTTTTGCTTGGAGCGTCTTGTATAATTTGAGTCTTTGATTGTTAGTTTGCCACAATCATCCTTGCTGGACATACCTATTTGAGAGAGTTAAATATGGCCTAGAAATTATTAGAACACTCTATGTGCTTCACTTATATCTTTTGAGTTGAATAGTTTCTGCTCTAGTGCTTCACTTATATCTTTTAGAGCACGGTGGTGGTAATATTTTGTAGAAATTGTTGAACTCTCATGCTTCACTTATATCTATTTGAGAGTCCATTAAAACAGCATGGTAATGTGTTTAGGCTAAAGAAACTAGTCTTCACATGATAAACATCCAACGTCAATGTAGTAAAAAATCACATCAAGTGCATTGAATAGAATGAGATGTTGGATGCTTGATAATTGTTTTGAGACATGAGGATAGTGATATTAGAGTCATGCTAGTGGAGTTATTATGAAATTGAAGAGTACTTGTGTTAAGGTTAGTGATTCCTGTATCATGCACATATGGTGAACCGCTATGTGACGAAGTTAGAGCATGAGGTATTTGTAGAGTGTCATCCTCTGTGTGGAGGTCGGGGGCGCGCGATGGTTAACTCCTACCAACCTCCTCCCTAGGAGCATGCGTTGATTGCTTTGTTTTGATGACTTGTAAATTTTTGCAATAAGTATATGAGTTCTTTATGACTAATGTTTAGTCCATGGGTTATACGCACTCTCACCCTTCCACCATTGCTAGCCTCTCTTGTACCGCGCAACTTTCATTGGTACCATACACCCACTATATACGTTCCTCAAAACAGCCACCATATACCTTCCTCAAAACGGCCACCATACCTACCTATCATGGCATTTCCATAGCCATTCCGAGATATATTGCCATGCAACTTTCCACCGTTCCGTTCATATGACACGCATCATATTGTCATAGTGCCATGCATGATCATGTAGTTGACATCATAGTTGTGGCAAAGCCACCATGCATAGTTTTTCATATATGTCGCTCTTGATTCATTTCTTATGATGGTACACCGCCGGAGGCATTCATGTAGAGTCATACTTGTTGTAGTATCGAGTTGTAATTTCAAGTTGTAACAAAAAGTGTGATGATCATCATTATTAGAGCATTGTCCCGTGTGAGGAAAGGCCAGTAAGAAAAGAGAAGGCCCAAAAAAAATATAGAGAGGGGCTAAAAAGAAGGAGAGAAAAGCCCCTTCAAAAAATGAGAGAAAAGAGAGAAGGGACAATTGCTACTATCTTTTTCCACACTTGTGCTTCAAAGTAGCACCATGATCTTCATTGTAGAGAGTCTCATGATTAGTCACTTTCATACACTAGTGGGAATTTTCATTATAGAACTTGGCTTGTATATTCCAACAATGGGCTTCCTCAAATTCCCTAGGTCTTCGTGAGCAAGCAAGTTGGATGCACACCCACTAGTTTCTTTTGTTGAGCTTTCATCCATATTTAGCTCTAGTGCATCCGTTGCATGGCAATCCCTACTCACTCACATTGATATGTATTAATGGGAATCTCCATAGCCCGTTGATACGCCTAGTTGATGTGAGACTATCTTCCTCTCTTTTGTCTTCTCCACAACCACCTCTATTCCACCCATGGTGCTATATCCATGGCTCACGCTCATGTATTGCGTGAAAGTTGAAAGGTTTGAAAAAAAATAGAGTATGAAATCAAATGCTTGGCTGAAATCGGGGTTGTGCATGATATGAATATTTTGTGTGATGAAGAGGGAGCATAGCCAGACTATATGATTTTGTAGGGATAACTTCCTTTAGCCATGGTATTTTGAGAAGACATGATTGCTTTGTTAGTATTGCTTGAAGTATTGTTATTTCTTATGTCAATATAGACTTTTATCTTGAATCTTTCAGATCTCAACATTCATACCACAATTAAGAGAATTACAATGAAAAACTATATTGGTTAGAATTCCACATCAAAAATTCTTTCTTTATCATTTACCTACTCGAGGACGAGCAGGAATTAAGCTTGGGGATGCTTGATACGTCTCCAACGTATCTATAATTTTTTATTGTTCCATGCTATTATTTATGAAGTCTTGGATGTTTAATGGGCATTATCATTCACTTTTATATCATTTTTGGGACTAACCTACTAACCCAAAGGCCCAGTCCAGATTGCTGTTTTTTGCCTATTTCAGGGTTTTGCAGAAAAGGAATATCAAACGGAGTCCAAACGGAATGAAACCTTCGCGAGAGATTTTTTTGGAGGAAATCATGCTCGAGAAACGTCAGGACCAAGTCAAGGGGCAAGGGACCTGCCCTCGAGGGTGGGGGCGTGCCCCCTGCCCAGGGCACGCCCCCTGCCTCGAGGCTGGCCCACACGGCCCCCGGTGCCCTCCTTCTTCCTATATATACCTACGTACCCCAGAAACTCCATACGCAGAGAGAAAACCCTAATTCCACCACCATAGCTTCTGTTCTCGTTGAGATCCCATCTTGCAGCCTGTTCTGGGAGGGGGATCCATCAGGGAGGCCTTCATCATCATCATCATCATCATCGCCCTCACCATGAGTTGTGAGTAATTTACCACAGACCTCCGGGTCCATAGCTAGTATCTATATGGCTTCTTCTCTCTCTCTGGATCTCAATACAAAGTTCTCCTCGGTCTTCGAGGAGATCTGTTTGATGTAATCTCTTTTTGCGATGTGTTTGTCGAGATCCGATGAATTATGAGTTTATGATCAAGGTTATCTATGAAAGATATTTGGTTCTTCTCTGAACTTTTTATGTGTGCTCATAATATCCTTGCAAGTCTCTTCGAATTATTGGTTTGGTTTGGCCTACTAGATCTATAGTTCTTGCAATGGGAGAAGTGCTTGGTTTTGGGTTCAATCTTGCGGTGTCCTTTCCCAATGACAGTAGGGGCAGCAAGGCACGTATTGTATTGTTGCCATCGAGGACAAAAAGATGGGGTTTTCGTCATATTGCTTGAGTTTATCCCTCTACATCATGTCATCTTGCTTAAGGCGTTACTCTGTTCGTATGAACTCAATACACTAGATGCATGCTGGATAGCGGTTGATGTGTGGAGTAATAGTAGTAGATGCAGAATCGTTTTGGTCTACTTGTCTCGGACGTGATGCCTATATACAATGATCATGCCTAGATAGTCTCATAATTATTCGCTTTTCTATCAATTGCTTGACACTAATTTGTTTACCCGCCGTAGAATACCGCTATCATGAGAGAAGCCACTAGAGAAAACTATGGCCCCCGGGTCTATTCTCAACATATCAATCTACATCTACTTTACTTTTCTTGCTTTTATTTGCTATTTTATTAAACTAAAAATTCCAAAAATATAATTATCATCTCTATCAGATCTCACTCTCGTAAGTGACTGTAAAGGAATTGACAACCCCTTATCGCATTGGTTGCGAAGTTCTTATTTGTTTGTGCAGGTGCGAGGGACTGGCGCGTGGTCTCCTACTGGATTGATACATTGGTTCTCAAAAACTGAGGGAAATACTTACGCTACTGTGCTGCATCTCCCTTTCCTCTTCGAGGGAATACAACGCAAGCTCAATAAGTAGCACTGGTCGTGGAGGAAGTCGGTGAGGCCTGCATTATTTGCCAACCAATAAAAGTCTTCGTAAATCCCAGCGGACATCATGAAATCATTACAAGGCCATTCACACGATCGACTTCCGCCATGCGAGGAAGATTATATTTGGGCTTCTTATTTTCTTCTTTCTTCTTCTCCTCTGAGCTCTTACTTGAGGTGCCCCTCAACAATCTCTTTGTCATTTTTCCTTTCTGAAAATTTCTGAAATCTTTAGTAACTCAAAATAAAAGTTAACCAAACTCAACAAGATTGATAGCAACAACTCCTACTAGTGCCTGGAGATTATATCATGCATTAGAACTACTTGGGACCAAGAAAATTTGACATGCAAGCTTAAGAACAAGGTCACCACAGCAGCAAAAATTTGCAATAAATAAAGCACTAGAACAAAAACTAATTGGACCAATGGAGGAGTCACATACTGTAACGCCCCGGACACACCCGCCGGTGGTCGTTACTCCTGGCGGGATCTAGACTGGCCTCACATATCAATACTAGTCATTTCTGCGCACTTTGTCCTCACTCGTGCGCACTCGGGAGCAACTTCCCGGTCGTTCACCCATCCTGAAACTACTCCAAGCTGAGCACGCTTAACTTTGGAGTTCTATCCAAACGGGCTGCCGGAAAAGAAGGAATTCCTTATTGATATTAGTAGTCTATCATCCCTAATAATCCAGGCCATCACATACACCCTCACTCAGAGGAACCGACATCCTCGTCAGGCCACAGGAATGTTCCCTCTTGGCACAACCGTATGTGCTTCCAGGACAGCACATGTGCCATGCCGTGTGCCACGACGGGTCACAAACGTCATGCACAACATGACTGCAAACTGTCTGCAAACATCCATGTAACTGTGAGGGTCGGCTCTGATACCAACTTGTAACGCCCCGGACACACCCGCTGGTGGTCATTACTCCTGGCGGGATCTAGACTGGCCTCACATATCAATACTAGTCTTTTCTGCGCACTTTGTCCTCACTCGTGCGCACCCGGGAGCAACTTCCCGGTCGGTCACCCATCCTGAAACTACTCCAAGCTGAGCACGCTTAACTTTGGAGTTCTATCCGAATTGGCTCCCGGAAAAGAAGGAATTCCTTATTGATATGAGTAGTCTATCGTCCCTAATAAGCCAGGCCATCACACATACCAAGGAACAATCTCCCCAAATAGTTTGGTGAATGGTGCTTTGAGCAAGGAGATCGAAAATGGCAGCAAGATGAGCTAGAACTCGGGTTTGAGCTGGTTGGTGATTTTTTTGGGAGGAAGAAGAAGAGTGTGGGTGCAAGAATAAGTGGAGGGGAGCCACATGGGTCCCACGAGGCAAGGGGTGCGCCCTGGCAGGGGGCGCCCTGGACCCTCGTGGCCAGGTGCTGGCTCCCCTCGCTGTGTGTTCTGTGCCATATATTCTCAAATATTCCAGAAAAAATCATATTTCATTTTCAGGGCATTTGGAGAACTTTTATTTTCGGGGTATTTTTTATTGCACAAATAAGTCTGAAAACAGACAGAAAATACTACTTTTGTTTTATTTATCCTTATTAACAGAAAGTAAAAAGGGGGTACACAAGGTTGTGCTATCTAGATTCACCTATCCCATGCTCATCAAAAGGAATCCATTAACAAGGTTGATCAGATCTTGTTAATAAACTCGTTCCGAATAACATGAAACCGGAGAATTTTCGAATAACACTAGGTTACCTCAATGGGGATATGTATGTCCCCAACAATAAGAATGTCATATGTCTTCTTGATAGTACGAAGAGGAAATTCAAAACCTCCAATAGTAATAGTTGAAATTTTTCCAATATAATTGATACTTTGGACCTGAGGTTGTTTCCTCGGAGAGTGTACCTATGCTCATTACCATTGACATGAAAAGTGACATTGCCTTTGTTGCAATCAATAACAGCCCCTGCAGTATTCACAAATGGTCTACCAAGGATAATAGACATAATATCGTCCTCGGGGATATCAAGGATAACAAAGTCCGTTAGAATAGTAACATTTGCAACTACAACAGGCACATCCTCACAAATACCGACAGGCATAGCAGTTGATTTATCAGCCATTTGCAAAGATATTTCAGTAGGTGTCAACTTACTCAAGTCAAGTCTACGATATAAAGAGAGAGGCATAACATTAACACCGGCTCCAAGATCACATAAAGCAGTTTTAACATAGTTTCTCTTAATGGAGCAAGGTATAGTGGGTACTCCTGGATCTCCTAATTTATTAGGTATTCCACCCTTGAAAGTGTAATTGGCAAGCATGGTGGAAATTTCTACTTTAGGTATCTTTCTTTTGTTGGTAATAATATCCTTCATATATTTAGCATAAGGATTTGTTTTAAGCACATCAGTCAAACGCATACGCAAAAAGATGGGTCTAATCATTTCAGCAAAGCGCTCAAAATCCTCATCATCCTTTTTCTTGGATGGTTTCGGAGGAAAAGGCATGGGTTTCTGAACCCATGGTTCTCTTTCCCTACCGTGCTTCCTAGAAACAAAGTCTCTCTTATCATAACGTTGATTCTTTGATTGTGGGTTATCAAAATCAACAACAGGTTCAATCTCTACATCAATATCATTGCTAGGTTGAGCATCATCATGAACATGATCATGAATATTATCACTAGGTTCATGTTCATTACCAGATTGTGTATCAGCATCAGAAATAGAGATATCATTGGGATTCTCAGGTGTGTCAGCTACAGGTTCACTAGAAGCATGCAAAGTCCTATCATTTTTCTTTTTCTTCTTATTAGAAGAACTAGGTGCATCTAAATTAGCTCTCTGAGAATCTTGCTCAATTCTCTTAGGGTGGCCCTCAGGATACAGAGGTTCCTGAGTCATTCTGCCACCTCTAGTCACAACTCTAATGGCATTATCATTATTCTTACTATTTAATTCATTGAGCAAATCATTCCGAGCCTTAAGTACTTATTCTACTTGAGTGGTAACCATAGAAGCATGTATACTGATGAGTTTCAATTCACCTTTTACTCTAGACAGATAATCACTCAAGTGTTCAATCATATAAGCATTGTGTTGTAATTGTCTACCAACATAAGCATTGAAGTTTTCTTGTTTCACAATAAAATTGTCAAACTCATCTAAGCATTGGCTAGCAGACTTATAACGAGGAATATCACCTTCATCAAATCTATAAAGAGAATTTACCTTTACTACCTGTGTCGGGTTATCAAGACCATGTATTTCTTCAATAAGTGGTAAATTCTTAACATCTTCAGCTTTAATACCTTTTTCTTTCATAGATTTCTTTGCCTCTTGCATATCTTCAAGACTGAGAAATAGAACACCGGCTTAGGGGCTGGTTCAGGAAGTGTCCAATTATTTTCATTGGCCATCATATTATTCAATAGTAATTCAGCTTGATTAACAGTTCTTTCCTTGAAAACACAACCAGCACAACTATCCAGGTGGTCTCTGGAAGCATCGGTCAGTCCATTATAAAAGATATCAAGTATATCATTCATCTCAAGAGGATGATCAGGCAAAGCATTAAGTAATTGGGGAAGCCTCCCCCAAGCTTGTGGGAGACTCTCTTCTTCAATTTGCACAAAGTTATATATTTCCCGTAAGGCAGCTTGTTACTTATGAGCGGGAAAATATTTAGCAGAGAAGTAATACATCATATCCTGGGGACTACGCACACAACCAAGATCAAGAGAATTAAACCAAGTCTTAGCATCACCCTTTAACGAGAAAGGAAATAACTTAAGGATATAGTAGTAACTAATCTTTTCATCGTTGGTAAACAGGGTGGCTATATCATTCAACTTAGTAAGATGTGCCACAACAGTTTCAGACTCATAGCCATGGAAAGGATCAGATTCAACCAAAGTAATTAACTCAGGATCAACAAAGAATTCATAATCCTTATCAGTAACACAGATAGGTGAAGTAGCGAAAGCAGGGTCATGTATCATTCTAGCATTCAAGGACTTTTCTTTCAGCTTAGCTAATAATTTCTTAAGATCATATGTATCGTTGCAAGCAAGAAAGTCTCTAGCAGTTTCTTCATCCATAACATAACCCTCAGGAACAACAAGCAATTCATATCTATTGGGAGAAGCTTCATCATCACTTTCATAAATATTATCAGTTTCAATATTTGCATTCTCCCTAACCTTAGCAATTTGTTCATCTAGAAATTCACCTAGTGGCACAGTATTATCAAGCATAGAAGTAGTTTCATCATACATAGCAGAAGTGGCATCATCAAGAACATACGACATATCAGATTCAATAGCATGAGTAGGTGTCGCAAATTTACCCATAACAGAAGGAGAATCAAGTGCAGAGCTAGATGGCAGTTCCTTACCTCCCCTCGTAGTTGAGAGTAAGATCTTGGTTTTTGAGTCCTTCAAATTCTTCATAGTGATCAACATATATAAATCCCAAGTGACTTAAAGAATAGAGCTATGCTCCCCGGCAACGGCGCCAGAAAATAGTCTTGATAACCCACAAGTGTAGGGGATCGCAACAAGTATTCAACCCAAATTTATTGATTCGACACAAGGGGAGACAAAGAATACTCTTAAGTATTAGCAGCTGAGTTGTCAATTCAACCACACCTGGAAACTTAGTATCTGCGGCAAGATAGTTTAGTAGCAAAGTAATATGATAGTGGCAGTAGCGGTAATAAAGGTAATGATAATGTTTTTGTAGTTTTTGTAATAGTACCAGTGGAAAAGTAAATAAGCAACAAGCAATGTGGGAAAAGCTCGTAGGCATTGGATCAGTGATGGGAAATTATGTGGGATGCAATTCATCATGTAGAAGTTATAACCTAGGGTGACACAAAACTAGCTCGAGTTCATCAATGCAATGTAGGCATGTATTCCAAATATAGTCATACGTGCTTATGGAAAAGAACTTGCATGACATCTTTTGTCCTACCCTCCCGTGGCAGCGGCGTCCTATTGGAAACTAAGGCATATTAAGGCCTCCTTTTAATAGAGTACCGGACCAAAGCATTAACACATAGTGAATACATGAACTCCTCAAACTAAGGTCATCACCGGGAGTGGTCCTGATTATTGTCACTTCGGGGTTGTCGGGTCATAACACATAGTAGGTGACTATAGAATTGCAAGATAGGATCAAGAACACACATATATTCATGAAAACATAATAGGTTCAGATCTGAAATCATGGCACTCGGGCCCTAGTGACAAGCATTAAGCATAGCAAAGTCATAGCAACATCAATCTCAGAACATAGTGGATACTAGGGATCAAACCCTAACAAAACTAACTCGATTACATAATAGATCCCATCCAACCCATCACCGTCCACAAGCCTACGATGAAATTACTCACACAAGGCGGTGAGCATCATGGAATTGGTGATGGAGGAAGGTTGATGATGACGATGGCGACGATCTCCACTCTCCGGAGCCCCCAACGGACTCCAGATCAGCCCTCCCGAGAGAGATTAGGGCTTGGCGGCGGCTCTGTATCGTAAAACGTGATAATTCTTCCTCCTTGATTTTTTTTCTCCCCGAAAGTGAATATATAGGATCTGGGGATACGTCGGTGGAGCACCAGGGGGCCCACGAGGCAGGGGGCGCGCCCCCCCTCCCTCATGGACAGGGTGTGGGCCCCCTGATCTGGATCTTCTTGCAGGTATTTTTTATATTTTCCAAAATAATTCTCTGTGGATTTTCAGGTCATTCCGAGAACTTTTTATTTCCGCACAAAAACAACACCATGGCAGTTCTGCTGAAAACAGCGTCAGTCCGGGTTAGTTCCATTCAAATCATGCAAGTTAGAGTCCAAAATAAGGGCAAAAGTGTTTGGAAAAGTAGATACGTTGGAGACGTATCATACGGTAACCCTGTTCTGGAAGTCAAGTTACTAGACCATGATGAACCTACGAACTATGAGGAAGCGATGATGAGCCCAGATTCCGCAAAATGGCTTGAGGCCATGAAATCTGAGATGGGATCCATGGATGAGAACAAAGTGTGGACTTTGGTTGACTTGCCCGATGATCGGCAAGCCATTGAAAATAAATGGATCTTTAAGAGGAAGACTAACGCCGATGGTAATGTTACTGTCTACAATGCTCGACTTGTTGCGAAAGGTTTTCGACAAGTTCAAGGAGTTGACTACGATGAGACTTTCTCACCCGTAGCGATGCTTAAGTATGTCCAAATTATGTTAGCAATTGCCGCATTTTATGAATATGAAATCTGGCAAATGGATGTCAAAACTGCATTCCTTAATGGATATCTCAAAGAAGAGTTGTATATGATGCAACCAGAAGGTTTTGTCGATCCTAAAGGTGCTAACAAAGTGTGCAAGCTCCAGCGATCCATCTATGGACTGGTGCAAGCATCTCGGAGTTGGAATATACGCTTTGATGAGGTGATCAAAGCATATGGTTTTATACAGACTTTTGGAGAAGCCTGTATTTACAAGAAAATGAGTAGGAGCTCTATAGCATTTCTGATATTATATGTGGATGACATATTGTTGATTGGAAATGATGTAGAATTTCTGGATGGCATAAAAGGATACTTGAATAAGAATTTTTCAATGAAAGACCTCGGTGAAGCTGCTTATATATTGGGCATCAAGATCTATAGAGATAGATCAAGACGCTTAATTGGACTTTCACAAAGCACATACCTTAATAAAGTTTTGAAGAAGTTCAAAATGGATCAGTCAAAGAAAGGGTTCTTGCCTGTGTTACAAGGTGTGAAGTTGAGTAAGACTCAATGCCCAACCACTGCAGAAGACAGAGAGAAATGAAAGTCATTCCCTATGCTTCAGCCATAGGATCTATCATGTATGCAATGATGTGTACCAAACCTGATGTATGCCTTGCTATGAGTTTAGCAGGGAGGTACCAAAGTAATCCAAGAGTGGATCACTGGTGATGCGGAGCATCCCAAGGTCATCCCCATGGACCTACCGCGACTCACCAAGTGGCCAAAGGACCAATGACACGAGCCCGTGCAAGAGCCCTCGAAGCCGAGGTGAACTCGCTCCTTTATCAATTTCCTCTCGATTCACATGGGACATGGCTTCTACCCTCATCAAAAATTCTATGCATATTCAGGTACTTGGATGAAGGCCACGTGACAGCTCTGCACAGTGGACAAGGTGGCGGGATCGACAAGTGCTTGGAACAAGAAGAAGTGCTGCTGAAGACGCTACAGGCACCGAATGTCCGACTCCTACCGGACGACCGGTCACCCCCAGGCACCGGACGTCCAACGATCACCGGAAGACCATTGACTCCCAGACGACCGGATGACTGGAGGCCACCGGACGTCCGTGACATCCTTCACAGAATCGAAATCGTGGAAAATACCGGAAATCCGAGAGGTACGGGATGTCCGACCCTTCTCGAGCGACCGGACGTCCGGTGACCCAGCGGACGTCCGACCCGACTGTCTGCGCACAGTAAAGGGCCTCGGTCCATGTATATATACTCGTTGACTTCCTCCTTCATAGGGTAGCTTTTGGATAGCTCATTTGACACCTTCTAGTGGTTCATCTCCTCGAGAGTGACTGCGGCCCTCTTCGGAGAAGATCCACACAGATTCAGGACCTCCACTACGGAGAAGATCCCATGGGATACCCCCAATACCTCCTCCGGGAGAAGACTATCTTTGTACCGTTGTTGTTGACTATGGATCGTGTGACTTGATATGTATCGTGAATCTAGCACTTGTGTGACATCTTTGTGTTGATTTGAGTGTTCCTCTTGTGTTTTCCCCCGTAATTCCCTCCGTGTTCTTCGTGTTCATCGTGGGTTTCCTCTCCATTTCGTGAAAGATCGACCTAGAACGGGTTGACCCCGCATCATATGGTATCAAGAGCCACGGTTTCTCACGAAATTGGAGCCCCTAACCGTGTTTTCTAGCTTGTTTTTGTTGTGGTCTTCCCAATTTCGAAAATTCCCCACCAAAAATAGCCCCAAATTTTTTTTATGATCCGTTGATTTGGCGAGATTTTGTTGAATTTGTTCCACGAATTTGCTGTGCCATGAGTGGATCTCGATTTTCCCCACCTTTTCCCCATTTTTCTTCCGCAAATTCGGCCAATTTTGACCAATTTGTCCACGGCAACCTCGAACCATAATAGTCTAGCCCCGACCCACCGGATGACCGGCGTATTACCGGACGTCCAGACCCCAGCGAAGCACCGGATGTCCGTCACCCACCGGACGACCGGAACCACCTATACAGAAGTATTTACCGGATTTCCGAGACCTGCCGGACGTCCAGCGAGCGGACGACCGGCAACCCTCCGGACGTCCATTACACCCTGACAAAACTGAACTTACTCAGTTTTTGTTCCACCTTCCGCAACCACTTACCCATTCATACACCCACATATACCATACCACCACCACCTTTGCCTAACCAAAATCACTACGGTCTTACCTCATTTTGTCTTGGATCACTTGAGTTGTGGTTTACCCATTTCCTTGTGTGTTTCGGCTATCTTGGAACAGAACGACATAACCACCTCTCAACCTCGACGCGGACTGTAACATCAACGACACTTTGTCATTCTACCTTGCAATTGCATTGTCACCCTATAGACCATTTTGCGTAGCTTTCCCATCGAGACTAGCCATTTGAGTATTGTCGGGCCACGACACTTGTGCACATTAGTGATAGTCATAGATATTGCATACTATAACATCATATCTACGTGTGACACAAGAGTGTTCCGCATACACAATAATTACCTTGATATAAGAAGCGTGCATAAGTGGCCAAAGAAAGAGCTCACAAGCTTTTAAGCAAAAGAGCCACCCAAAGCTTATAAGAAAAAGGAAAATAGCATCATACGCCTTGCATCAAAAGAGATCATATGAGATAGCAACACATCATCTTGTGCTCAAGCATCAGCACATCATACACTCATAACATACTTGTGATAGGAAGTCGTTACGTTTGCCTCTTATAGGTTGTGCACAAGTGCGTATCCGCCTATAAAGCAATCGGTTAGCGTCTCTCTAGTGTTGTGCAACAAGAGCATTTTCCATGGATTCCACATTTTCGCTCACCCTGGGTTGCACAACCACATTTATCTATCCGTGCGTGTGTTCCGTGTGCTACTTATTGCTTGTGATCTACTTGTTGCATGAGAAAATTGTGAATCATTTTCAACATCTTTGAGTCACTTTGACAATTGCATTGAATTCGTGCCACCATCCTAACCAAGCTCCTATCAAATATTTACTTGTGTAGGTGTGAGAATCGACACGAAGTGGTACCAATAGTGCTATTTCCGGGTTACATTATTGAGTGATCATTGATCCATTGTCAACTTCGGTCAAGGTACTTTGGTATTGTCTTCTCCTTTCTCCCACTCACATTCTTGCTTGCAATGATGGATAGGCCAAGTACATCTACAAACCCGCTCTTTGATGATCCTCAAGAATCGAACAACTACGTCACCAAACTACATCTCTTCGGTGTCCAACGAGCTCTACACCAAGAAAGTGAAGCTATGCAAGAGCGAATTGAGCAAGTCGCCGCCGACGCACGCCAATTTGAAGCAAGAACAAAGGAGCAATTCGGCATCATCAACACAAACATGTCTACTCAATTTGACAAGCTACGGACTTTGATAGTCAATCAACGCTCCTCATCCAGATCTTCTCAAAGACGAAGCCGCTCAAGTCGTCATACCGACTACACGTCCGGCTCAAGTACACCAACATCAAACACTCTTCGTCAAGCCGCACGTCAAGCTCGACATGACAACCGGAATCCGCTTCATGACAAGAGATCCCAAGAGCTATTTGAAGAGCAAGAAAGTCGACATCGTTAAAACCAAGCTACACTTGAGCAGGCACAAGAACGGCAATGACTACGCCAACAACAATAAGAGGGAGCACGTCAACACCAAGAAGAACAAGATGCCCAGGCTCAACGTCAAGCACAACAACGCCGAGAAGCTCAATCTCTTGAGGCGCAATGAGCATTACATGATTCACATTGCAATGTGGCAACTCGAAATCGACACACTCGTCAAGAAGAGGATTTCCTTCGAGATGAGATACAAGAGAGGCGCCACCAATCACGCATGCAAGAAGAAGGTCCTCCTCAAGCGCGACAAGAGTAACAAGCTCAACAAGAACCACAAGCTCGGCAAGTACACCATGACAATGAACATCTACTCCGCAAAGAGCAACATGAGATTGACAATCGTCCAAATCAAGAACGCCCTCACAATAGGCAAGCCAACAATGAAGAGCATCGCTATGTCAAGCTTAAGTTCACCATGCCAAAGTTTTCCGGAAGCATTGATCCCGAAGACTACCTCTCACGGGCATTGAAGGTTGACAAGATCTTTCGCCTACACAATTTGATGAAGAAAAGAAGATTGCAATGGCGTCCCTTGAGTTACAAGGCTATGTTCTCATTTGGTGGGAGCAAATCATATAGCGAAGGGAAGCAAAAGGAGAACCTCCTATCACTACTTGGGCTCAAATGAAGGAAGTCATGAGAGCACGTTTCATGCCAAAACACTATAACCGTGACTTGTTCAAGAAGTTGCAACTCCTCAAGCAAGGTACCGAGTCTGTTGAAGAGTACTACAAGGATATGGAGATTTCCATGATAAGAGCCAACATCACAGAAGATGAAGAACAAACGATGGCGAGATTCTTGAATGGACTCAACTACCCTATCAAGAAGATTGCGGATTTCCAACCATACACAAATCTCCCAGAGCTAGTACACCAAGCAAACAAAGCGGAGCGACAAGTTCAAGAGGATTACAAGTACTCCAAGTTCACCCTCAAGAACTATGGCCCCTCCAACCAAGCTTCAACGACTTCGGTTCCTCCTACCTCTACAAAGCCATCTATAAGCTTCGGTGACAAGTCAAGCTACAAGAATGCGACTACATCTAGTCGTCCACCTCCTACAAACAACTTCAAGCCAAGAGCTTCATCCTCTACAACTCCAACCGAGGACACCTCCAAGACGAGTTCCATCAAGTGTTTCAAATGCCAAGGACGAGGCCACAAGTCATTTGAGTGCAAGACCGTTTGCACAATGATCATCAATGATGACGGATCTTATGACTCAATGAGCGACGATGAGATGGAAGCCCTTGAACATGTGGCTATGCATCGAAGAGTGAATGAAGATGAAGACCATCAAGTGTTTTGCGACAATGACTCGAGTCCCAATCTCATTGTCTCCAAGGTCTCGACACTCCAACATCAATAAGATGACGATCAATGATGTCACATCTTCCATACCAAGGCCGACATCAATGGGCGCTCCGTCAAGGTTATCATTGATGGAGGAAGTTGTCATAACTTGGCAAGCGAAGAGCTATGCGACAGCTCCAATTGGTCAAGACGAAGCACCCTCATCCCTACAAGGTCCAATGGCTTAACGACACCGGAATTCTTCGAGTCGAGCATACCGTGCAAGTTTCCTTCAAGATAGGTGCCTACGAGGACACACTTGAGTGTGATGTGGTCCCTATGTCCATGTGCCACCTTCTTCTTGGACGACCATGGAAATACGATCGTGGAATCACACACAATGGACGAACCAACCATTATAGTTTCAACATCAAGGGCAAAGAGTTCGTGCTACGCCCAATGTCACCAAGTCAAGTAGCCGCCGACAAACACATACCTACCAACCATCGTGGAGAGAGTGGTGAGAGAGTGAGCCACCAAAAGGAGAGTGAGAGCCACAAGACAAATATGAGCGACTCCATGATGAGTGACGAGAAACAACTAGTGCTATTCGCCACCAAAAGTGAGATGAGAGAATTGTGTGAGAACCCCTCGAGTGTCTTTCACCTTGTGCTTTTATGCAAAGGAGAAGCCAGACCTACTAACACTTCACCACCTTTACCTTTAGTGTTGTCTCAATTGTTGCAGGAATTCTCGGACGTCTTTCCCGATGAGCTACCACTGGGTCAACCTCCACTTTGCGGAATCGAACACCGCATCGACCTCATACCCAGCGCACCACTTCCAAACAAGGCTCCTTACCGTGTCAACCCCGAGGAAACCAAGGAGATACAACGGCAAGTGCAACAACTCATCGACAAAGGTCATGTACGTGTAAGCTTGAGCCCTTGTGCCGTTCCGGTAATTCTTGTGCCTAGGAAAGATGGAAGTTTTCGCATGTGCTCCGATAAATGCTATCACCGTTAGATACCATCACCCTATTCCACGCTTAGACGACATGCTTGATGAATTATGTGGTGCTACCATCTTTTCAAAAATTGATCTTAAAAGTGGCTACTACCAAATTTGCATTCAAGAGGGTGATGAGTGGAAAACAGCTTTTAAAACCAAGTTTGGGTTATATGGGTGGTTGGTCATGCCGATGGGCTTATTGGAAGCACCCGACTCATTTATGCGTCTCATGCATTTCATTCTCCGACCCTACATAGGCGTCTTTGTAGTGGTTTATTTTGATGACATCCTCGTTTTTAGCAAGTCGCTTGAGGACCATGTGACACACATCCGTATGGTTTTACAAACCCTTCGGAAAGAGCGCTTATATGCTAACATGGATAAATGCACTTTTGGCGTTGACAAGGTCGTTTTCCTAGGATTTGTCGTTTCTTCCCAAGGTGTTCACGTTGATGAAACTAAAATTGAAGCAATTAAAACTTGGCCAGAACCAACGAATCTCTAACAAGTGCGTAGCTTTCTTGGTTTAGCCGGTTTCTATCGACGTTTTGTGAAGGACTTTAGCACCATTGCTATGCCTCTACACGCCTTGAGCAAGAAGAACGCACCCTTCATTTGGGGTCCTTCGCAAGACACCGCGTTCAATGAGTTAAAAAGCTTGCTTACACACGCACCACTTCTTGCCCTACCAAACTTTGACAAACCTTTTGAGATTCATTGTGACACTAGTCGTACCGGCATAGGTGGCATGCTAATGCAAGAAAAACGCCCAATTGCGTACTTTAGCGAGAAGCTATCCTGTGATAGCCTGGCTTATTAGGGATGATGGACTACTCATATCAATAAGGAATTCCTTCTTTTCCGGGAGCCCATTCTGATAGAACTCCAAAGTTAAGCGTGCTCAGCTTGGAGTAGTTTCAGGATGGGTGACCGACCGGGAAGTTGCTCCCGGGTGCGCACGAGTGAGGACAAAGTGCGCAGAAAAGACTAGTATTGATATGTGGGGCCAGTCTAGATCCCACCAGGAGTAACGACCACCAGCGGGTGTGTCCGGGGCGTTACAAGTTGGTATCAGAGCCGACTCTCGCGGTTACATGGATGTTTGCGGACAGTTTGCAGTCATGTTGTGCATGACGTTTGTGACCCGTCATGGCACATGTGCTGTCCTGGAAGCACAGACGGTTGTGCCAAGAGGGAACATTCCTGTGGCCCGACGAGGACGTCGGTTCCTCTAAGTGGGGGTATATGTGATAGCCTGGCTTATTAGGGATGATAGACTACTCATATCAATAAGGAATTCCTTCTTTTCTGGGAGCCCATTCGGATAGAACTCCAAACGCGAAGCGTGCTCAGCTTGGAGTAGTTTCAGGATGGGTGACCGACCGGGAAGTTGCTCCCGGGTGTGCACGAGTGAGGACAAAGTGCGCAGAAAAGACTAGTATTGATATGTGGGGCCAGTCTAGATCCCGCCAGGAGTAACGACCACCGGCGGGTGTGTCCGGGGCGTTACATATCCGGAGCGCAACTTAACTACCCCATATATGATAAAGAGCTCTATGCCTTGGTGAGAGTTTTGCGTGTTGGGGAACATTATCTTAGACCTCATGAATTCATTCTTCATATGGACCATGAGATGCTCAAGTATCTCAAGGGTCAAACTAAGTTAAACAAGTGTCATGCTAAGTGGAGTGAGTTCATTGAGTCTTTTCCTTATGTCATCAAATACATCAAAGGCAAAGAGAATGTTGTGGCGGATGCGCTTTCCCGCAAATGCATGCTTGTTACACAACTTGAGTTGGATGTTATTGGCTTTGAGCACATAAAAGATTTATATGAGCATGATCCTTTCTTTGCAAATCCTCATGCTAAGTGTTTGACTCACACTTCTTGGGAACGTTACTACATAAAGGATGGATATCTTATGAGAGCTAACAAACTTTGCATTCCCGAGTCTTCGCTTCGTTTGCTCCTTTTGCAGGAATCCCATGGAGGAGGACTCATGGGACACTTTGGACGCAAAAAGACATTTGCTACGCTCTCCAAGAACTACTTTTGGCCCAAGATGCTCTGTGGTGTCTCACGCCTCACAAACCGATGCTCTACATGCCGCAAAGCTAAGTCAAAAGCTCAATCTCATGGCCTTTACATGCCACTTCCTATTCCATACCATCCATGGGAAGACATAAGCATGGACTTTATACTTGGATTGCCTAGGACTCAAAATGGAAAAGATTTTGTGTTTGTTGTCGTGGATAGATTATCTAAAATGGCTCATTTCATTCCTTGTAACAAGATCAACGATGCTTCACATGTGGAAAATATCTTTTGTAGGGAAATCATTCGTCTACATGGAGTGCCCAAGACGATCGTGTCGGACCGGGACGTCAAGTTCTTGAGCTACTTTTGGAAGACCATATGCGCCAAACTCGGCATCAAGCTCTTCTTCTCTTCGGCATATCATCCACAAACCGATGGCCAAACGGAGGTGACGAACCGCACACGTTCGACGCTTCTTCGCGTGTTGATCAAGAAGAACATCAAGGAATGGGAGCAATGCTTGCCCATCGCCAAGTACGCCTACAACCGCACAAGACATTCGACTACCGGCAAGTCCCCCTTCGAGGTCGTCTACGGCTTCAACCCGTTGTCCCCATTGGACATCCTACCTCTACCTCTACAAGAACGCATCAACATGGACGCAAGTGCATGAACAAGCCATCTCAAGAAGGTGCACGAAGATACAAGGGCAACGATCAAGCGACAAGTGCAACGCATAGCCACCAAGCGCAACGTCGACAAGGCACCAATGGTGTTCCAACCGGGAGATCTCGTATGGCTTCATCTTCAAAAGGACCGCTTCCCCAACGAACGCAAGTCCAAACTCCTACCTCGAGCCGACGGACCTTTCAAGGTGCTAGCACGCTACAACAACAATGCCTACAAGATCGACATTCCACGAGACAAGTACAACATGAGCAATACCTTCAACATCAAGGACCTATCTCCTTTCCATGGTGATGAAGATTTCGATCCAAGGTCGGATCTTTCCCAAGGGAGGGGAGATGATGCGGAGCATCCCAAGGTCATCCCCATGGACCTACCATCGACTCACCAAGTGCCCAAAGGACCAATGACACGAGCCCGTGCAAGAGCTCTCGAAGCCGAGGTGAACTCGCTCCTTTATCAGTTTCCTCTCGATTCACATGGGACATGGCTTCTACCCACATCAGAAACTCTATGCATATTCAGGTACTTGGATGAAGGCCACGTGACAGCTCTGCAAAGTGGACAAGGCGGCGGGATCGACAAGTGCTTGGAACAAGAAGAAGTGCTACTGAAGACGCTACAGGCACGAGACGTCCGACTCCTACTGGACGACCGGTCACCCCCAGGCACCGGACGTCCGACGATCACCGGACGACCGTCAACTCCCAGACGACCTGACGGCCGGAGGCCACCGGACGTCCGTGAAATCCTTCACGGAACCGAAATCATGGAAAATACCGGAAATCTGAGAGGTACCGGACGTCCGGCCCTTCCCGAGCGACCGGACGTCCGGTGACCCAGCAGACGTCCAGCCCGACTGTCTGCGCACAGTAAAGGGCCTCGGCCCATGTATATATACTAGTTGACTTCCTCCTTCCTAGGGTAGCTTTTGGATAGCTCATTTGATACCTTCTAGTGGTTCATCTCCTCGAGAGTGACTGTGGCCCTCTTCGGAGAAGATCCACACGGATTCAAGACCTCCACTACGGAGAAGATCCCATGGGATACCCCCAAGACCTCCTCCGGGAGAAGACTATCTTTGTACAGTCGTTGTTGACTATGGATTGTGTGACTTGATATGTATCGTGAATCTAGCACCTGTGTGACCATCTTTGTGTTGATTTGAGTGTTCCTCTTGTGTTTTCCCCCGTAATTCCCTCTGTGTTCTTCGTGTTCATCGTGGGTTTCCTCTCCATTTTGTGAAATATCGGACTAGAACGGGTTGACCCCGCATCAACTAGACATTGGTCAAGAACATCCAGAAGTACCTGAAAAGGACAAAGGATATGTTTCTCGTTTATGGAGGTGACAAAGAGCTCGTCGTAAACGGTTACGTCGATTCAAGCTTTGACACTGACCCAGATGACTCTATGTCACAAACCGGATACGTATTTTTGTTGAACGGTGGAGCTGTCAGTTGGTGCAGTTCCAACTAGAGCATTGTGGCGGGATCTACGTGTGAAGCGGAGTACATAGCTGCTTCAGAAGCAGCAAATGAAGGAGTCTGGATGAAGGAGTTCATATCCGATCTAGGTGTAATACCTAGTGCATCGGGACCAATGAAAATCTTTTGTGACAACACTGGAGCAATAGCCTTGGCGAAGGAATCCAGGTTTCACAAAAGAACCAAGCACATCAAGAGACGCTTCAACTCCATCCGCGGTCAAGTCAAGGAGGGAGACATAGAAATTTGCAAGATACATACGGATCTAAATGTTGCAGACCCGTTGACTAAGCCTCTTCCATGAGGAAAACATGATCAGCACGAAGACTCCATGGGTGTCAGAATCATTACTATGTAATCTAGATTATTGACTCTAGTGCAAGTGGGAGACTGAAGGAAATATGCCCTATAGGCAATAATAAAGTTGTTATTTATATTTCCTTGTATATCATGATAAATTTCTTTTATTCATGCTAGCATTGTATTAACCAGAAACTTAATACATGCGTGAATACATAGACAAAATAGAGTGTCCCTAGTATGACTCTACTAGACTAGCTGGTTAATCAAAGATGGTTATGTTTCCTAACCATAGACATGTGTTGTCATTTGATCAACGGGATCACATCATTATGAGAATGATGTGATGCAAGACCCATCCGTTAGCTTAGCACTATGATTGTTTAGTTTTAGTGCTATTGCTTTCTTCATAACTTATACATGTTCCTCTGACTATAAGATTATGCAACTCTCGAATACTGGAGGAGCACCTTGTGTGCTATCAAACGTCACAACGTAACTAGGTGATTATAAAGATGATCTACAGGTGTCTCCGAAGGTGTTTGTGGTGTTGGCATGGATCGAGAATAGGATTCGTCACTCCGAGTGTCGGAGAGGTATCTCTGGGCCCTCTCGGTAATAAGCATCGTAATAAGCCTTGCAAGCAAACGACTAATGAGTTAATCATGAGATGATGTATTACGAAACGAGTAAAGAGACTTGTCGGTAATGAGATTGAACTAGGTATGATGATACCGACGATCGAATCTCGGGCAAGTAACATACCGATGACACAGGGAACAAACGTATGTTGTTGTGTGGTTTGACCGATAAAGATCTTCGTAGAATATGTAGGAGACAATATGAACATCTAGGTTCCGCTATTTGTTATTTACGGGAGATGTGTCTCGTTCATGTCTACATAGTTCTCGAACCCGTACGGTCCGCACGCTTAACGTTCGATGACGATTGGTATTATGAGTTTATGTGTTTTGATGTACCGAAGGTTTTTCGGAGTCCCGGATGAGATCACGGACATGATAAGGAGTCTAGAAATGGTTGAGACATAAAGATTGATATATTGTACGACTATATTCGGACACCGGAAGTGTTCCGGAGAAGTTTCGGATAAAATCAGAGTGCCGGAGGGTTATCGGAACCCCCCGGGGGAACTAATGGGCCACATGGTCCTTAGTGGAGAGAGAGAGAGGGGCGGCGAGGGTAGGCCGCGTGCCCCCTCCCCCTTGGGTTCGAATTGGACTAGGGAAGGGGGGCGGCGCCCCCCTTTCCTTCTCCCTCTCCCTCTCCTTCCTTCCCCTCTCTCCCTCTTGGTGGACTCCTACTAGGAATAGGATTCCTATTCCTAGTAGGACTCCCCTTGCGGGGCGCGCCCTAGGAGGGCCGGCTGGCCTCCCCTTCCTCCTTTATATTCGGGGCAGGGGGCACCCTAGAACACACAAGTTTACAATTGTTTTAGCCGTGTGTGGTGCCCCCCTCCACTGTTACACACCTCGGTCATATTGTCGCAGTGCTTAGGCGAAGCCCTGCGTCGGTAACTTCATCAACACTGTCACCACGCCGTCGTGCTGACGAAACTCTCCCTCGGCCTCAACTGGATCAAGAGTTCGAGGGACGTCACCGAGCTGAACGTGTGCAGATCGCGGAGGTGTCGTGCGTTCGGTGCTTGATACGTCCAAAACGTATCTATAATTTATGCTTGCTCCATGCCACTTTTGGGTGATATTGCTATGATATTCATACACTTCCATACACTTTTGATCATATTTGGACTAACCTACTAATCTAGTGCACCCCAGTGCCAGTTTCTGTTTTCGGTTGTTTTTGTATTTCAGGTTTTCACGTTACGAG
>LR738713.1:142977395-142994545 GCA_902687465.1 Secale cereale | reverse complement strand
CTGAGGCCCAGAGGCCGGCGGCTGGATGGCCTAGAGGCCTGGGCCAAAAGGAGGAGATGGCTTCTCTTCTTATTTTTTCTACTGCCATTACCCAAAACAGTAAAAAAATAAAATAGCAAAGAAGAAAAAGAGAAGAAAGGAAGGGGAAGAATTTGGGCAAGAGGATTATCTTCCCGGACTCGTAAAAAGGTACACGGTCCACAAAAATAGGAGAGGCGCTACGAAAGATGTAATTCAAATGATTTGAACTATGACATGGTTCCGGAAGTGCCCAAAATGTTGAGGATTTTAGGAGGAACCTCGATAAACGAGAAAAGAAATATAGGGAGGGTTTAGATGGAGAAACTCAAGGTGAAATAGGCATGAGGAAATTATGCAAGTGTGTTGGGTTAATTCCAACGAATGGAATATTTAATATAGCTCCCTAATAATATTGAGAGGCTTTTATATGTTTTAAAGAGAAGACATCCTTCCCTCGATTTAAATGAACCAAAGGTCCACACAATTTATTTAGGTTGAGATGCAAAAGATAAATGACATGATGGCATGATGACATGATGCAATGCAAAAATAAATAAAGCAAGCACAACTGAAACACACGGGAGAACCCGGAACATCTGGAATCTTCTGGAATCTTCTGGGACGTCGGTCTTCGGGCGTCACAACTCTCCCACACTAACAGAGGATCTCGACCCGAGATCCTAGAGATAGCACCGGGTAAAAATGGAAGAGGAAGAGGTAAAACAAAGTTGCTTCTACGAGAAACGAGTGAAACCAGGAACCTTGAGAGGTTAAACAAGTTGAATAAGAGTACAATGGAGATGAACGAAGATGAAAAAAACACTCCGTTAGAAAAGAGGAACAAGGAGCATTGTGAGAACCTTTTAGCTTGAAAGACATGAAACAAGAGCTTACGAGCCAAAAGAATATGATACTGCAACGGTATAGCCAAGGAATAAGAATGACAGAATTTGGACAACATTCCGTCTGAAAATGGAAGGAATTAACAAGAACTTGAGGAGAAGGGGTGATACTTGATGAAATCAACAGCACATTGCCTCCGAAACAATTAAAAGAATGACACAAGGTTAAGAAAGATTCAGACAGCACTCCGGTTAACAAGAGAGGCAAAACTTGATGAGATGAGAGAAATAGAATGGAGAATACAACGCTCTGGTTAAATGATAAGCAAGGACAAGAACATGATCTTGAAAAGAAACAAGATGATGGTCAAAGAGAGCAATATCACAATGCCTCCGGAATGAAAGAATAGAATATAGATCGTTGGAAAGAAAAGAACGGAGAAAAATATGACAACTTCTCTCAAAATTGAATTTGAAAGAGCATCCTTACGAAGAAGGGTTGAACGGAGTTGTTGGAAATTCAACAACGAAAGAATAAGCTTGATGTGGGCTTATGGAAAACATCTCAAAATTATGAGGTGACAATCGGCCACTAACTTAAACAATTGATTTGATTGAGATCAACAAGGAGACGATAACTTATAACACCGAGAGGATAAATGAAGAACTTGGGTCATTTATAAGCACCATAATTAGCAACAATCCTTAGGGAAAGCTTTTAGGTGAAATACAACCCAAGATTACTCCAACAAATGATTGAAGGGTTGAAAAGATCTCCTGAACAAAGAAAATGATGGGTTTAAATATTTCATTCTTGATAACTCGTGAATCATGAAACATGGAGGAAAATTATCAAGAATGACATAACACCACCTGAAAAGATAAGGTAGAAAGGATTGCAATTGGAATGCATGATGGAGAATGCTTGAGCTCCAACAAGAATCTTGATGAAGACTTCAAGGATGAATTAAATCTTGATGAACCACCATGAGAACTCCGGTAATGAAAGCATGAGAAGTGAAAGATGAAAAGAATAAGATTCAAGACCTACGATGAATTAGATGGAGCTTGAAATGATAATAGAAATGACTTGGAGCTCCGGAAAACAAGATGAACAACTTAGAACCAAGGATATGATATGATGAACAAGCTCCGGAAAACAGAGATTAAATCACCTTGAAGGAATAAGAATAAGATTTACTGTATGCTTATCCTTCATCAAGTTAAATTGATGACAAGCAACGGATTTGGCATCCTACTTATTCTCGTTGGAAGAATTAGGAGAGATCTCGCACAAGCTTGGATAAATATTCAACGAAGCACCGGTAGGATTATGAAAAGAACAAATGAATTAATACGATAACAATGAAAGGGTAATCTTGAAAGAACCATCGTAAGAATTAGGAGACGAACGAAGAGACATCAATGAAGAATATTTGAAGGACGAAGTTGAAAACTGAGAACGAAGAAATCTTCTGAAATGATGGCCTTCGGAGGATCACAAAGAAAAGAATTCATGAAAAATCTTGAGAGAACGGGCCAAGATTTAAGAGAAACTCTTCTCCGATCTTCAGATGTTGAGAATGAAGACGAGAAATACCATGAAGAATTGTTGAGCACTCCGGAATGAAGAATTAAAAGGTTGAACCAATGATGAACAAGAATTTGAAAGTGGTCCTGGAGAAGGACTGTGACTGATGTAATCCATTCTTACGTCACACTTTGAAAAGAATTTGAGAATAACTCCGGAATAATAGAAGAGTCAGGTAAGATCCTGGGAAAAGACCTGTGGGTTAGGGCCCATTCAAAGAAATCACCATTGGAAAAGGTTGCTTGCGAGATATAGCACTGGTTGAATTAAATGGCTTGAATAAGATGACAAAGCTCAAAATAGCTTGACAGGATTAAGAATGGAAACATGAATCTTCAACACTCCTGATATGGATAGCAAGAGGAGAATGATTAATTGGTGCACCGGAATAAGAAAGCATTGTGAAATGAGGAAAAGGATAAGATCAACACCGAATTCTTGAATTACATCCACCGGAAGAATTTGAGAACAAAAGAATGAAGAACTTGAAGCTCTTGAGCATCTTCTCGATAAATCACCGGATAAGAACATTGAAGGAAAGAATGAAGAAACATCACATGAATAAAATGGATATTTGATTAGAGAATTTCTGACTCCGAGAAGAAGAAGGGTGGGAGGGTGGGGAAAACAAAGACAACTTGGAATGAATGAAACAGACAAAACGTCAGATTTCTCAACGACGTCTGTATGGAATAACTTGAAGAGAAGGCACACCGGTTGAAAAGGATTAACATGAAAATCTCGATGGTCAAGAAGGACTAGCACTCCCATAGAAATCTGAGAACACCGATAAGGAAAGGTATGGAATCAACATTTGACATCGAAGCAACTCGAATACCAGAATCAAAACGAAAACAAAGGATAGATATGTTTATGAAGAAGATTATGTTGCAACATATCTATCCGAACAGATAATTGAACGAATGAATTCAATAGGTACATCAACTGGTCGAGAAGCCACTAAGCAGAACAAAAGATAAATAAAAAGGAACAAGGATCAGATAGAACAAATACAAGATAGAAGTTTCGTCCGACATATTCGTGCTGAAAGCTCATGGAACGTGTTACAAAAGGGTTTTGCAATCCCCGGATCAGCATAGCCAAGGACCCTTTAAGATGCAACTCCCGATCGGAACAAGCCCATAAAACCACTTCACTCAATGTAGAACCCCGAACTTCATATCGTGCATCCGTTGGAAGAATGCCTAGAACTACTAGATGAACCCACCTATTAATTTTCGAAAGTTTCCAGTTATGCAATCAGGTGTTGGGGATACAGGGGAAGCACCGCGCACTCAACTCTAATCCTACATCCAGCTGTATCCATCCTTCAACACATAACCAGTTGTTCTCGGAAACCGTTTACCTCGGACCTTCGAAAAGCATCCACTACACAAAGCTATGGCAATACTCCCGAACTACCTCCCCAGTACTGGGTGATGTCGGGGTTATCTTGCCACCAACCGTATAGGAGAGATTTTCGATGTCGGCCGTCTTAAGTATTCTAGTACTGCCGCGATGGATTTGTGACGACAACACCTCGGAGCTCAACTCCCCAGGACACTGCCACAACCCCTAATGACAGGAGGCATCGAGAACAATGTTCTCGTCACAAAGACATCGGAACAACCAAAACAATACTCGCGTGATCCTAAAAAAAAAATTGGTGCATTTTTTTGAAAGTAGAAGAGGCAAGAGTAGTCGTCAGGAGTCCTCACCAGAATGAAAAAAAAATGAGGAGCAGAGAAATCCTACTCTCCGATATATATATAAGACTCAAAACATTTTCAAGTGTGTGCCTAGACTCAACTGTCAACGATTCGATCAATCAGTGGGGCTTCTAGGTCGGAGAAGGCTCTGAATACCAACTTGTAATGCCCAGGATGGGACTATACCTCCTACGTGTCGAGGCACGACTTAAAGGTATAAGCCCATCCTAGAATGATCTCAAGTTTGGTATCTTTGCACGAGTCATGTAAAAGAGGGATTAAATTGCAAAAGGAGATAGTTGGCTTACACTCGCCACTTCACACAATACATTACATAAGCAAAACATCATTCAAAACATCACAACCCGACTACGGGTGAAGATCCAAAAGAAAGATACCAAAAAAACATAAAGCCACAGGCCTAGATCGAATCCTAGTAGAAACCACTACTGATCGTCGAAACGTCACAAACAAACGGCCACGCTCTTCATCGAGCTCCTGGTGAAGTACTGATCCATCTCCTGCATCAAACTCGGCCGAACCTGCATCTGGTGTGGTGAAGTAACTGTGAGCCACAGAGGACTCAGCAATCCCGTTCCCGGGTAACATGACTATTTAAGCCTTGGGTGAGGACAAGGCTGAAGAAAGAACGAGAGGTGAAGGAATAACAAGAGTCTACAGCAGCAACTAGCACTAGCTTACGTAATAGAGAGCGAGAAGAGAAGTGCCTCGGTCGAGAGATGATCACGAAGTAATCCTAGCTACAACACGTCAAACATAACCCCACCATGTTCATCTCCCGAATCCCTATTCGAAAAATGACAGTCATGGTACACACGCTGGTAGTGTATTAGAACAAAGTGTCAAGTTATCTACAACCGAATATTAACAAGCTCCCATCTTCCACATAACCACGGGCACGGCTTTCGAAAGTTCATAACCCTGCAGGGGTGTTCCAACTTGGCCCATGACAAGCCCACGATCTGCGGAGTCGCAACTCCAAGGTGGGAAGCCCCGAGTATTCTCGGAATCCCGTGCTCAAGATACTCCGAACTAAGGTAAGGCTAATCCAGCAAATCCTCCCGGCGTGTCGACACCCTGATAGGTAGCCGCGCGTATCTAGTCTCAGGACACGACCGGATGGGCGATGCTATAGGTTTTTACCAGACCTTGAGTTTCCTCGAGGTGGCCCTGCAGGACCCCCAGTTCGGACCAACACTCATGTGGAGCACTGGCCCGGGGTTGTTGAATTAAAATAAAAGGGATAGCTAGTCCCTATGCAAGTTTTATTAGTTATTAGGCGAATAGTACCAATGTTGGGACTTGCTGGAAAAGACTTAGCACTTAGCGGTTTATCAAGGGGGTCCCATACACCCCAACCGTGTTAGGAACGCATAATCAAGGAACATAACACCAGTTTATACGGTTCCTAACGGCATGAGTGGAACAAATCACCAAGCAATAGGCTTAGCCTTCCACCCTTGCCAATATATAGATGATTTCATTTTAAGCATTATATATAGTGTGATATAACCCAACAAACTTCAACATGAAGCAAGCATCTTCGATCTTCACCTGCAACTAACAATGCTATAAGAGGGGCTAAGCAAGCCTACGTATAGCCAATCAATGGTTTGCATAGGTAGGGTGGTTAGACATGAACATGGTTACAAGTAGGAGGCTGACAGGAAAGACATGGGCATCGAGGCAAAACTATAGATCGAGACTTCTAGTAATAGGCAAAAATAGTAATGGTATCCGGGTTCGGTCATCTTGCCTGGGATTCCACAAGGGAGAAGAACGGATCCATGAAGACGAAGCAACATAGACGAATGGAATATTTAATATAGCTCCCTAATAATATTGAGAGGCTTTTATATGTTTTAAAGAGAAGACATCCTTCCCTCGATTTAAATGAACCAAAGGTCCACACAATTTATTTAGGTTGAGATGCAAAAGATAAATGACATGATGGCATGATGACATGATGCAATGCAAAAATAAATAAAGCAAGCACAACTGAAACACACGGGAGAACCCGGAACATCTGGAATCTTCTGGAATCTTCTGGGACGTCGGTCTTCGGGCGTCACAGAAGAGGCCTGAGGGCCGGTGGCGCTGTCGCTGCTCCTGGCCGGCCCTTGCTTGAGGACGGGGCGCGGCGCTGATCGTCGCTGGCGCGGAGGCAGCCGTTCGGGGGCGAGGCGCGGCGTCGCAGGGAGCTGCTCGAGGCCGGGCTTCCAGAGCGGGGACCTGGCAGAGGCGCTCGAGGCCATGGCGAGCTGCTTCCTGGCCGAGGCAGGGCGCTGCTCGGGCCAGACGAGGAAAGAGACAGCAGGGGAAGACGGAGGGAGGCGCGCGCTGGAGACCGGGGCAGGGGAGATCGATGGAGAGGGCGCCCTGGCGCGGAGCTGGTGCGGAGGAGGGAGGCCGTGGGGAGGGAGAGATGCGGCTCCGGCCTGGGGCCTGCGAGGGAGATGGAAGGAGGAGGTCGGGCTCGGGATCGGGGGGGAGAAGACGAGCGAGTGGACGAGAGGAGCGGGCGAAGGAGAAGGCTCGTGCGCGATGAGGATTGGCCTCTGGCGGCGCGAGGGACGAGTGAGGAGGGAGCGAGAGAAGGGAGCGATGGGATTAGGTTAGGCCGTCGGTCGGGCTAGGGAGGCTGGCTGGGCCGCCTGGTTCTCCGGGCCCAAGAGGCTGAGGAGGCTGGGCCTCTCTCTCCAACTCTTCTAAAATAAAAACAACACAGAGAATAAAAGAAAAGGAGAGAAGAAAAGAAAGGGGAAAGCTAGACAAAGAATTTGCACATGAGGTTAATTTTCTCGGGCTCATAAAAATGAGCACGGTCCAAGAAAATTATAAGTGGCATGAAAGAAGGATGTAAATTCAAACACATTTGATTTTAATTCAAATGGATTGAACTATGACATGGTTTCGGAAGTGTCCAAAAATAATGAGGATTTTGGAGGAACCTCGATAAACGGAAAAAGGAAAATAGACAAGGTTTTAGGCGAGGAATAAGAAAGGGAAGGCATGGGGAAAATATGCAAGTGTGTTGGGTTAATTCCAAACAAATGGAATATTTATTATATAGCTCCCTAAATATTGGGAGGATATGTTGTAAAGAGAAGTCACACTTCCCTCGATTTAAATGGCCGAAGGTCCACACAATTTATTTAGGTTGAGATGCAAAGATTAATGACATGATGGCCTGATGACATGATGCAATGCAAAAATAAATAACACAAGCACAAAGAAACACACGAGAGAACCCGAAACATCTGGAATCTTCTGGAATCTTCTGGGACGTCGGTCTTCGGGCGTCACAACTCTCCCACACTAACAGAGGATCTCGACCCGAGATCCTAGAGATAGCACCGGGTAAAAACAGAAGAGGAATAGGTAAAACAAAGTTGCTTCTTTGACAGACGAGTGAAACCGCGAACCTGAGAGGTTGACCAAAATGAAAGAAGAATACAACGGAGATGAACGAATATGAAAACTCCGTTAGAAAAGAGGAACAAGGAACATTATGAGAACCTTGCAGGTTGAAAGACATGAAACAAGAGCTCATGGATGACGAAAGAATTTCAAAACCACTCCGGTTAACCAAGATTGAGAAGGAATAAGAACGAAATAATTTGGACAGCACTCCGTCTGAAAATGGAAGGAATTAACAAGAACTTGCCAAGTTGGGATGATACTTGATGAAAACAACAACACACTGCCTCTGAAACAATTGAAAGAAAGGCACAAGTGGTAAGAAAGATTCAGACAGCACTCCGGTTGAAAACAAAGGAAAACTAAATAAGATGACAGAACTAGAATGAAGAATACAACACTCCGGTTAAAAGATAAGCGAGGGAAAGAACATGATCTCGATAAAAACGAGATGATGGTTTGGAGAGATCAACATCACAATGCCTCCGGAATGAAAGAATAGAATATAGATCATTGGAAAGAAAAGAACGGAGAAGAAAAATGACAACTTCTCCCACAAATGAATTAGGAAATCCTCCTTACAAAGAAGGGTTGAATGTGGTTGATGGAAAAACAACAACGAAACGAATAAGCTTCATGTGGGCTTATGGAAAACATCTCAAAATTAAGAGGTGACAACCAGCCACTGACGAAAACATTTAATTGGCTTGAGATCAACAAGGAGATGAAAAACTTATCTCACCGGAATGATAAATGAAGAACTTGGGTCATTTATAAGCACCATAATAGCAACAATTCTCGAGGAAAGCTTTTAGGTGAAATACAACCCAAGATTACTCCAAGAGATAAAATGAGGGGTTGAAAAGATCTCCTGAACAAGGAAAATGATGGGTTTAAATATCTCATTCCTGACAACTCGTGAATCATAATTCATGAAGGAATTGTCAAGAATGACATAACACCATCTCAAACAATAAGGTAGAAAGAATTGCACTTGGAAAGCATGAAGAAGAATGCTTGAGCTCCAACAAGAATCTTGATGAAGACTTCGAGGATGAATTAAAACATGATGAACCACCAAGATGGACTCCGGTAATGAAAGCATGAGGAGTGAAAGATGAAAATAATAAGATTCAAGGCCTGCGATGAATTAGATGGAGGTTTGAAATGATATCATTGAAATAACATGGAGCTCCGGAAAACAAGATGAACAACTTAGAACCGAGAATATAATATGATGAACAAGCTCCGAAGGAAGGGATTAAATCACCTTGAAGGAATAAGAATAAGAATTATGTTATGCATCTCCTTCACCAATTTAAATTGATGACAACCAAAGGATTTGGCATCCTACTTATTCTTGTTGGAAAGAATTAAAGAGAGATCTAGCACAAGCTTGGATAAATCTTAAACAAGGCACCGGTAGGATTATGAAAAGAACAAATGAATTAAAACGATAACAACGGAAGGGTAATCTTGAAAGAACCACCGTAAAAATATGGAGACGAACGAAGAGGCATCAATGAAGAATAGTTGGAGGGAAAAGTTGAAAACTGAGAATGAAGAAATATTCTGAAATGATGGCCTTCGGAGGAACACAAAGAAAAGAATTCGTGAAATGCTTCGGACGGTATAAAAGAATTCCTCACAATCAGAACAATAATGAGGATGGCATGAAGTTAGTACCGCAAATCTTCAAGAGAACGGGCCAAGATTTAAAAGGAACTCTTCTCCGGTCTCCAAATGTTGAGAATGACAAGGAGAAACACCTTGAAGAATTGTGAGATACTCCGGAAGAATAAAAAGATGGAAGGTTGAGCTAAAGATGGAAAAAAATTGAAAACAAGCTTGGAGAAGGCATGTGACTGATGGAATCATTCTTATGTCACACTTTGAAAAGAATTTTTAGTATAACTCCAGAAAAATAGAAGAGTCAGGTAAGATCCTGGGAAAAGACCTGTGGGTTAGGGCCCACTCAAAGAAATCACCGTTGAAAAAGATTGTTTAATAGATATTGCACCGGTTGAATTAAATGGCTTGAATAAGATGACAATCTCAAAATAGCTTGAATGGATTAAGAATGGAAACACGAATCTTCTGAGATATCTTCAACACTCCGGATATGAAGAAATAAGAGAGCCTTCGGATAAGAAATTTCAACATGTGGAAACATGTGAAACAAAAGGAAGATATATGATCATCACCGAAGCTTGAATTACATCCATCGACAGAATTTGAGAACAAAAGAATGATGAACTTGGAGTTTCCTGAGCATCTTCACGATAAATCACCGGATAAGAACATTGAAGGAAATGAATGAAGAAATATCACATGAATAAAATGGATATTTCATTTGAGAATTCCAGCTCCATAAAGAAAAGGGAGGGAGGGCGGGGAAAAACAAAGACAAATTGGGATGAATGAAACAGACAATTCGTCAGATTTCTCAACGATGTCCGTATGGAATAACTTGAAGAGAAGGCACACCGGTTGAAAAGGATTAACATGAAAATTTCGATGGTCAAGAAGAATTTGCACTCCCATAGGAATATGAGAACACCGATTAGGAAAAGGTATGGAATCAACATTTGACATCAAAGCAACTCGAATACCAGAATCAAATCAAAACAGAGGATAGATATGTTGCAGCATAGTCTTCAAAATATCATCCGAACAGAGAATTGAATAAATGAATTCCGCATGTACATCAACTTGATGAGAAGCCACTTGGGAGAACAAAAGGTAAATAAAAGCAACAAGGAGCAGATAGAACAAATACAAGATAGAAGCTTCGTTCGACATCTTCGTGCTGAAAGCTTATGGAACGTGTTACAAAAGGGTTTTGCAATCCCCGGATCAACATAGCCAAGGACCCTTTAAGATGCAACTCCCGATCGGAACAAGCCCATAAAACCACTTCACTCAATGTAGAACCCCGAACTTCATATCATGCACTCGTTGGAAGAATGCCTAGAACTACTAGATGAACCCACCTATTAATTTCCCAAAGTTTCCAGTTATGCAATCAGGTGTTGGGGATACAGGGGAAGCACCGCGCACTCAACTCTAATCCTACATCCAGCTGTATCCATCCTTCAACACATAACCAGTTATTTCCGGAAACCGTTTACCTCGGACCTTCGAAACGCATCTACTATACAAGCTATGGCAATACTCCCGAACTACCTCCCTAGTACTGGGTGATGTCGGGGTTATCTTGCCACTAACCGCATAGGAGAGTTTTCGATGCCAGCCGTCTTAAGTATTCTAGTACTGCCGCGATGGATTTGTGACGACAACACCTCGGAGCTCAACTCCCCGGGACACTGCCACAACCCCTAAATGACAGGAGGCAACGAGAACAATGTTCTTGTCACAAAGACATCGAAACAGTCCAAACAATACTCGCGAGATCCTAAAAAAAATTTGGTGCATTTTTGAGAATAGAAGAGACAAGAGTAATCATTAGGAGTCCTCACCAAAGTGAAAAGAGATGAGGAGCAAAAGAAATCCTACTCTCCGATATAAATATAGGACTCAAAACATTTTCAGTGTGTGCCTAGACTCAACCGTCAACGATTCGATCAATCAGTGGGGGCTCCTAGGTCGGAGAAGGCTCTGAATACCAACTTGTAATGCCCAGGATGGGACTATACCTCCTACGTGTCGAGGCACGACTTAAAGGTATAAGCCCATTCTGGAATGATCTCAAGTTTGGTATCTTTGCACGACTCATGTAAAAGAGGGATTAAATTGCAAAAGAAGACAGTTGGCTTACACTCGCCACTTCACACAATACAATTCATAAGCAATACAACATTCAAAACATCACAACCGGACTACGGGCGAAGAACCAAAAGAAAGATACCAAAACATAAAGGCACAGGTCTAGATCGAATCCTAGTAGAAACCACTACTGATCGTCGAAAAACGTCACAAGCATACGGCCACTCTCTTCATCGAACTCCTGGTGGAGTTCTGATCCATCTCCTGCATCAATCTCGGCTGAACCTGCATCTGGTGTTGTAGGTATCTGTGAGCTAGGAGGACTCAGCAATCCCATAACCATGGGTATCAAGACTAGCAAAGCTTTGTGGGTAGGAAGAGGTAAAGTGGTGAGGTTGCAGCAGCGGCTAAGCATAATATGGTGGCTAACTTACGAGTACAAGAATAAGATGAGCATCTACGCAAACGGTCGCAAACTAGTAGTGATCGCTAAAGATCCTGAACTACATACGAATCAAACATAACCCCACCGTGTTCTCTTCTCAAAGTGAAAAGAGACAGTCACGGTTACTCACGCAGTTGTGTGTTTTACTTCGGATCCTCTGTCAAGTTTTCTACAACCGGACATTAACAAATTCCAATCTGCCACATAACCGCGGGCACGGCTTTCGAAAGATCATAACCCTGCAGGGGTGTTCCAAGTTAGCCCATCACAAGCTCTCACGATTAGCTGAAGTGATAAATATAATATCATCACTCCTTATCTTAGGGAAATCCGATCAGGCTCGGTATCCCGGTGCACAAGACATTTCGACAATGGTAAAACAAGTCCAGCAAGACCTCCCGGCGTGCCGACACCCTGATAGTAGCCGCGCGTATCTCGTCTTAGGCCACAACCGGATGGGCGATGCTACAGGTAATACCAATCCTCGAGTTTCCCCGTGGTGGCCCCGCAGGACCCCCGTTTGGGACCAACACCATCAGCACTGGCCCCCCTGTTATGTAGAATTAAGAACCCGGGGACATGACCCCCTATGCAATTAATTATTTAATTAAGTTCTTATTATGAGCAAATTAAAACCAATGTTGGGCCTTGCTGGAGGAGTTTTATTCAAAGTCGAACTGTCAATGGGTCCCCATCCACCCATCGTGTAAGGAACGCAAAATCAAGGAACATAATGCCGGTTTATCGGCGCCTAAGGTGGCATGAGTGGAACAAATCACTGAGCAAAAGGCCAAGCCTTCCACCCATGCCCAGTATATAGGTGTGTTATAATAATTATAGATATTGTGATATATCCAACAACAAGTTCCCTCCTGGAACGATCTTCATCTTCACCTGCAACTAACAACGCTATAAGAGGGGCTGAGCAAGCGGGTAACATAGCCAAACAGTGGTTTTGCTAGGAAGGTTTCAAATGTTAGAGGTTTCATGGCAACAAGGAGAGGCTGACATAAAAGATGGGTAGCGCGACATGTAACGATAGCATCGAGACAACTAAGCATGGCAATGGTAGTAAAGGTATCCAAGGGTATGATCATCTTGCCTAGGATTCCGCAAGGAAGAAGAACGGATCCATGAAATAGACGGAGCAACATAGTCGAGCGAATCCTCACAACTCCGGAACGAAACCGAAGCTAACAAGAGAAGCAATCAGAAAGAAGCAAACGACACGGTAAACACACAAGCATAAACATGGCATATGATGCACATCCAAGTATGATGCATGTCCGGTTTAAAATATGCATGTCATGGCAAAGTGCACAAACAACACTACAAGTTAAGTGGAGCTCAATATGCAATGGGTTGCATATTGACGAAACACCACATGTTATTTATTTAGTTGACTCTCGTTTATTTACAAGACAAGATTAAATGTTTGTTAACCTGGCAAGAGGTGAATCAAAAGTAAACTACCTATCTAGGCAATTTAAATGAGGCTGGAAAATAACAACAACAATTCCGGGAAAAACCCCATATGCATGTTTAGCAATTTTTAAGCAAACAACAATTCACACATTTAATTTTGTTAATATGATGCGGATGACATGATCAAGTTATGCAATTTTTATTAAAAAGGTTGACATGAAGAAGATATGAAGCATTTGTCACCGTGGTGGAAAGAAAGGGTGCCACGACAACGATCCGAAAATGATGCAACGGCAACATCTCGGTTCCGGTAACTCGTTGAGAGACCGGTGCAAAAGGTGACGGAGAGCGTGTCAAGCAAGAAGAAAGGTGGGGTGATCCCGTCACCGGGTTCCCACGGGTCGGCGACGAGGCAACCGAGGAGCATGACAAAAGACGAAACGGGCACGGTGCACACAAGGGAAACATTTCAAACAACACGACGAGCATTTGTAATGCCCAGGATGGGACTATACCTCCTACGTGTCAAGGCACGACTTAAAGGTATAAGCCCATCCTAGAATGATCTCAAGTTTGGTATCTTTGCACGACTCATGTAAAAGAGGGATTAAATTGCAAAAGAAGATAGTTAGCTTACACTCGCCACTTCACACAATACATTACATAAGCAAAACATCATTCAAAACATCACAACCCGACTACGGGCGAAGATCCAAAAGAAAGGTACCAAAACAATGTAAAGCCACAGGTCAGGATCGAATCCTAGTAGAAACCACTACTGATCGTCGAAAACGTCACAAGCAAACGTCCACACTCTTCATCGAGCTCCCAGTGAAGTACTTGAACCAGCTTCTGCATCTTTCTCGGCTGAACCTGCATCTGGTGTTATAGTATCTGTGAGCCACGAGGACTCAGCAATCCCATAACCATGGGTAACAAGACTAGCAAAGCTTTGTGAGTAGGAAGAGGATAGTGGTGAGGTTGCAGCAGTGGCTAAGCATAATATGGTGGCTAACTTACGAGTACCAGAATAAGATGAGCATCTACGCAAACGGTCGCAAAAGTAGTGATCGCTAAAGATCCTAACTACATACGGTCAAACATAACCCCACCGTGTTCTCTTCTCAAAGTGAAAAGAGACAGTCACGGTTACTCACACAGTTGTGTGTTTTACTTCGGATCATCTGTCAAGTTTTCTACAACCGGACATTAACAAATTCCAATCTACCACATAACCGCGGGCACGGCTTTCGAAAGATCATAACCCTGCAGGGGTGTTCCAACTTAGCCCATCACAAGCTCTCACGATTAGCTGAAGTGATAAATATAATATCATCACCCCTTATCTTAGGGAAAATCCGATCAGGCTCGGCTTCCCGGTAGCACAAGTCATTTCGACAATGGTAAAACAAGTCCAGCAAGACCTCCCGGCGTGCCGACACCCTGATAGTAGCCGCGCGTATCTCGTCTCAGGCCACGTCCGGATGAGCGCTACGTACAGTACCGAAGACCCCAGATAACTGGGTGGTACCGCAAGTGACTCTAGTTTGGGACCAACACCATCAGCACTGGCCCCCCTTGTTACGTAGAATTAAGAATCCTTGAGGACGCGACCCCCTATGCAAATTTAATTAATTAATTAAGTTGTTATTATGAGGCAAATTAAAACCAATGTTGGGCCTTGCTGGAGGAGTTTTATTCAAAGTCGAACTGTCAAGGGGTCCCCATTTCACCCATCGTGTAAGGAACGCAAAATCAAGGAACATAATGCCGGTTTATCGGCGCCTAAGGTGGCATGAGTGGAACAAAACACCGAGCAAAAGGCCAAGCCTTCCACCCATGCCCAGTATATAGGTGTGTTAATAATAATTATAGATATTGTGATATAACCAACAACAAGTTCCCTCCTGGAACGAACTTCATCTTCACCTGCAACTAACAACGCTATAAGAGGGACTGAGCAAGCGAGGCTGAGCAAGCGGGTAACATAGCCAAACAGTGGTTTTGCTAGGAAGGTTTCAAAGTTAGAGGTTTCATGGCAACAAGGAGAGGCTGACATAAAAGATGGGTAGCGCGACAAGTAACGATAGCATCGAGACAACTAAGCATGGCAATGGTAGTAAAGGTATCCAAGGGTATGATCATCTTGCCTGGGATTCCACAAGGGAGAAGAACGGTTCCAAGAACTAGACGGAGCAACAGTCGAGCGAATCCTCACAACTCCGGAACGAAACCGAAGCTAACAAGAGAAGCAACCGGAAAGAAACAAGCAACACGGTAAACACACATATCATAAACATGGCATACGATGCACATCCAAGTATGATGCATGTCCTGTTTAAATATGCAAGGCATGGCAAAGTGCACAAACAACACTAAAAGTTAAGTGGAGCTCAATATGCAACGAGTTGCATATTGACAAAACACCACATTTAATTATTTAGTGATTTGTTTAATTACAAGACAAGATTAAAAGTTTGTTAACATGGCAAGAGGTGAAGCATAAAGAAACTACACTATTAACACATTTTAAATGAGGCCGGAAAAGAACAACAACATGTCCGGAAAATCCCCATGAGCATGTTTAATAATTATAAGCAAACAACAATTCACACATTTAATGTTGTTAACATGATGCGGATGACATGAACAAGTTTATGCAATTTTTATTAAAAGGTTAACATGAAGAAGATATGAAGTATTTGTCACCGTGGTGGAAGGAAAAGGTGCCACGGCAACAATTCCGAAAATGATGCCACGGCAACATATCGGTTCCGGTAACTCGTTGAGAGTCCGGGCAAAAGAAGGATGGCGTGAGCGAGTCAAACGAGATGAAAGGTGGGACGATCCCGTTACCGGGTTCCCACGAGTCGGTGACGAGGCAACCGAGGAACATGACAAAAGAGATGAAATGGACACGGAGCACAAGTGGAGCACAACTCATACAACACAACATTCACACGGTTCACGTCTCGGGTTATACCTTCGAAACACTCGTTTCGGGACGGTTCGAGATCGTAGAGGAAGGAGTCGTTCACGCGGGTCGTAGAGGAAGTAGTGGTTCACGTTTCCCGAAGAGGATGTAGTTGTTCCGGAGAGGTACATGGGGCGACGGTAGGGGAACTCGTTTCGTAGGGGTACTCGCGTTCTCGGCGACGGTAGTTGTTCACGTTCATCGGAGAGGTACTCGCCATGTCGTGGAACTTGCCGGTCTCGGTCTTGTCGACGGTAGTGGTACTCGAGGGTCATCGTGGTACACGTTTGTAGATGTTCATCCGTCATCGTAGCCGTTCGGTCGTCGTGTAGTCGTTCTCGTCCGTAGTTGTACAGGTTCCGTAGACGTCCGGTGCATACGTAGATGTACTTGGCGTGACTCGAGCGTAGGCGAACTTGCTGCTCCGTGGTACGCTGGACAAAAACAAAACAAGAAGAAGCACAAGGCAGGGCAGCACGACGATGAAGGACAAAGTGGCCGACGTAGGGCTTGGGACGGCCCTGGCGCTGGATCGGGAAGGCGCTGGGGAGCTCCTAGCGCGGACGAAGCAGCGACGACGGCGGCTTGGCGCTGGTGAGGTGCTGCGCTCTGGGAATCGAAGCGAGACAGGGGGCGGCGCTGGATCGAGCGCTGGGCTCGGGGCAGTCCAGAGGTGCTAGCGAAGCCTGACGCGGAGGGAGGAGGAGGGCCAGAGGGCCGGAGGACGAGGCAGGGCGAGAGAAGAGGCGGCCGGCGCGCTGCTCGGGTCGCTGGCGAACGGGCAGCTCCCCTGGCCGCGGGCGGAGGACAGAGCGCGGAGGAGATGCAGGGTCGCGGGGCGCCGGGCCTGGCCGGACTTCTGGATGGGGTGCGGAGGCTGCGAGGACGACGGCCCCGGGCGCTGGGAACGGAGGGAGGACGCGTGAGGAGGAGGGGCCGCGGTGGCCGGCCGGGCTCCTGGAGGCGAGGAGAGGCG
>LR738713.1:142947273-142962675 GCA_902687465.1 Secale cereale | reverse complement strand
GAAAAAGAAAGACCACTCAGACGGGGAAACAACACCGGTTGAAAGAAATGAGGATTGAACTTGCAAAGAAGAAGAGGGTCGAAAACACTTGACGAGAGATGCACCAGATGACAAGAACTAACAATGCAACGAACGAAAACTAACCACACGATCCTAAAAAAATTTGAAGGGGAAGAGGAGTAATTCAAAACACCTACGTCAAGATTCCTCACCAGAGCGACGAAGGGGCAGAGGAGTAAAAAGAATTCCTACTCTCCGATATAACTAGACTCCAAAAAAGTTTTCTGCTAGACTCGACAATGGCCCAATTATGATCAATCAAGGGGGCTCCTATGGTCGGTCGAGGCTCTGATACCAACTTTTCAGGCCCAAGATGCGATTCTATCCCGATCACGTGACACTTACGTGATTGGGGCACAACCGCATTTCGGGCGCTTAGCAAGATGGATATCATTACATCGTACCATTACATACATACATGGGGGATACAACAACTCATACAAGTCACATGAATACAACAACATCAATACAAGCATCCGACTACAGATGCAAACAAGAAAAGCACACGACATCCATCTGCTATCTCAGGCTGCCGACCCGGAACCTAACCCAAGACTGAAGAAAAAGAAGAAGAAAGAAATCCAACACAACGATCATCGCTCTCACATTAAGACATCGGAAACCTGCACCTGCAACTGTTATTGTAGTATCTGTGAGCCACGAGGACTCAGCAATCCCATAACCATGGGTAACAAGACTAGCAAAGCTTAATGGGTAGGAAGAGGTGAAGTGGTGAGGTTGTAGCATCGACAAACCAATATGTATGGTGGCTAACTTACGAGTACAAGAATAAGATGAGCATCTACGCAAACGGTTGCAAACTAGTAATGATCGCTAAAGATCCTGAACTACCTACGAGTCAAACATAAACCCACCGTGTTCTCTTCTCAAAGTGAAAAGAGACAGTCACGGTTACTCACACAGTTGTGTGTTTTATCTCGGATCCTCTGTCAAGTTATCTACAACCGGACATTAACAAATTCCAATATGCCACATAACCGCGGCACGACTTTCGAAAGATCATAACCCTGCAGGGGTGTCCCAATTTAGCCCATCACAAGCTCTCACGATCAGCTGAAGTAATAATAATTATTACCCCTTATCTTAGGGAAATCCGATCAGGCTCGGTATCCCGGTGCACAAGACATTTCGATAATGGTAAAACAAGTCCATCAAGACCTCCCGGCGTGCCGACACCCTGATAGTAGCCGCGCGTATCTCGTCTCAGGCCACGACCGGATGGGCGATCCTACAGGTAAAACCAATCCTCGAGTTTCCCCGTGGTGGCCCCGCATAACCCCCGTTTGGGACCAACACCATCAGCACTGGCCCCCCTGTTATGTAGAATTAAGAACCCGGGGACATGACCCCCTATGCAATTAATTAAATAAAATTTATTATGAGGCAAATTAAAACCAATGTTGGGCCTTGCTGGAGGAGTTTTATTCAAAGGCGAAGTGTCAAGGGGTCCCCATATACCCAACCGTATAAGGAACGCAAAATCAAGGAACATAATGCCGGTTTATCGGCCCCTAAGGTGGCACGAGTGGAACAAAACACCGAGCAAAAGGCCAAGCCTTCCACCCATGTCCAGTATATAGGTGTGTTAATAATAATAATAGATATTGTGATATTTCCAAAGCCAAGATCCGACATGGATCAAACTTCATCTTCACCTGCAACTAACAACGCTATAAGAGGGGCTGAGCAAGCGGGTAACATAGCCAAACAATGGATTTGCCGGGAAGGTGTCAAAGGTTAGAGGTTTCATGGCAACAAGGAGAGGCTGACAATAATGATGGGTAGCGCGACATATAACGATAGCATCGAGACACTAAGCATGGCAATGATAGTAAAGGTATCCAAGGGTATGGTCATCTTGCCTGAGATCCCGCAAGGAAGAAGAACGGATCCGTGAAGAAGACGAAGAAGAAGCCTCGAAGACGAACCACATGTAGATGAACGAATCCTCACGATCGCAACGGAACAAGCGCTAACGAGAAGAAGCAAGCAATACGGTAAACACACAACACAAGAACATGACAAGATGCACAACCAAGTATGATGCAAGACAAGTCTATATATGATGCAATACATGTCAAGGTATGAAGCACACAAGATCAACACAAACCAACAAGTTTAAATGAGGCCGGAATCAACATATAACAAATCCGGTAAGTCCTCATATGTATAGTTTGAAATTAGTCCAGATCTGAACAAACCTTAAGTTAAAGTTGTTAAACAGCAGGTTAACATGCACCATGATGATCTACATGAAATTCTAGTCAAGTTTCCTATAAAGTTTGTTTAATTCGGAGCTACGGCCTAGAAGATATGAGCAAAACAAGACAAGCAAGGCAACGGTGCAAGATGCTCCCAAACATCAAGCAAACTCACTCCAAACATGAAAACAATATGATATTATGATTCTACATGCAAAATCACACAAGTTTCATATAGGTCACACTCAAGACGAAGCAACGGGCTAAAAGATACACATGAAACAAGATATAACAACAAGCTGAAGTTAACAACCACATAGCAACTTTGGAGCAAGGTAAATATATGCTACAACACTCAAACATGATAACAATAAGCATGGATGTGAAGTAGACATGATAGTTAACAAGTAAGAACTTAGAACACCCCCAAAAGCTTGCTGGAACACAATTAAACAAGCATGGCAAGTTGCAATAAAATTATCCAGACTTAGCCAAAATCTGGGAAGGCAAAAACATCATCACGATGCTGCCTTCAGAGGCACAAAACAACAAGCATATCAACTCCATTAAGTATATAAAGAGCATGGACATGTAGTAGACATATCCTACAACAAACAACTCCATTGGAGCAACTCCATAGGAGGCATGGATCAATAGCAACAAGCTACACCAAATTGAACATGCTGATAAAAACCTGACAGGCATAATTTATAGCAACTTGAGAGCAAGAAATAAATAAGCTACAGCAGGTCATATGAGCAAGTAAGGGCATGAATGGATAGACAATAACATGGACAACAAGACATGATCATTGGCCACTCCAAAACAAGCATGGATTTGAGTAGGGCATCAAGCAAACATAGCATCAGGTTATAACAGATTCCAGACTTAGCAGTTTTTTCACTAAGTATAAAACAGCAATAACAACATGGCATGTTTACAAGCTTGTTTAAGTCAACACAAGGCATATCATGTAAAGAGGTTTGCACCACATCAAAGACCATATTATTGTGCTTCTAAAACATCTAGACATGTGGCATGAAGACAAACACATCAATAGCAAAGAACAAGTGAAATCATCATCTCATAACAAGTTTTAGCACTTAACACCACAGGCACTTTTGCAACAGAGATTAACATGTCAATATGAACTCAAACAAGCATGCTACAACAACCATCATGTAGTACACTTCATAATGAACATTTTGACATATCATATGCTTCATTTGGATAAACATGCACAAAGTTATCATATCTCAAACATGGCAACAAAATAACAAGTAACAGCAGTTTATAACAAATAGCACTCTTGCAACAGAGATTAGAGCATCTAAATGAAATCAAACAAGCATGACACAACGGAACAAAGTGTAGAGAATATCACCACGATCATTTTGACACATCATTCACTCAATTTGGATAAGCACACAAAAAGTTATCACTATGCAAACATGCACATATAATAAGCATTTATGGGGACTTGGCAGTTTTACGCAGAATAAAAAAAAACAAAGTGGCCGCAAGTTAGCAATAGTGCGCCGGGACGGGATTTAGGCGGGCTCACCACATGGGCTCGGCCCAGTAGACGAAGCAGGCCAGGGCTGGGGAAGGCGGGCCTCTGGACGGAGGGGAGCTGGGCCGCCCTCGGCTAGGCTCGCGGGGTCGGCTGGGCCGGAGGGGGGGGGGTGAGGAGGCCCCAGCGGAGCACTAGGGCTCGTCCAACCCTGACGCGACACCGAGCCGGCAGCGGAATGGCGGCGGCCGCCCGATCCGGCGAGAGGAACGCCGCGCGAGGCCATGCCGGCGACGGCCCGGCCACAGGGCGGCGGATCTGGGGCCGGAGGGACCCGATCCGGCGGAAGGAGAGGCCGGCGAGTGATGTCGAGCGGTGGCGGGGCGACGGGCGATGGATGGTGAAGCGGTTGGCGGCGGCGCAGAGCTCCGGCAAGCGGCGGCTCGCCGGCCGGAGGCGAGCATGACAACGGCGCTGGGAGCAGAGCGCTTGGGGGAGCGGGGTGCGAGCGGCGGCGGCGCTCGGACCGGACGGGCCCGCTTCGGGCTCGCCGGGCCGCGGCGGTGGGAGGTGGCTGCGGCCACGTGGCGCAAGCCGGTTGGCTCGGGGCGGTGGCGCGGCTGACGTGGCGAGCTCCCATTGGGCAGAACACGTGGAGGCGGGGTGGACATGTCCGGCGGCGCGGGGAGGAGGATTTTTAGGGTTTCATCCGCGAATTTGGACGGGGAGGGCTAATTTATAGGTATAGGGAGTTAGGAGTGTCCAAATGAGGAGCCGTTCGCGGCCACGCGATCGTGATCGAACGGCCAAGAGCATGGAGGGGTTAGAAAGGGCTTGGTGGGCTGTGTGAAAGGGGTGCTAGGCCAAAAGGGAAAAGGCTTCCGGCGGTTAACACGGTTAACCGTTGGGCTATCAAACGAACTCCGAACGCGACGAAACTTGACAGGCGGTCTACCTATGCTATAATAAGACCACACGCCAAGTTTCAACCCATTCCGAGAATGTTTTCCGGCCACTCATAAAATAAATATTCGGAGGCGCCGCGGGCATGTGCGAGTGTGTTTGGGCTCAGAACGGACAACGGAAAGGATGAGGGGACTCGGGCGGATGCAAGTTTTGAAAACATGCTGATGCAACACACATGATGACATGGCAAGATGCAACACGCAAGCAGATGACATGGCAACGACAACGAATAACTGACTGACACCTGGCGCACCGGTCTCGGGGTGTCACATGAATGTACCCCAAGCTGGGTACGAAGATAGTGGACATCTCCGACGAGGGTTAGGTTAGTATAGGTTTCTACTTAGTATTTCCTCGTTTGCATGCTTTATTTGGATTTAACGTTTCAAATATGAGATACCCGGATGCAGAAGAGTAAATTGAAGGTCTGGCCGGTCATTGCCCACAGACGCGTCCGATTTGAGGGGACGAATTTGTCAAGTACGGTTGTAGATGCTCTTAAGGGTTCTTAGAGAAAATCGATCGCAAATCATTATGGCCGAAGCGCCACATCGGTCCCTCCCGCAGCGTCTGAACCGGTCTCCTACGTGCGTTTGATCTATCGGGTCTGCTCTCTCAACCCTCCCCCGTCCAAGAATTCCTCATCGTCATTTGTGTGCGTTCCCTCCCCAAATGCCAACCGGTTCACCGGCTGCCCTCGCCCGATTGCCTTGTCGTCAATATTCACGACGATGCTATCCGTTGTTGATCACAACTTCCCCCGTTATCATCCACAACAAAGTCATTCACCGCAACCATTTTCTAATTGTCACCCATGTTGCAACCATGGTAGCGCCATCATTGTTGGCCGCATGAACACTCCTCCTAAGATGTAGCACTTTCGACCGACCTTCTGAGATGAAGCACTGATTCTTTAATAGCGTCAAAAAGAGATTGAAAACATGAAAATGGAACTAGAGAATCTTGAGAACGACCCCTTGATAGTTGACCCGACTCATGTTGGGTTAAAGATCATTGATAAGTTTGTTGAATTGTACTACCGTGAAGAGATCACATGGCACCAAAGATAGAGGCAAAGACGTCTCTTCTTACGATGAGATGGTAACTATCATTTTTGATGGAGTGGACTTTGACGTTCCGACTACGAACATGTGAGGACGTCGCGCCTTAGCAATTGCTAAACCAACTTCGAGAGGTTATTGAACACGTCGGAGCACGATCAATTTGACCACGAGGGTCTATTTTTTGCAAGAAAATGAAGAACAAATAAGAAACTGAGATTGCAATTTGGATATTGTGAATATAAGAGGAAAGCTTTATTAATCTAGTAGGGTTCTGTGACATCTTGGTCTGGTTGTTGAACACAAACAAAGCACACGAGTTGCAACTATGGTGAACTTTAATCTAAACAAAAGACGCCCCAAGGGTTGTATTTATAGGGAGACAAAGAGGAATTTCGTCCACCCTTGGCAAGGTGGGACGAAATTATGTCCTGAGTCATTTTCCTTATTAATACGGACTCTAAAAACAACTTATAGAGTGTACTTCGAAATTACATGGGCCTGAACCAAAAATAAGGTGGCGCAACACCTATATTAAGCTATGGATAACATTTATAAAAGGCCATCTTGCATATTGCGTCCATGTCCTTGTATGTCATCATGATGGCTCCAAAGTATTGAAAACTCTACCAGAAACTATGTTCTTGTTCCCCTTGCACGCACATCCTCTCCATGCTTGATCATGCTCCAATGTTTATCATTCCCGTCCATGTTGGGCCCTTCATCTGTTAGTAGAACAAACGTATCCAATTTAGGTAGCATCATATTCTCGTGAATATTAGAATCATTACCAAGACCGAAAGTACCTGGTAATTTAATTGGCGTGCGCGAGCTCTAGTAATTGGTTTGGTATATGTAGTAGTAGGGGCTGTGGGTGTAACTGTGGTAGTGATGTCCTCATAATCCACCCCTTCTTGAATTGAAGTCGTCCTCGACAGAAGCTCATCTTCCTCACCCAAGTAAGGCTTCAAATCTGCAATGTTAAAAGTGGAACTAACCCCAAAATCCACATGTGGCTCAAGTTTATATGCATTATCATTTATTTTATCTAACACCTTAAAAGGACCATGATGTCTACTACACGCTTCTATTCCTGTAGACAGTGTTGGGCCTCCAAGAGCAGAGGTTTGTAGGACAGCAGCAAATTTCCCTTAAGTGAGTAACCCAAGGTTTATCGAACTCAGGGAAGTGGAGGTTGAACGTATCCCTTTCAAGCAACCCTGCAATCAAGATACAAGAAGTCTCTTGTGTCCCCAACACACCTAATACACTTGTCAGATGTATAGGTGCACTAGTTCGGCGAAGAGATGTTAAAATATGGATGATAGGAGTGGCAAAGCAAAGTAATATAAATCTGTAGTAAAAAGTGCAGCAAGCAAACAAGTGGTAAACGTGAGCACAAATGGTATTGCAATGGTGGAAACAAGGCCTAGGCTTCATACTTTCACTAGTGGCAACTCCCAACAACATTGACATAGTCCAATCACATGATATTTCCCATAAAACATGCAATGGAGACGCACTCGGAGGTCATTCCTTTGTGGTCAAGAGAGGACGAGAATTATGTAGGGCTACAAAAGCACACCTCAAAGTTCGTAGTTCTCAACCTATGGATTTCCCAATGTCACCGCGGCCATCCAAAGAGAGTACCACAATCACCACAACATATCTCAAGGATAGTCAAAGACAAGCACCAAGAGACTCTCAATCTTCAATCCACACACAAAAGAGGAAATTACTCATGAAAATATTCTTCTAATCCATGTCCAATAGACCGCTGTCACCTTGGTCTTGGAGATTATACTAGATAAAGACAAGTGAGTACATCAATCCAATACATAGAGGAAGGGGAAATATCATGGGATCACCCTAGATTAACATAGCCTATGATCACAACGAAGATCACATCATGGGAGAGATAATTGACCACATAGCTACTGGTAGAAACCTCAGCCCCGAGGAGGAACTACTCCCACATCATGGAGGGAGGAAGCAACGTCGATGGAGATGAATCCGGGGGCACTTCCCCGTCCCGGCAGGGTGCCGGCACAGGAATTCTGGTCCCCCGAAACTTGGTGGCGATGGCGGCGGAGATCGGAATAGCTTCTGGAGAAAAGGGTTCCGGAATCGAGGGTTTCGGGACGCGATGTGAATATATGTCAAAGGGGGTCACTAGAGGAGGTAAGGGGGGCCCAGGCGCCCCCCCCGGCGCGGCCAGGAGGGGGGCCGCGTGGGCAGGCCGCGTGGGCTGCCCCTGGCTCCCCTCTGGCCCCACTTCTGGCGCGTGGAAGCTTCCGGAGCGCTGATTTTTTATATATTTTTCCCGGAATTTTTCTAGCAATTTAAGTAATGGGAAAACCTGAAATAGAAAAACAGCAGAAAACAGAAACTGGCACTGGGGTGCACTGAGTTAATAGGTTAGTCCAAATATGATCAAAAGTGTATGGAAGTGCATAAATATCATAGCAATATCACACAAAAGAGGCATGGAGCAAGCAGAAATTATAGATACGTTTTGGACGTATCAACATCCCCAAGCTTAATTCCCGCTCGTCCTCGAGTAGGTAAATGATAACAAGCATAATTTCTGTGTTGACATGCTACCAAAGAATCTTTCACAGTCACATGACAAATGCTTATTGAGATAATGAATCTTTAGTAATTAAGTTGCCTCATGAGAATATCACAAAGAATTGAAAGTTTTACAATATGATACTGAAACACCCAATAGATTTGTAGTGAGCATGGTGTGCAAACATGACAAAGTGATACCTCGCTTGCCCCCTTTAGTGAAGCAAAACATAAATGCAGGAGCACCTCCGAAGTTTAAGTGACGACTAGATACAATGATTTCAGAATAAGCGATGTCACAATCATGCAGAAGACAATGGTACTTTGGGACAATGCACATTACACTCAGAATGACAATCATGCTCTCAATAGTTGGTGCTTTGAAGAAAGAAGGTGGAGACTCTCGAACCGTGGATTTTGATGGCAAGGTTGAAAACCCGTGGTTGGAAGCAAAGACTAAACATGTACCAGAGCTCTTGGTTTTTAAAAACAGAGGTAAAAATGATTTTTGGGAGATGCATATTTCGTCAACGAATGCTAGTAGATAACTCAATTACTTCTCGAGCTGGACAAGTTTCGAGGAACGGCTCCCGCACGGGGACGATCACATCCCCTTAATCTCCTTTGTTTATCACTGCCAAATTTTTTCTGATTTCTCATGAACAAAGCGTGAAGGAGGGTTTGTTTGTTGTATTTTTTTATGAGCCGGGCGCACTCTTGCCAGTTCCTTCTCGTATTAGGGGTTTGCAGATTAGACATGCAATCCCAGGGTAAAACTTGTCCAACTTAAAAAGATCATGAATTAACTACTACTTCCTCATGAGCTAAAACAGAGGCACAAAAGAGAAATGCTTTTGAATAATTTTGAGATGGTACAAGAAAGTCTTCGTTAGGAATGGCAAGTAAATACAATATATAGGAAGGTATGGTGGACTCATATGGCATAACTGGTTTCAAGGATTTTGGATGCACAAGCAGTCAGTCCGCTTAGTACAGGTGAAGGCTAGCAAAAGACTGGGAGCAACCAACTAAGAGAGCAATGACGGCCATAATCATGCAGAGCGACAAAGCAACATTGAATCGGGCATGGAAGTTATATCGCTACTCAGAAATTAAAGATCATCAAGGCTTGATAGACTTTCTTTACAGTCTTAAATATGCGTGAGCATATGCCAAGTCAATCAAAATAAATTCTTGGAGGAAGATATCACTAAACCATACCACATCATAGGCAAACAAATCATGCTGGTACTTCAATAACACATTAAGAACCCCCAGCTATTTGAGACTAAGCATAAGAAAACATGAACTACGAAGCACCCTTATGCACATAGCATTTTTATCATAGACCTATCAACCAGTGCCACAGAAGCCAACTCTCTTAACAAGATAAGCATGATAACTCAAGAGAGTTCCAGAAGCAACAACCTAAACAAAAGCTCTTAAAAAGATAAGCATGAAACTAAGAGCTAAGCATGTCAGCAGCTATGAAAAGATAAAGAACACACACAAGAAGATACGCATGCAAGCCTATGTTGTGTTCTACAGTGGAGTGGAGCGTATTTCTATCCCAAACAATGAAGGCTAGGATCTAACTTATTATGAACAGCAAGCAAAGCTAAAGAAAACTAAAAAGGAAACTAAGAGCAAGACGCTCCAAGCATAGCACATAACGCATGAAGTGATTAAAATATAGTGGAACGAAAGACGAACTGATAATTGTTGATGGAGAAGGGGATGCACGGGGGCATCCCCAAGCTTAGACGCTTGAGTCTTCTTGAATATTTCTTGCGGGTGCACGGGGGCATCCCCAAGCTTGAGCGTTTGACCCTCCTGAATCTTCTTTTATCATCTTCCCTCGCACACTTGAAAACTCCCTTCATACATAACTCATCATAATCTGATTAGCGAGGTTAGTACCCACAATAAAATAATTTTTCCCTACTGGAAATAAGGATAATCTTGAAGAGCTACTGTTTCTCAAGATTGCCAAAAGGTTTTTGCAAAGAAAAAGCAAGCTCAAGGTTTGCAAAATGAAGAAAAGACAAAACAGGACAGAATCTGTGAAAAACAGACCAGCAGGTAGTAAATAATTTTTTCGGGGCACTTCTGAAACTCAAATAAAAAAACTCAGAACAGACGCCCGAAAGCCAATTGTATAGAGTACGCTGTCAAAAAAATTCAGATCAAAAAGATGATCAGGTGATTTTATACGAATTGTTCTGTCCAAGGACAGAATCTGTTTCCTGGACAGCACGTCACAACTTTTGCACTTTCTTGCAATCAGAGGCTAAACTTGGCACAAAGCTGAAAAATAAAGATACAATGATGTTGCTATAGTAGTAACAAACATCAAGACCACTAAAAACTGAAAGAACAAACTGAAAGCAAATATAACAAGGGTTGTCTCCCTAGAGCTCTTTCTTTATAGCCATAAAGATATGCTTAAGACTTTAATGATGCTCTCGTAGGAATAAGAGTTGAAGAACAAAAGAGAGCATCAAGAAGCAAATACCAAATACATTTAAGCCTAACATGTTTCCTATGCATAGGAATATTGCAATAGAATAATTCATTGAAGCACAAAGCAATAAGCATAGGAAGACAAAACAAGTGCAGCTTCAAAACCTTCAACATAAAGAGAGGGAACTTAATATTATTGAAATATCTATAAGCATATGTTCCCTTCTCATAATAATTTTCAGTGGGATCACGAATAAACTCAACAATATAAGCATCACATAAAGCATTGTTACCATGATCCACATGCAAAAAGGTACTCTTACTCTCCACATAAGCATAATCTTTCTCATTGGTAATAGTGGGAGTAGGACTATCATAAACAACTTGAACACTATAGATTAATTGTGTATTAGGAAGATGGTGTTCAACAAGGGAGTAATTCCCTCCATGATTATGACAAGTTTCATAAGGATAATTTCTCCTTATGTCATAGGTACCTTTATAATCACTATAGATTGGAGTTATAACATCATCATAGTAAGAAGAGCATTATCATTGCTAGCAACTATATTTGTAAACATGTTGTCTTTATTCTTACTAGCAAAAGAATTATCAATTATCACATCACTAGTGGGTAAAGGATTTGCAATCCTATCATCCCAAGCTTAGAGCTTTCCATATCATCACTTTCAGAGTTGGTACCAAAAAGATTTTCAAGATCATAAGTAGCATTATCATCATTTTCCCAATCACAATAAGTAACATGCATATCATAATCAAAATCATCTTCAATAGTACCTACGGACGTATCATCAAGATGATAATTAAGGCAATAAACTTCACCTTCTTCTTTAAACTTACAACTGTTAGGATAAAAGTTGATGGGAGGAATATGCTCAGGCCAGGTTGATACCCATTCTTCTTCCTTCTTGCTCCTCTTCCTCCTCCTCTTCTTTTTCTCCTTCTTCACCTTAGGAGGGAGTGGTCGGAGATGAAGCTTCTCCACATATCCTGGTTTATCATTAGAAACAATAGGGGAAACTTGGGAGAAACTCTCCTTTTTATTAGCAGAAATATAAGAGACATTTTTATACTTTGGTAAAGTTCCCTCCTTTCTAATCTTACTTATGTAATCATTTTCATGGCAATTAACAACACAATAGAGATGGCAATTTTGCAAAGTGTTTTTTATTCCTATGGCATTAACATCTAGCCAAGAAGTCTTTTCTGATAACTCTTCACACATCAAAAATAACGTAAGCTCATCATAAAGATCAGAGGTGATCATGTTATCACACAACTGGTTAACAGTTATGTTTTGAAAGTGCATGCATTGAAAATTAAAGTGACCCTCTATACAGCAAAGTTCACAAGTAAAAGGATAAAGGTCACACACTTCTCTAGCAATTTCATTTAAATCTCTGACCCAAGTGATTGTTCTTTCATGCTTATGTTGCTTACAATACTTCTCTTCTTCAATCATAGGCCTTTCACAAGGTCTATCCACTCCACAAAAATTAACATGCTTATATAAAACTTCATTTTTAGGAATTGGATCATGCATGTTGCAATCATCATGAACAATTCATTTTCTTTGCAAATCTCTTTAAAAGGTTCATGATGCTTGATCCAATCCTCCTTAGGCATATTAAGATGTGAAGCAAAAGATTTGAGGAAATCAATAAGGAGTTGAGAATCAAGCCCAAACTTAGCACTAAACTTATTAAAACTTGTAGTTTCAACAAAGGACTTAATGCAATCATACTCATAAATTATACCTGACTCTTTACCTTTGTCGATCTCCCAATCTTCAGTGTTGTGTTGAATTCTTTCAAGGAGTTCCCATTTAGCATCAATCTTTTCGTTTGTGAAAGAACCCATAGAGGAAGCATCGAGCAAATCTTTATCCTGTCGAGAAAGCCTCGCATAGAAATTAGTAATAATCATATCTTTGGGGAGCCCATGGTTAGAATATTTTAGCATTAACGTTTTCAGTCTCCCCCAAGCTTGAGCTATGCTCTCTCCGTCATGAGGATAGAAATTATAAACATAATTCCTATTCTCATGGACTTCGTGAAGAGGATAGAACTTGGAGTAAAAGAGAGACTGGATCTCTTCCCAATCCAGCAGGTGAGAGTCATCTAGTAGCCTATACCATTCCAATGCTTTTCCTTTCAGTGACAAGGCAAATAATTTCCACATGACTCCATCTCTTGTGAAACCTGAAATCTTAAACAACTCACAAAGTTCTGTAAGTTTCAACAAATGAATACTAGGATTCACCGTCCCATCATAACAATCATTCAAAATTATTTCAATTATCCCAAGTGGTATTTGGAACGGGATACATTCAGTAGGTGGAGGAGACTTCTCTACCACGGGTGTGGTAAAGCGGCCTTCCCCAAGCAGCGAACTAAGAGTGCGGTTTTCCATAAACATAACTAGTGAAACTAAAAACAAGAAACGAAAAGATTTAATTGCAAGATCTAGAGAAGGTACCTTCACTTACCTCACTTCCCCGGCAACGGCGCCAGAAATAGCTTGATGTCTACTACACGCTTCTATTCCTGTAGACAGTGTTGGGCCTCCAAGAGCAGAGGTTTGTAGGACAGCAGCAAATTTCCCTTAAGTGAGTAACCCAAGGTTATCGAACTCAGGGAAGTGGAGGTTGAACGTACCCCTTTCAAGCAACCCTGCAATCAAGATACAAGAAGTCTCTTGTGTCCCCAACACACCTAATACACTTGTCAGATGTATAGGTGCACTAGTTCGGCGAAGAGATGTTAAAATATGGATGATAGGAGTGGCAAAGCAAAGTAATATAAATCTGTAATAAACAGCAAGCAAACAAGTGGTAAACGTGAGCACAAATGGTATTGCAATGGTGGAAACAAGGCCTAGGCTTCATACTTTCACTAGTGGCAACTCCCAACAACATTGACATAGTCCAATCACATGATATTTCCCATAAAACATGCAATGGAGACGCACTCGGAGGTCATTCCTTTGTGGTCAAGAGAGGACGAGAATTATGTAGGGCTACAAAAGCACACCTCAAAATTCGTAGTTCTCAACCTATGGATTTCCCAATGTCACCGCGGCCATCCAAAGAGAGTACCACAATCACCACAACATATCTCAAGGATAGTCAAAGACAAGCACCAAGAGACTCTCAATCTTCAATACACACACAAAAGAGGAAATCACTCATGAAAATATTCTTCTAATCCATGTCCAATAGACCGCTATCACCTTGGTCTCGGAGATTATACTAGATAAAGACAAGTGAGTACATCAATCCAATACATAGAGGAAGGGGAAATATCATGGGATCACCCTAGATTAACATAGCCTATGATCACAACGAAGATCACATCATGGGAGAGAGAATTGACCACATAGCTACTGGTAGAAACCTCAGCCCCGAGGAGGAACTACTCCCGCATCATGGAGGGAGGAAGCAACGTCGATGGAGATGAATCCGAGGGCACTTCCCCGTCCCGGCAGGGTGCCGGCACAGGAATTCTGGTCCCCCGAAACTTGGTGGCGATGGCGGTGGATATCGGAATAGCTTCTGGAGAAAAGGGTTCCGGAATCGAGGGTTTCGGGACGCGATGTAAATATATGCCAAAGGGGGTCACCAGAGGAGGTAAGGGGGGCCGAGGCCCCCCCCCCCGGCGCGGCCAGGAGGGGGGCTGCGTGGGCAGGCCGCCTGGGCTGCCCCTGGCTCCCCTATGGCCCCACTTCTGGCGCGTGGAAGCTTCCGGAGCGCTGATTTTTTATATATTTTTCCCGGAATTTTTCTGGCAATTTAAGTAATGGGAAAACCTGAAATAGAAAAACAGCAGAAAACAGAAACTGGCACTGGGGTGCTCTGAGTTAATAGGTTAGTCCAAATATGATCAAAAGTGTATGGAAGTGCATAAATATCATAGCAATATCACACAAAAGAGGCATGGAGCAAGCAGAAATTATAGATACGTTTTGGACGTATCAGACCATCAACACGTGGCGTCACCTTTGACTTGCGCAAATCAGGAAACCTATCCTTGTGCAAATGTGACCAAACAAAATCTCCAGGTGAAAAGACAACATGTTTCTATCCTTATCTCCATCAAGTTTATATTTAGCATTCATGCGCTCAATATTTTCCTTAGTTAACTCTTGCATTTTAAGATCAATTCAGCACATTGTTTACAGATATGTCTCCAACGTATCTATAATTTACAAAGTATTCATGCCATGTTTACAACAATTTTAATGCTTTTCGTGCACTTATATATGAATTAAATGGAACTAACTCGGACTAATGTTGTTTTTAGCAGAACTACCGTGGTGTTGCTTTTTGTGCAGAAATAGAAGTTCTCGGAATGGGCTGCAAATTTACGGTGTTTTTATTTACCAAAAGAGACCCCCGAAGCTTTGTGGGAGGACCATAAGACCCACGAGGACACGACAAGCTCACACGGAGTCCCCCCAGAGAGGGTCAACCGAGCTTGTTGCTCCCTCGTGGGCCCCCTTGTTGTGAAACCAACGCCAAAAATTC